>CM076983.1:14711565-15046101 GCA_039105355.1 Benthosema pterotum | reverse complement strand
GGGTTAATGCCCCCCTATTATGTCCTGACTGCCCCACCAAACATGATGGCATGCAAAACAACCCACGATACCCAAGAAATTAAAGGGAACTAAACCAACAGCATTTCATCATTGAAAACTTAAACTCTCTGAGTCAGACCTTTAGCTTTATGCATGCTGCGTGTCTGTTGCAACTTCAACAAAAACTGATGTTATTATTGATGCTTAATTGCCTGATATAAGTCCTGTAACTGAAAATGGTATGGGTGCGACTTCATGGCCCGTGGCGCGAAGCGACACGGGCGATGAAGCCGCACCCATACCATTTTCTCTTGCCCCTCCAACAAGTTCTCTTGCCCCCGCCCCAAATGGGACATGTTACATCCGCCCCTGGTGTGGGGGGGCTTTCAGAGATACAGACCACTACGCCACAAGTGTTGTTCCTTGCCTGCCCTGAACGTGGCTTCCTTATTAAACCGCGGTGACCTCAAGAAGCATCTGTAATCTGATTTGAACGAAGGACAGATCGACCTGCACGCTGGCAAGGCTGGCTGTGTCTGCGCAGGCTGCTAAGAATCGTGAAACATGAACGACACATTCCTGACACAAGACAGCAGAGGTCTGCGAGCTGGAACGCTGATTACCTGAACTCAATTGTTGAGGACACCTGACCAAATTCTGTGAGGCTGCAAAGGTCGATTATTATCATTTATTATCATTATATCACTTCGGTTAAAGGGGAACTCCACCCATTTTCAACATTTTTTTCTGAGAGCGTACAAATGCATTTGTACGCTCTCAGAAAAAAGAAGCGTCTAAAGAAATCCATTAACATGGTGAAAATACATCTTGGTGAATGTCATCAAGATGTTTCACCATGTTAGTGGTTTTCTTCAGACCTCCATTTCTTGGGAACACAGAATGGGGGAACTTTTTTATATCATGTCCACCCAGCACCTCTAGGATATACTATACTACTAGACATATTAGAATGTTGAAAATGGGTGGACTTCTCCTTTAATCAGCCTCTTCGGTTAGTTGAACAATTTCCAGCAATCGCGACGTAGTTCTAAGTGTTGCCCATGACTGGATTATTGAAAACATTTTTTACATTTGTGACCATGGTGGCAGCGTGCTTTACCCCCCCCCCCTCACTTTCCAGTGGCACATGCCATGGCTTCACACCTACAGTTCTAAGGATTCTAATGTTTCTGTAAATCAGTGTCCATGCTGGCCTGAGCGTGCCGTCCGTACTCACGTTGCACATCTCTCGAACGATGGCTTTCTCCTTCTCACTGAGATCCTCCTCGTAGTCCTCAGGAACCTGCTTGTCCATCTTCTCGTGGACCTCTAGCACCTGACCACAGAGACCCACAGACCAGGATTAGGCAAATCATGTGTAAAAAAGATGTTTTTTTTTAGAGATGAAGAAAGACAGAGTCAGTGCATGCGAGCGACCTGTTGCAGTGAAACGTCTCACTAACACATTATTCATAGACGTTCAAAAGTTCAGGTATGAGTATGTGACAAAACCACACCGTACAAGGTAGACATTAAGGGCATATCTAGTGGACAACCTTCAATGATGGCCATTTACACAAGTACTGTCTGTCTTTTTGATTAACACTTTTCCACTACTTAAAGAGGGCAAATGTACTTTTTCCTCCACTGCACTGTAATTATTTGACAGCTTTAGTTGATAGTTATTTTGTACTGCAGCTATAGAAACGGTACAGAGTACTGCTCACAGATGATCATACCTTCATGGCGTGCACCACTGCCTCAGGCTTCTGGACACAGGACAGGTAACCTGTGGCAGGAGAGGACTCACTGGTGGGCAGCCGTCCTGTGCCCTGCGCAGAGAGAGACAGAGAGAGAGACAGAGACGTCAGCACTCACCACTGGTACCATGGTAACTATGTTCATGAGTAAGTAAGTATGTTGTCCTTTTCTCATGTTCACACCCGTGGGTTTTTTGTTTGCTTGCTGTAGATGTAAATGTTGTTAGGTTTAGGGCATTTTATTATCATTTTATTAATACCTCAGAGATGTTGTGTGGACATGATAAAATGGTTCCCCCCATTCTGTGTTTCCTAGAAATGGAAGTCTGAAAAAAAAAATCATTAACATGGTGAAACACAACTTGATGACATCACCAAGTTGTGTTTTACCATGATTTTTCTTTTAGGACCTTTTTTTCCTGAGATCGTACAAATGGAACCAAATGGTTCCATTTGGTTCCATTTGTACGCTCTCAGGAAAATCTTGAAAATGTGTGGAATTCCCCTTTAAAATGTTTGTTTCCCCAAACCTATGAAAGAAGATTGTAGTAAGCCCACCTCTGCGAACTACATCTTCTTTCACCTGTAGATATTTTTGTTCAGGATCCGTAAAAAGATGTGTGTGTGCTTTCCTGTCGGATCCTCTTTCTGTTCTCCCAAATCTGCCAAAAGGCCAAGGTCAAGGCAGCAGCGTAAGGTCAAAGTTTATGCCCACGGCTTACACAAGGGGCCACAAGGGTTAGAATGACGCTTTAACAGAGCATGTAGCACAACATGCATAGCATCTCTCTGGGTGCTTTTCTAGTGTTGGGGGTTATTATGCAACGCTTGCGATGGACATACCACCGGTTCTTTGTGATTTAACCTGTTTGCGATGGAAGCAGCGAGCCCATCGATGGACCCTGGAGAGGAGGAGGAGGGTGGGGGGGTACCTCATCTCAACACCCCCTCCCTGGTGAGCTCCACACAGACAGTGGCTCTCTGTTGGAGGTACACAGAGAACTTGGGGTGGGGGGCACACACAATGGGCTCTATTCAGGGTGACCTGGCATGGGGACTGTGTGCATTAGACACAGTTTCATGGCTCCGTTAGCCTGCCTTCAATTCTCCCTGCTCACTAGCCATGCCATTTTAGTCGCCCCCCCCCCCCCCACACACACACAGAGCCATGCAGGTCCATGTTTCAGGGCCCTAAGTCTGGACACATCCGGTTCAATAACACTGTGAAAGGGAACTAATGACACTCAATGCAACTTGCCAGTTATGGTTTTCTTATTACCAGTAAGCAGCTGATACAATGTTGCCAGCTGCCAAAATGCACAAGTGTCACGTCCTTTCTAGGAAGGAAGGAGGATTATAATAGGGAGGAAAAAAATGGTGAAAACAAGGGGTTTCTCTCGGCTGCCACCAACTCACCACTAACTCACCAGAAAAAAAAAAAAAAAAAAAAAAAAATCACTAGATTTTTCGCCAGGAGTTTTACGAGTAATTTCACTAGTTTTTTCACTAATCAAGTTGGCAACACTGAGCTGATAACCCATTCAAAACCATTGTAAAAATAGATCTGTACAGTAAAGGGTCATTCAAGCACACCAAGAAGGGGTGGGGGGGGGGGGTGTTTCCATCCTATCTTGCTGATGTAGACATGCGGGTAGAAGTGCAAACGGCAGAGAAAATGAAAGGGGTTATAACCAACAATTTACCTGACCACCAAGCCCTTTGTTAAATATGAGCACATGCAGCACAGCATGTGTTTAACTCTTTATGTACTAAACGCATTTTAAAGGTAGGGTAAGTGATTTGAAATTCATCCTGTAGTTCCAGCCTGGTGCACTAGGGGCCAAACAGTAGCTACACTATGTGAGCCTGCTGCTCGATCCTGATTGGAGGAGAATTCGCTACCACCTGGGGAACTTTTATTAGCTCCTCTGCTAACGTGGGGGAGGGGGAAACTCCATATATGGTTTCCACACCTTATAATAGAGCATTTTAACAGAAAAAAATATTTTTTGGGTGATATCTGACAAAAGTGAAATCACTTCCCCTACCTTTAATGTTCTATAAGCATTATGCTTTACCTATTGAAAAATAGCAGATCTACAAGCTCATAGCGCGCCACCAAGTGGCGTGCTATGAGCTTGTATCTCTGCTATTTTTTGAAAAATCGTGAAAACGTGGTGGTGCAAATTTGAATATATGTTATTTCTGAAGCAAATGTTTTTTTTTAACTCAAATCTTTGCTTCTGGGGGATCCCTAGAAGAGGTTTTCAGATGGTGGTCCTCCTCAGCCAAATATAGATAATTCTGTTGGTCCTTGGCATGAAATATGTTGAACATCACTGACACAGGAACATAGATTTTTCAGAGAAACTAGAATCTGTCAGAATCTAGCATCATAAACTAGAAACTAGTCATAAACTAGAATCCAGTGTCAGAAACTACAATCAGGTGTCAAATAGAATATATTCTTAGATTTATCATTTTCACATTTAAAAATATCAGATCTACAAGCTCATATCACGCCACTCGGCGGCGCGATATGAGCTTGTAGTTCTGATACTTTGCAATAGCTAAAGTGTAACATAATGCGTTAAAGCAGGGGTTTTCAACAGGTGGTCCGGGGACCACCAGTGGTCCCTGAGAGGGTTCCAGGTGGTCCCCAGGCTAAGTGATGGAAAGTTGGTTAACCAGATGTAACTCTTGAGAATGTAAAAATGAAACCAAATGGACCCTTGCGGGTCCATTTGGTTTCATTTTCACACTCTCAAGAGTTAAAATATTCATCATCTGAATCAGCACTGTTTAATTAAGAGGTCTACACTGTTTTGTTGGCAAGATACAGCCTGGAATTGTGCAGAAAAACAGAATAATTCTTTAGTTTTAGGTCTTAATCAAATGGTGGTCCATGGCTCAAATGCTAAATAAATGGTGGTCCCTGGTGTCAAAAACGTTGAAAACCCCTGCGTTAAAGGGTTAAATTACAGCAGTGAGTCTCCAGCAGCTGTGCAGAGTTATACTGAACATGGGAGTAAAAGTATGCCAATCGTTGAAACTCTACCACAACAGTCCCACGTGCAACAGGGAAAGCATTCAGACGGATCCAGGCTATGGACATTATTACGCCTGGTGGTGGCCCCTGAATAAAATGGACCCCCGATTTAGACCTTCCAGGAGGTAGAGACAATATACCCAGCTTGTCATAACAGCTTTACAGCACACAATGGAAGTTGAATTGTTTGTGAGCATGGAGCAGGCGGTGATTTGTTTGATGGTTGATCTCTCTCTCTCTGTCTCTCTCAACCAGGGCCATCTCTCATGCATGGATGAACTCAGGCCACATCAGAAAGCAGCCAATCAATCATCACACATCCCATAATGAACAGGTTTCCATGGGAACGGCAAATGGGTCAGGAGTCGGAGGAAGCGTATTGGTTTCTAATCAGGGCCGGGTCTATGCTCTGATTGCCCCCCAAACATGATTTCAAAGATATTTCAAATGAAAGTACTTATTAATAGTCTTGGGCAATATACCGGTATTACCGTTTACCACGATATTGAAAATCAATACCGAGTAATATCGCAGGATTTACAAAAAAATACCGAATACCGAATATCGTATTTTACCGTCCCCTCCAAACAATATCGTCCAAAAAAAGAAAAACAACCACGCAGCGCAGCTCCGCCGCTCATGTCGCAAGGCAAAGAGTTGAGATTTGATTCCTTCTATGCATCTTCAATTCTGAACGGATTTTGATAATTCAAACTGGTATTTGCTGTGTCCATTGAGTGGTTTCGTTGGGTGTATATGATGTGTATAATTATATACCGTTTAATGAAATAATATGGACTGAGAATGCCACCTTTTATCTTCTGCACATAGCCAGCTGCAATTAGTGACTCCCCTGTTAATGCTACTGAACACGTGTGCGTTGTTTGGACTGAACGAGAGAGAGAGAGACCCACGTGGCTCTCCCTGCCACGTGTGTCAGCTACTGGTTTCCATAGCAACCACACAACAAACAGAGAGACGGAGAGAGTGTAGTAGAGGGACAGAGGGGCCTTATGGATCTGTACACTGAAGGAGCTTGGATTTATTGACTTTTGGATCTAATAGCGATCTTTTTCCTGATATTTGGTGGTTGACCTGTTATTTGGAGACAAGGTAAGGTTAAAAAAAGCCTTGTTGCTGTTTTTTTTTTTTTTTTTGTAATGGCGGCACTGATTGTTTGAGGATCGCTAGTTAGATCCAGCTAAATGATGGATCCTTTGTAACCAAACGGACCCTTATGGATCTGTAACTCCTGAGATCACAAAATGAAACCAAATGGACCTCATGCTCTCAGGGACCAGTGCTAGGGATGTTAATCGACACATATTTGGAATACCAACGTGACGTGTCGCGGCCCAATGTCGACAATCGATCGATTTTTTTTTATTATTTTTTTTAGCCCGCGGCGCCGGCGGACCCAACGCAAAATGTTGCAGCGCGGGCGGCATGAAAATGCCTGCGGGAGGGAAAGGTGCAAGATAAAGTAAGTGGGACCGCGAAATCGAGCAATAAATAATACCAAAATATGCATATCTGAGGAGAACGTTCCATACTGCGCTCGCAATGATCAGCATGTTCTCAAAGAAAAGCACATGGCAGAGCAGGGCGCAGAGCGCACCACGCAACAGACAACAGACACGCACTGGCATTCCACATTCATTTAGTAGCCTAATCGACTTGATAGAGTTTTCCTCTTTCCTCGCGACGGATTCCCTGCATCTTTGCTTTTTCCTGCGTCTGCTGTTAGGCATGGCCAAACAACGTGAAACAGAACACTGGACAAGATAAGTACAAATATAGGCTTGCAGCACGCGTGTCTCTCTCTCTCTCTCTCTCTCTCTCTCTCTCTCTCTCTCCGTCTCTCTCTCTCTCTACCATGTGAGACAGAGGCGTGCTCGGTGAAATAAAAGTCAATCATTGCGTCCGGCCTGTTTAGTTTTTTCGGCGGGTGAAGGCAGGACCCGCTGCCGTCTCCTCCTCCTCCTACTCGTGTGTGTGTGTGTGTGTGTGTGTGTGTGTGTGTGTGTGTGTGTGTGTGTGTGTGTGTGTGTGTGTGTGTGTGTGTGTGTGTGTGTGTGTTGTGTGCATGCGTGCGCAGTCTGCTCGCTGCTGCGGTGCGGTGGCAGTTGATTTCAGTTGATTTTTAAATTACAATTGGCTACTCTGTCTGTGCATGGTGTGCTGTGATCGTCTGCTGTGGTGTTGTCCTTTGATGTAGATGTTTGATATCCACAGGGTGGATGCACAAGGGTTTAATTTAACATATAATGGGGGAAATGGTTATCGTCGTGATTGCGCTGCTCGTCGTGATTGACAGGGGGGACAGGGGGGACGGACAGAGGAAGATCACGAGCCCTCGTGGCTCGTGGACAGCAGTCGGTGGTTTGGCCGCTAGACTCGGTAATATCGAGAATACCGGTTTTAATCACGTTATCAATATCGATATTAAAAAATCAATATCGCCCAAGACTACTTATTAATTAAAATTATTTGAAACACTATACTACTACTTACAATTTTCGTATCACTAAACCAACAGCATTTCCTCATTGAAAACAGAAAACTCTCTGAGTCAGCCCTTTAGCTTTATGCATGCTGTGTGTCTGTTTCAACAACAACTGATGTTATTATTAATGCTTACTTGACCTGATGCTTACTTGAAGTCCTGCAACCGAAAATGGTATGGATGAGACTTCATCTCCGATTAAGACATACCATTTTCGCCTGCCCCCCAATTGGGAAATGTTACATCCGGGCCTGTTTCTAATCATCCTGAAGGATCAAATAGAATCCACAAGAGACCGCTAATATTGCATATGGAATTCATTTTCCAACTCAAGGATAAGTTCGTCCATAATTACCATAATTCATATATTATGACTTGACATAATGATACTGCAAATACCGCAAATGGATATCAGTGGAAATTGTGTTTTTCTTATCTTGGCCAAATTAATTAACAGTCCCATATTAGACAAACAACCCAGAAATACCCCTTGAAATCACACAGGAATACATTTGGTAGCTTAGATTTTATCTCCTTGAGGGAAACACGATTTTCTCTTCTCTCTCCCTCTTTTATTTTTTACTATTTGAGTCGTAATGTCAGCTTCAAAAGCGTGTAAAATCAAAGCTGTCTGTATTAAACACACACAAGGGCTGGTTCTCCAACAACAGAATGTCGAGGCGTGCACTGTAGATGTGCCTTTCAATATAAATCATCGTCTTTAATCAACTGTTGGGTTCGCCACTAGCTCTGATGAAGGAACGGGACGTTGTACGGAGTCCACATCGCAACCCCCCGTCGCACTCGTGAATTTACGATGACGGGTTGACGTTGGAAGCATGGAGGTGAGCGCCGAGCAGAAAACCTGATTTATACTTAGTCGCACGCCGCTGGTGTTACGTGACGTAAACAGCAGACGTGCAAGCTCGCGACGGCCGACATTCTTCGCGTGTTGTGAGCTTGCAGATCTGCCATTTACTGTAGTGCAGTGGTTTTAAACCAGTGGTCCTTGAAAGGATTCCAGGTGGTCCCCAGTTAAGTTGGTTAACTAGATGAAAAGTCGGTTAACCAGATGTAACTCTTGAGTGCGTTAAAAATGAAACCAAATGGACCCGGAAGGGTCCATTTGGTTTCATTTTAACACTCTCAAGATATTCATCAATATTCTTCAATATTATATATATATATTATAGATATATATAATAATATATATCTTAGTACACAACTAGAAGATTAATGGTCATTTTGATCTGTATGCATGTTTGACTGTTTTGTTTCCCAAATCCAGCCTGGTATTGTGGACAAAAACAAAAAGAAATCTTTAGTTTTGGGGTCTGTGGGGCTAAAATGTCCTCAAACGATGGTGCAACAGCGGGCCCTGGTATCAAAAGGGTTTAAAACCCCTTGCTGTACTGAGCACAAACACTGGCATGCGTACAAGTATAACTGAGGGCTTAAACGCCCCCCACCCCACACGCAGGGTCACAGTTCACAAGCCTCGTCGGAAAGGCTGAATGATCTGAACACGCTTTAAAACCAGACGTGTTTGACTCTCTTACGTTGCCAGGCCTGTGATTAAAAAGAAAAAAAACACACACACACACACACACAATATTGATTTACTTGTGGAGGAGGCGAGCCGAGTCCTCTGGGCAGTGGCATCACCTCCTTTTAAACAAGTCAGAAAACAATTACCCGGCCTCTCCTCCCCGGACGCTGGGTAGGGTCAGAGGGGGTGACCGTCGGTATCCGAGAGGATAATTACTTTCATAGTAGGGATTCAGTTCAAACAGGCTCCGAGGGGGCTAGGGGGAGGACCATAAGCCTGGAGGAGGAAGAGAAGAGAAGCGTACACTCACACGCTTTCAATTTCTCTCTCTCTCTCTCTCTCTTTCTGTCTCCCTGGCTTTAGCTACTCTTTCTCTCGCTCTTCTGTCTCTTTCGATTTCTCGCCCTTCTTTTGTGCCCTTATACGTCCCCCCACCATCCTCCCGTCACTGTCTCTCTCTCCTCTTCATCCCTGCTCCTCTACCCACCCACCCACTACCCTTAAGTCTTTCTCCCTTTCTCTCTCTCCGTCTCCGTCTCCGTCTCTGTATGGTGTGTGTGTGTGAGTGTGTGTGTGTGTGTGAGTGTGTGTGTGTGTGTGTGTGTGTGTGTGCTTCACTAGACTTCCTGCCGTGCGTAGGAGAGACAGAGAGAGAGCCTGGCTGGCAGCCTGTGGAGGTGTAATTGGAGAGTTAGAAATAAAGTGAATTAGAACCGACTTGACTTGATTCCACTGTGCCACAAGGCGGGGGGGTGGGTGGGGGGTGCGGGGGGGAGTCGAGCACAGCTGCGCCCTATGAACTCCTGGCTACTGTTGTAGCGTGTGTGTGTGTGTGTGTGTGTGTGTGTGTGTGTGTGTGTGTGTGTGTGTGTGTGTGTGGACATAGCCATGGTGCATGTGTATAAACATCTGTCTCCGTTTTGTTTACGGGCAACAAACATTATGTCTGTGTGCAGCATGAGCTTGCATGTACAGTATGTGCGCCATTAGCATTTTGCATATACAGCTGAAAGGAAGTGGAACAGTTGTATTATAACATGCCAAAACTAAATTAAAATAAAAATCAAAGTAAAAAAAGTGTTAAAGTATATGGAAAAACATTTTGGTCATAAACACACACTGGCCACATGTTTGTCAAGAAGAATGAAATGGAGCTAAATGGTTAGTTAGTTAGTTAGTTAACTTAATGACCTGTCTGTTATCAAGGATGACTGCAGCATGCAAAACAACGTGGTAGGTGGTGCTCATCATGATGCAGTGTGTGTGTGTGTGTGTGTGTGTGTGTGTGTGTGTGTGTGTGTGTGTGTGTGTGTGTGTGTGTGTGTGTGTGTGTGCGTGTGCATGTGTGTGCGTGTGCATGTGTGTGTGTGTGTTTGTTCAAGGGGAATTCCACCCATTTTCATTTTTTTTTCTGAGAGTGTACAAATGCAACCATTTGATTCCATTTGTACGCTCTCATAAAAAAGAAATCCATTAACATGGTGAAAATACATCTTGGTGATGTCATCAAGATGTTTCACCATGTTAGTGGTTTTCTTCAGACCTCCATTTCTTGGGAACACAAAATGGTGGAACTTTTTTATCATGTCCACCATCCAACACCTCGAAGGTACATCAATGACATGTAAGTAAAATGTTGAAAATGGGTGGAGTTCCTCTTTAAGCCCAATATACTGTATGGCAAATGGGGAAAATAGCAGAACTTGGAGCTGAGCTGTTGATGACGTGTGTGTGTGTGTGTGTGTGTGTGTGTGTGTACGTGTGCATGTATGACGACATGTCTCACCATGTGCATGCTGTCCTGGCGTTGGGGCAAAGAGGACAGCTGGGACTCTGAATGGTAGAGGGTCGTCCCCTTCCTCAGGGCACGCAGGTCGCCTGGGTTGCACTGCTGAGCGCGCGCGCGCACGCGCACACACACACACACACACACACACACACACACACACACACACACACACACACACACCACACACACACACACACACACACACACACACACACACACACACACACACACACACACACACACACACACACACACACACACACACACACACACACACAGATCAATGGCCAAATACATATTCATTTGGGGGTCGTTGACATTAAAGAAAAAAGGTTTTGAGAGGCGCTGCGCTAAAAAAAACTTCCATTGAAGCTAATTCAATTGCACCGCACTGGTACTGGTTATCACGTCGTCGGGGTCACGGACTGAATTCCAGTTGACAGTGTCCCTGAGATCCAGCCTTATTCGCAGCCAGAGAGAACCGCGCTGCCGCGTGCCTGGGGGGCAACATGTAGCCTCGCTCCCTGCTGTATAGGCAGTGACAGAGCAGGGCGGATCTAGGCATGGGCATGGGGGGGGCAATGCCCCCCCTAAATGCCCAGTCTGCCCCACCAAAACAGTGACACGATGGCATGCAAAACAACAGTGCATATATTTAAAAGAAATGCATGCTGCGTGTCTGTTGTAACTTCAACAACAACTGATGTTATTATAGATGCTTTACTTGACTGATAAAAGTCCTGTAACTGAAAATGGTGTGGGTGAGGCTTCATCACCCGTGTCGCTTCGCGCCACGGGCGATGAAGCCGCACCCATACCATTTTCTCTTGCCCCCCCCCCCCCCCCCCCCCCCCCCCCCCCCCCCCCCCCCATTGGGAAATGTTAGATCCGCCCCTGGGCAACATGTAGCCTCGCTCCCTCCTGTATAGGCAGTGACACAGCAGCAACACCGCGGATCCTTATGACATTTCTCACGTCACGTACTAAAGCGTGCGTGCGTGGGCTGCTATGCACGCGTGGCAAGCACACGTGATGCCTGCAAGAGATTGGGCTATAAATAAACTCAATGAGATCGGTGGGTGTGTGTGTGTCTGTGTCATGTGTGTGTGTGTGTGTGTGAGGTGCTGTAGTCTAAAAGCTACCACATTCCCCCCTCCCCTGGCTCTGCAGACGTCACCGTTTCGATTGCGTCTCCCTTTTGTTCCTCTCCAACCTTTTTCTCATCCTTCCGTTGGCACTTCCTGATCTTTTCTTTAGCGTTCCCGATCCGTGGCCTCAATCTCCTCGAGAGCTGCGTGCTTAAAATGTAAGTATAAAATCAGGCAAACGTGTCCGTTCTGCGGGCGGTTTTGTTATCAGGTTTAACACACTACATCAGTGGGTTTTCAACCAGTGGTCCTTGAGAGGGTTCCAGGTGGTCCCCAGCTAAAGGATGGACAGTTGGTTAACCGGGTGTAACTATTTGAGAGCGTAAACATGAAGCCAAATGGACCGCTGCGGGTCCATTTTACACTCTCAATAGTTAAATATTCATCATCTGAAGTAGCTCAAATCTACACAACAAGAGATTGTAGAAGATTAATGGTCATTTTTCTGGAATGGTCATAACAACCTGGTATTGTGGACAAAAGCAAAATAAATATTTAGTTCTGCGGGCCTGTGGGGGTAAAATGTCATCAAACGGTGGTCCGTGGCTCAAATTCTGAATAAATAGTGGCCCCTGGTATGAAAAAGGTTGAAAACCCCTGCGGACGTGTGGGCTTATAGTGTCACAAAATTAAGTTGACCCAGCCTGTGAGAGCATAATAATAATTTTATGATGTCAATTATTTTTGCCTGCACACTCAGTCTAGGGAATTAAAAGGTAATTCACTGAGGCTATCACTGGTTGAAACACAGCAGACAACATAGAAAGCCAAAACAAAAATTGCGTTCATGAATCATGCCAGGAGTGTCTTCTTTACAACCTTGCCATCGCCTCCTAATTGAGACTTAAAAAAAAAAACGCCTCTCTCACTATACTAAACAAACTGCCACTCCTGGGCCAAACTTGTCTGCTAAACTTCCTGGGCTGACCTTGGGGGACACTGATGGAGACAAACAGTGTTATTTGTCTGCCAGACAGGCTGGCAGTTGGCCCTCTGCTCTCCTCGTGGCTAGAGCCTCGCGGCCCCTCCATCCATCCATCACAATGTCCCGGCGCGCTGACAGGAAGGAGCCGTGGACGTCACACGCCATTTCCTGTCTGAGTTATGAGGGGTCAGGGGATGCGGCCGTGACAAAACGGGTCGAGGGCACTTCTTCAGCACCTCCCGGACAGCCGCGATGTGATGGACTGTGGGTACGGCCCCACGTCTCTCCGGACAGCTAGCCGTCCTATATAGTACAGTATACAGGTGCTACTCACCGTGAACCGCCTATGCGGTGCCATTAAAGGGCTATACAATGTCGTTGTTCACGGTCACAACGCGTCAGCTGGAGGAATTGCGCTGCAAGTATGTTCGCCATCACATGGTGATACAACAAAGAATACATTGGGCTTAAAATGATCTCATCACAAATCATTTATACTAGGCTTAATAGGTCACGGACAATAACTCTGTAACCCTGTGACTCTCATCTCCATTTTTTTGCTAGACTATACAACACATTATACAAAGCATAGTGAAATTTAGTATGTGGCGTAGTACTCTGCAAGTCGATGTTTCATACTGCAGTGAAATGCAAGGAGTTCAATCTATTTCTTTAGAATAAGCTACGGTATGCTTTGGAGAATGTTGTGAATTCATGTCAAGTATACGGTAAGTAATCGTCAACATCGGGTAAACATGCCAAACCAGTGGTATGTTCCTTTAAGTCATTTAAGAGACATAGGTGATATAGTGTGTTTGTTGAATAAACATTTGGAGCATACTAGTAAATTATATTGAACGAAGCACTCCTTTATGAAAGGTACTTCTGTATTTTACAGTTGGGCTGGCCGCCAAAGAAGGGAAGACCTGTGTAAAATGTTCAAATGCGTTTCTGACTTCATAATGGTAACCAATACTGAACCCCAAGTCAATAATTCAGGGCGTTGTTCATCCGTCCCTCTCGCCATTTTAAGATCTCCCGAGGACAGTTTCAGCAAGGTCAACGTGGCTTCAGTAAATGGATGGGAGGCGATGGCTCATATAAATCATTAACTTATTGTGAGTCATGTCGAGCACCCTCTTGTTGATGATAGAGCACCAGAGAGCTGGCAAGAGATTGTCACACCAAGTGCTGCACACATTTCAACGCACTTCACTCTCTCTGTGTTCACGGTCAAGTGTTTGTGTGTTTGTCATATGTCCATAGTCTCCTTTTATGTTTTTAGTTTTTTTTAAACCAAAAAAAAGGGGACGGAATGCAGGGTCAACATTCTTCTGATAAACTGCCATTGTTTTCTTCATGGTCAACACAGTTGCACCACGTGGGCTGCCTGTTAGGTAATATATAGGTCCACTGAGGCAGATAATCCGTTGTAAACCACCTGAGTACTGAGACACACCAGTAAGCAGGCTCTTGCATAAGAGTGACGTGGAAATAATCTACTGCATAAAGGTAAAACAGTATTTCTGTTCAATGTACACAACATATCACACTTCAGTAATAGTACATTCTAATTCACCATTTGTATGAACCAAATAATTGAACCAGCAGAGCAAGGGCTCTGATAACTTCATTTCCAGTCTCGCGCTGAACACAACATAACATTACCGAATGACAAAAGTGACAAGATAACATTCATACATATTTCATCGATTTCGACATTCTTCAATTACACACCCTCGCGCCAGTTGTCGGCCATGCATAATGGATGCCGGGATCTACCTATCGCCACCCCCCAACCCCAAGTACATTAAATTATTCAGCAACGCCAGACGTCCTGACAAGCCTGGACAAGCGAGTGCCGCTCATGCACCAAAGCACAATGTAAAGCGCCCATTCACCTACAGGCTACCTTGCACCAAGCCGCCCCGCTGTGCTCTGCAGAACAGCACAGGGAACAAACAGAAGGCACCGTGCCAGCCGGGGACGAGGCCACACGCAGCCGGTGCCACCCTTGTGCACTGTGTTTGTTTTGCATGCTAGCAGTGGATTAAAAAAGAAAGAAAAAAAAAACTGCCCACATCTTCTTGCGGCTAGCTATAACAGCTGTGAAAGTCCCATCACCAGAAAGACATACAGACTCAACAGAACAAGGAAAAGAAGAGGCAAGGCGTCCCATTGAGTTCAGCAGAGTACAGTGTTCCAAGAAAAGTCAGAAGATCAGTGACATACATAGGAGAAGAGTTACCTTCTTGGATGGTATCTGTGATAAGCTATACCGGCTATAAGCCTGTGGAGAGAGAAACATGTTGTTGTGTGTTGGTCTGTGTTGGATTACTGGTTACCCAGACCATGACGTGACATGAGCAAAACGTTGCTGAAAAGGAAAACATTGTGGATGACATTATGCACGTGTGACATCAAATCATCATCGTGGTTTGTCCATGGTCAAGATCATGGAATTCACAATGCCACGGCAGACTTCCTGGTCCTTTATAGGATCCCCGCGTTCCTTCCTACTGATTCATGCGTCCCTAGCGACATCAGGGGGGCAACAGTTTTCTACCTCTGTTTTGAGACAGGATTCCAGGGAAGAAAAGATACCGGTATAACCTCAAGGTCAGTTGTGTAGCAGTGGCCAGCAAACTGTTTTATTCTGGAATCAGACTAGTGAAGAAAAACGAGTAAGATAGTAAGTCGACTCGATAGGTGACTCAAGAGGGTTTTGATTCTGTGCTCTCAGTAGAAGATGGTTTAAGCGTCATCCAGCAGTTTCTCTAATTTCTTTGAATGTGTCCATGTCTTGGAACCATAGAATAGAACACTTGAACAGTTGATAGTTTTAGGCAAAGCTCTAAGTTACTGTAGCCTAAATTAAAAAAAAAAAGGTACACGACTGAGGTCAGAGTTTAAGTTGTTTACTTTAAATATGCTTCTCAATAACACCTTTGCACCGTTTCCAAATATCATCTCGTGGAGTGCCTGCCTTTCCCAGCATGGAGCTGCTAATCATTTTAAGTGTACCCGACACTGCTGGAACTCACAGCTGGCTTTTTCGGTGCCTTACCAAGGTTGTTCAAAAATAAATATTCAGTCAAGCGATGATTTTAAAAAGCAGTGTCATCATCCCCTAAACTGTGGCTAATATTAGATGCCTGACACTAAAGCACTATAAGACAAGGTGTAGCTTCTAATTGCAGCACTTGGGAGATAATTGCTTGGATCACGGGGGTTTCGTGTCAGCGGTGCACGCCCACATGCACTTCTGCCTACTTTACAGGGTTAGGGATCTGCCAAGCAATAATTGGACCAAATAAAAAAAAGTATAAGAAAAGAGAAACAAAGGCTTAACTCAGGGGTGTAAAACTCAAATAGAGAGTGGGCCAAAATTTAAAACTAAATAAAACCACGGGCCAAGGTTGAACAAATTAACCCAAACAAGTTTTGCATTGAATATTGAACAAGCAAGGCTTATATAACTTTGTAGTGACATGCAAAATCGAGGTAAAATTCTGAGGTAAGTATTAATATAAACTTTTTTCCATAGGCTATTAATAAGTTGAATAAAACGTTAATTATTGCTCAGTTTGCTACCCTGATTTGCTACACTGAATATGGAACAACCAACGCTTATATAAGTTAATAGTGCAAAATAAACTTTCAAGAAACAAACAACAAAGCATCAATGGCATATTAAATAAAATAAAAATAAAAATTGAAGGCCTCTTTTCTATTTGCATCCTTCTGTTGTATATATTACAGAGCAGACAGCAAAGCAACAGCAGAGCATGATGGGATTTGTAGTAATAGTGGTGAATGCGGTGTTACAGCGGCGCCATGGCTGTATAATACTGGCGGGCCAGCTCTAATGTTAATTTGTATTTGGCCCGCGGGCCAGAGTTTGGCACCTATGGCTTAACTAATACTAATCCACGTAACTGCATCTGAGTTGAAAGCAGTTCAGTCACATATGAGTAATGAAAAGAATATTTTCAAATAGTTACGAGAGGCAATTCTAGCCCACGTTATATCCTGCAGATTGTGTTGAATGTGTGATGTTTTGGCCTTGATGAAGGCCAAACTGTGCATTTTTGTGCCACTACAGTAGTAAAACAACTAACAACAAATGTGAGTACATACTATATTTGCTGTTCTGCAGCCATCCAGTACTCTTATTTACTATTGAAATTTGGGATGTGCTGTCCTTTCGAAATTTTGATTCATGTTTTCCTTTTATATATACTGCATTTTGGGACCAGCAATTCACTGGGAAATGTCTGTCCCATAACATAAATGTATAAATACATAAAGAGGCCAAAAAAAATCACAACCAAAACAAGGAACCACATTAATATACCGTACAGGTTTACACTCCATATACATGTCACTGGTCATCGTTATCCTGTACACAGATGTTCATACTTCGTATTACAAACAACACCTCTGAGCCAAGAAGACGTGACCTCCGGGTGAACTGGGAAGTGTCACCTACTCAACTCCATTTCCACAACCTCCGCTGTTAACTGTCGCTTTAAACCGCTCATTTGTCTCTTCTCTCCTCGTCCTCCTACTCTCAACGCCTCTCCCGTCAATCCGCCTCGGGGTCCAACGATGCTACGGCTCCTTATATACCCAAGCTTACCGGCTTCCCTATGAATTAAACATCGGATAAACACGCCGCGCCGCTATGAAGAAGAGGCAGTTGCTTGCAGAGAGACCGCTGGGGTCTCGTAGCCGCCTGCCGTCATTGTATTATTATGTGTTTGCCGACGAGAACGCCAATACGATGCGAGGAGGAGTGTGGGCGGCACGAGAGGGTAGATGTACCCGAGCATTGGGGACAGGCTTTATTCTTTTGTCTGGGTGATTTATTGAATGTCTTGGCAACTCATAACACTGAATGTTGTTGGATGTTAATGCTGCTGAATAACACAGTATATGAGTTGCAGACTACTGTATGAATGCATGTCCGCCACATGACCTCACCTGAGAGAGAAGCTTATTGTTGTCATCCTCTAGAATCCGCACTTTTGTCTCCAGCTGTCTGATGTAGTTGGAAGAGGAATCTGGGAGAGAGAGAGAGAGAAAAGAGAGACATCTGAATTATAAAGACTGTGAAGGGTAATACAGTCAGACAGGACCCGATGGAGCAAAATGACCCTGCAGCACTCTCAGACATGCTCTTTATGAAAGGGAGACGCCAGTCAACCATACATCAAAGTCTGCTATGTAAAGTATGTGCACTGCAGTAGTTTGCTGTATGTTTTCAGCTGGCTAAAGAATAATGTGGCTATTATTTACAGCAACGTAAAGCCCTACAGCAACACTGACGGTAACATTTAGACACATCATAAATGCTGCTCCTTTTCTGAATCACAATGCCACCCCCCCAAAAAATGCGTCCCTGGCCTGGCAAGTCCCGATGCCGACGACCTTGTCTCTCAATCTCGTGTCATCAATCAATAAAAAGGCAAAAAGATTCATAAATAATAAAAACAATAAAAATCAATCGTCCCTGACATTTGGCCCAATTCGGCCCACAACAACTTGCACGCAGACAGCAGATACTCTACCGTGAGGTAGTTTGCCCAAACTTAGATTAGATTTTTGTCTGCATCACCCAGTCCTACTGTTTGAGTGGATGTCTCTGTGGATGGTGAAAGTCATAATGTTCATGGCATATTTACTCCTTTCTAGGTCAAATGTTTGATATGACATTATGCTGCAACGTATTCCAAGGGGGAGGGCACACGCCGACTGCATGCACTTGAATCAACTTTGTTCCGAGTTCAGATGGGGGACGACAGCAGTGCCGCCCTGGGAGAAGAACACGGGGGCGTGGAGGATTTCACCGTGCCGGAGAGCACAGAGTTCTCTAAAAGAAGCACATTTAATTTACAATGGGATCAAAGCAGAAGTGTATCCAGAGAAGCTGTGCAGACAGCTTGTCAGATGCGCACGCACACGCACACGCACACGCGCACACACACACACACACACACACACACACACACACACACACACACACACACACACACACACACACACACACACACACACACACACACACACACACACACACACACACACACACACACACACTACTACACTCAGAGCCTCACAGACACGCACACCTTGGGGCACACAGATTTGTTTTGTTATTGTACAATAAAGTGCAGAGATAGATAGAGGCGTGATTGGGATGACGGTTTCACAGACAGACGAGGGTTTGAAGTGTGTCAGGAGAGAGTCTGAAGGGTGTCTGGTTGGTTGGTTGGATGATACAGAGGTGAAGTCGCTGTCTGCAGAAATAGCACACATGCAAAGAAGACAGAGATGACTCAAACACACACCAAACCAAGCGTGTGCAGTGCACTCTCAATGCCCAGCGTTGCGTCGTGCCCGTGCACGCACACAGCCACACACACACACACGCATGCACACCCACACAGCGATCAAGGGGTTTACTCAAGACCTGAGTCACTAAAACCATTTGTTTACGTATTATATAACTGACCCAAACCAGTATAACAGGCCACTCCATTCATTAGCCTAGAACCTAATTCCTACCACAGTCTGTAGCCAGGGGGTGCTGTTCTGCAGCACTGTGCCACCATTTCACATTTAACGGTTATTATGGCCTGCCTGTAGCCCTGTACTACAGTCTCTCATTGACAGAATCAGTCCCTGTTGGCCCTGCAGTTCTGTGAATGCAGATCTCACCAAAGCTGATGCAGGATCAGGGATAATACGGTACACTTTCTATGGAGCAGACTTGAATTGTAAATGAAAGCTGATTAAAAGTGTGGCAACTTTGGACAATTTGTCCAGCCCACAGTGGCACCCATGCTATTTTCGGTTGCAGGGCTTATATTAGGCAAGTAAAGCATCAACAACATTAGTTGTTGTTGAAGTTGCAGCAGTCACACAGCATGCATTTCAATGATGAAATCCTGTTGGTTTAGTGGTGCCACAGCTGTAGTTAGTAGCAGTAGTAGTGTTTCAAATCATTTTAAATAGAGGCACTTAAATTTGAAATATCCTGGGTTGTTTTGCACGCCATTGTGTTTGACGGGGCAGACTGGACATTTAGGGGGGCATTGCCCCTCCATGCCCATGCCTAGATCCGCCCCTGGGGTCAGTGGGTCCACATTTTCGATCAGTGCTCAAGAGAGAAGAGGAGCCGTTAGCACAGACACAGTGCTGGACGGGCAGTGGACAACAGTGGACTCTGGAGCTGCGAAGAGATGATTGTTCTGACCAGCCACTGTCGATGCATGGGGAGAGATTCAGTGACCCGGACCGATAATCCTCTCTCCCTGTCCTGTGACCCTCTAATCTGGATCAATCTGCTGGACTGACCTCCAGCCAGACCTCAAGCCGATTAAGAATGAAGGTTCCTCAGCCCATGACCACCGTGGTCTGACAGACAGACAACCCACACAGGCCTATCCTCGGACAGACAGACAGAGAGAGAAAGCAACTTAAGTGAAGAGAAAACGCCCGCCACTCCGTTATGAGAGGGAAAAACATTTCTTGAAGAACTTATTGCTCCATGAGTTGGGGAGGAACCCTCAATCCTACAAGTCATATAAAAGCTTCTCTCAGCACCTTATCAGCCAATTAAAAAGGAGTGTTCTAGTCTCGATCAGGATGAGAATCTAAATGACTCAAGTTTTACAGTCCAGTGAATGCCTGCGACTGTGTTGGACCAAACCAAACAGAGGATATCCAACCGCACTGAGCAAATTATGCAGCGACAGTTTTCTCCAGACACTACCCTACCATCTCCTTTTCCATTCCTCCAAGCTGATGTGTAAGGACGGAGGGGGAGAGGTATGGATGTTAAATCACTTCATGAGAATTGATTAAAAGGGCAGTGCTTAAGTTAATACACCAATTTACTGCATGTACACTCTCTCAACAGGGAAGCACCACAGACACAAATGACTGACAAAGGGACACATGGGGCTGAGGCGGGGGAGGACATTAACAATGCCCAACTAAGCAAAGATTGGTCTCTAACACCAACACTTGGGTACTGTATTAGGACAAGATCTTATCTAATGCGTCAACAAAAACGCCCAGCAAAGACTCTTCCTGCTGTGCAGGAACTAAGGAATGTTGAGGTCAGCTCTTTAAAAGATACAACAACAATCCGTAATTTAAAAAGTACAGTCACTTCACTTTTTAACATTGCGTCATGGTTCCCGGTACTACCTAATTGTTGAGAGAAAGAAGCACAAATCTTTCAAGTGGGTCGTACTGTACAATTACATGCTGAAAACAAACCTGGCTGTCCCATCACCAGGGTAAAGCAAAGACAACTGCGTCCCTCTTAAATCAGCACTTTCAACTACTCAGCCCTCAGGGGAAACATACAGAATCCAAAGGGAGAGAAATGTGTTTGTCCCCGTTTGCCTAAAACAAAATAATCAGTCACTTTCCCTAGCCAGTCTGAAGGTGTAGAACAGTGCTTTTTATAATTACTTATTTGACCCTAAATTCATACCTCACAGTCAAGCCCTTGGGTGCTCTTTTAATTGTTTCTTCTTTTGTGTTTTTACATAAATCCGCCCCTATTTGCTTGGCATGCGAAAAGTAGACATATACATATTTAAATTCAGTATACAAAGAAAGGAGAGATAGAGGGGGGGATGAGACAGTTAGAAGGGGAAACCTTGTCCTTGCACAATCTGGTGAGCTATTTTTACCACTGTTCAAGTGTTATCCAATGAAACGAGGTGGCGTGTGCACGCGAAAGTGTGTGTGTTTGTGTGTGTAGATCAAGTGCGCATCTTGCACAGATCTCACTGTGAATGCATTATATGTGTAGGCATGCCTCTGTGTGTGCATGTGCGTGTGTGTGCATGTGTGCGTGCGGCCGTGCGAGACAAAACCATGACGCAGACAGACAGTGGCGTGGGCCCGTCCCTCTCTCCGAGCGTCCGCGTCACTTTACATCATGTCAGAGCCCACTGTGACCCACTTCCACAGTCACACTCTCCACTCCGCTCACCCTCCTCTGCATACCCACAGCATAATACATCAAAAATAATAATGATATAAGTCGCTTTACATTTTGAAGCAAATTTAAAAGTTCTACAAGGGGGGGAAACCGGTGTGTTTGTCGAAATTTAAATCTAATTCATGACAAAGAATACATTCATATCAGTGTGGACAGACTCAACTGATATGAGGATCATAGTTGGGGGACCAAAAAACAACAACCTTGGACTAAGGAATGATACATCCATCATCATCTCAACAGTCCGCCTCCCTCCCACCTGCTTCGACCGTTATCAAGTGATAATTCCCTGGAGGCTGATTATTAGCTGTTCTTATCCGCGAGGCTGTGAGCCAACTGACACGATTGCATTGATAAGACATTGATAAGAAAACCCGGAAATCCTCAATCAGCGTAGCCGGTTGGCGGCCTTCTTTTAAGCCCTGTGTCAGCATGGCGACATGCTTTCGGTTATGGTTAGGGTTAGAGGAGGCGAGTATATTGATGACCACAATAAAGTAGCCCAAAGTGCGTTAAAACGGACTGCATCGCGACACACTCGCAGTGCAGTCGGGGGGCAGGGCTGAGGACACTTATCAAGTCAGTTGGTTGGCAGCTAACATGCCTGGTCGAGAAACTCACCAGAATAATAATATTCTAACTGTGAATAGTCGAATGATTTGTTTTTCGGTAGAATCCACCCTGCCTGGAAGATTTGACAGGAGCCATCACTGGTTGTCTGCAATGGCGGATAATTGAGATTATAAAAATGTATATATTTTTTGTGAATGTAAAAATATATATATAATTGTACTCAGTTCTCTATTGATGCCCCTTAAAACACGTGCGATGTTATTATTTAATTAGTATAAAACTACTGACTTTTTGTGCATGCTTTTCTCTTTAGTACGTTGTACTATTACTATTACCTACTACATGGTCTGACTCTGAAGCGAACAAAATTTTGATTTACTTTTACTTATGCACAAGATGCAACCCTAAAGAACTGCCTTGAACCTTGAGACTGTCGAAATTCTCCTCAAGTGTGATGCAACCCGATTTGAAATCTACTGTGGTGTGAGCTGTGCTTAACCTCTTTATTACTCCCATTTCATCTCCTCTACTTCCATCACACCCCACAGTCACTGCCCACGTCTATCTTCTTCTTAACAAGACTTTGAAATTTCTCTCCCCCTCTCCCTTCCTTCGCTCCGGCAAGTCCTTTTCTGCCACAGACACTTCGACCTCTCACTTTCTTCAACTGCTCAACTTAACAACTTCCATTACCCCAGTTTCTAACCCTGCATGCCCTTACTTTACCCTTAATACCACCCCTCCCAGCACGGAGTGGGGTGTGTGTGTGTGTGTGTGTGTGAGAGAGAGAGTGTGAGAGAGAGAGAGAGAGAGAGAGAGAGAGAGAGAGAGAGAGAGAGAGAGAGAGAAAGTGTGTGTGTGTGTGTGTGTGTGTGTGTGTGTGTGTGTGTGTGTGTGTGTGTGTGTGTGTGTGTGTGCATGCGTGCGTGCGTTGAGTAGCACTGGTGCAGCACAAGACCGGAGCAGACAAGCTTATCAGTCTCACCAGATGCCCACACAGTGGCAATAACCGCAAGACCTCAAACTGACCAAAACATCCTTTTGTTGGCCTCACTTCTAAATTTAGAGTAGCCAATTATAACCCCCACCCATCCCCCCAACGTGCCCCAATTTCTAACAATTTCAGTCGTTACGCTGAATTCAAACCAGCAGCCTCCGAGCGAATGTTCACAGCACACGCGTATTTGCCAAAACGAAATAAATTGGGTGTGTACTGTGCGCGCCATGGTTGGCACACTCTCGTAAATAAGTGAGCTGTGCTCCAGCGTGCCGAGCTTTTCGGTGGCCCACGCAGATCAAAGCAACTCGCTGTTCCAGATTGGGGAGGAGGAAAACAGACACTCAACACTCATCTCTGGCAGCTTGTCTGCAAAAGATACACTTACTGAGGGAAATGGGGCACGCAGCCAGTAGCACATCACTTCACACCTACAATTCAGCAACGGCAACTTTAGAACTTTGTCATCGATATTCACTACCTCCGTACGCAGTAGTATTTTTTCTGTGGTGAATGCGTAATACCCCTACTACTTCTGACTGGCTTGCCTCGAAAATGACGTACAGTAGTTGAGCTCTTCTAACTTTAGCCAAAGAAGTTACTCGGAGAAATATATTCCACGGGAGATACAGTTTCAGCTTCACCCAGCTGAAGGGGGGCTCAGAGGACTTAGTGGTCTTACAGTATACAGGGACACTTCAAGTTCAACATGTACAGTAAACTGGGCAGGCCAGGAGGCGAACTGTTGACCTTCTGAATATCAGGCAGTCTCTCTACACCTGTAAAGCTATGGTCTTCCTCATACAGTAACTAACTCAGATATGAAAACAGGCTTTTCCATGCAGTATATCTAAGCAGCTTTGGTGAGAGAGTACCGAGTAAACTCCTGTGTTCATTTATACCAGTGGTTTTCAACCAGCGGTCTGGGGTATCAAAATGGTTGAAAACCCCTGATTTAGTATACACTATTACAGTATTTTTACAACTCTGGAGTGTACAAATGGACTCAACTGTCTCTGGCGCGATAGGCCACCATGGGCTTCTTCCGTCTGTTTCTCGGCCTCCAGTCTGCACACTCTAAACGTAACCACAAAATCTACCTTAAGAGCCCATCCCCATTGGGTTCCATTTGTAATCTCTCTCACAGCACTTAACAGTGGAGATCTTGTGCATGCTTTCTAAAAGGACGAGCCTCTGGAATCCCCTGATGGTTTTTGGAGTGGGAGCTCATGGCTGTTGAGAGGGTCGGTGGTGCGTTCAATCGGCTCGGCGCTTTATTTTTCCTGGCCTGGCTTAAAGCTTTCATCTCCCCTTTACAGATGTTCTGCAGCGTTTCAGCACCAAGACATGGATATTCTCTCAGTGATGTGTGTGAATGAGCATGTTATGTGCAGCATGCATAAGTCAGGGTGTGTGCGTGTGTGTGTGTGGGGGGGGCTGTGTAAGCTCTGTGTGTGTGTGTGTGTGTGTGTGTGTGTCTGTGTGTGTGTGTGTGTGTGTGTGTGTGTTTTGTGTGAGTAGGAGAAAGAAAAAGAAATGGAGAGGCACAGGGTGGGGATTTTGAAACCCATCTGTGACTCTGTTTCATTCGTGCGTGTGTGCGTGTGTGCGTGTGTGTGCACAGCACACGTGCATGTGTGTGTACTGTATGGAAGAGAATTGTGTGTATGCACAAGAATAGTCCACAAGAATTGTGTTTATACCTAGTTGTGTGTGTGTGTGGTGTGTGTGTGTGTGTGTGTGTGTGTGTGTGTGTGTGTGTGTGTGTGTGTGTGTGTGTGTGTGTGTGTGTGTGTGTTCTCAAAGCAGGAGGTTGGGTCAATTACCTCAAGATGTTGAAGAAAGAGGAGAAACAGTCTAAACAGTCTCTCACTCCCTCCCCACTCCACTCTCCATCAGGAGCCAAGCTAGCAAGCAGCAGTACATTCCATGCAACCTGACCTCTAGCTACAGAAAGTCCCTCTGTCAGACAATAAAGTCTTCATCAAAGAGAATTAGAACAACTTTTCAGAGAACATAGTGGAAGACTGGGGCTGCACCAGTACGATGGGAGGGTGGGGCCGCTCACTGCAAAAAAGGAATTCCTATCTCATGAAAGAAGCATTGGTGGGGGACAGCTTTAAGGCTAGTCTGATTCACAAAAATCCCCCCAAAAAACGGCAGACCTACAAGCTCACGCGGCACAACCGGCATATGATAAGGAGAAAATAAAATAGACCGGTGAATGGGAAAAGATTGTTTACAGAAACAGGAGGCATGCATTCTGACAAAAAGTCAGGTGAGGAAATCTATCTGATGTGGTTTTACTGGTAGGAAGTATTTGATTGCAGCTCCATAGCTGCTGTTGCCAGAGAAACCTTGTCAGCGCCTGTGTAAACAAAGTATGTGTGCACGCACACACCCACAAATATGCCACACGCACACGATTCATATATGGTTAATGGCATCTACTTATATCTACAGTGGCACGGTCTTAAGTGGCTGCATCACAGCCACTTAAGACTGCTGGTTAACCAGATGTAACTCTTTGAGAGCGTAAAAATGAAACCAAATGGACCCTTGCGGGTCCATTTGGTTTCATTTTTACACCCTCAAGAGTTAAAATATTCATCATGTGAATATGCCCAACTTAGTCTACACAACTAGAGAATGTAGAAGATTAATGGTCATTTTGATCTGTATGTTCCAGGCGAGCATCTAGCACATTCTAGTGCATTTTGGAAGTGCCACTAGTGCATTTTGGATCTTGTCCAGGCCACTAGGTAAGGTGGCACAGGCCACCGGGAAAACTCCCTGTACTCCAGATGGCCAATCCGCCCCTGCACACACACATTCATACAGTGAGGAGGAAGCCCGAACCGGCAACTTCATGGCTACCATCCATCCGGTGACTCTACCCCTGAGCCACTGCGGCCCCAGCGCTACTGGCAGTCCAGAATAGAGAATAGAGAGTGTGCTAGTGAGAGAGATGGAGAGAGACCACGTGAGCATAGTTTTTAATCATTAGCTACTTTTGTATGTCAGGGCCAAACAGAGCTCACCGGGTTTGCAGGGCTCAGAAACTCGTTCTAGCTGGGGTTTACATGCACTTATCCCATTTATGTGAAATGATAAAGACCCCGTGTGGCATGATTCACTTTGTTGTCAGCAAGGGGCCAGGCTCAGAAGATGTTTGTTTAATTCTACTAGGAGGATGACGAGTGATCCAAATATTTGGTAAACTCTGTGGAAGACGGTGTTGCCGTCTTCTGGCTACTCCTTGTCCAGCCTTTAGGTTCCTTGTGACAGCGCTGCATGCCAACAGCAGCAGCTGCAGCCTTAAGGTCCTCAAAGTCTAAATCCTGCACTTCTTCAGTGACGTCTATAAGCTGGTCCTGGAAGCTATTCTTCAGGACCTCCTGCCAGTTTTGTCTGGTATGTTGGTAAAAATTGCAATTCTTCTACATTTTCTAAATGTGTAGATTTTTGAAAATGAGGTAATCCAGATGTTTAAATAGAATTAAACTTTTGCGATTGTATTTCTTTTTTTACGCTCAAGAGTTACAGTTACTATAAGGGTCCATTTGGTTACCATTGGGCCTTTCTAGGAAGGACTATCATAGGAGGAAAAATGGTGATCTCTGGCACCTGTCAAACAATTTCACCTTTGAACTTTTTTATGGTCCATAGTGTTTAGATTTTCTTTTTTTTTCTGAGGGTGTACAAATGGAACCAAATGGACCCGTTAGAGTCCATTTGGTTCCATTTGTACGCCCTTTGAAAATGGGTGGAATTCCGCTTTAAAATTTTCTAGTATAATTAATAAAAGCGCATACGTGGGGGAAAAAGCGATATATCGAATTGAATTGCAACATATCAATATATCGATTCAATTCGATATATCAAATTAAATCGCAATATAAATCGATTCAGAACCCTAAATATCGATATCGTATCATATCGGGAGGTAAGTGAATCGTCCCACCCCTAACTGAAGGCATCCAATATGGAGGTGCTCCAGGGTGCCGACGATGTGACGGCCGTATGCGGTCCACAGAGGGTGGTGATGCAAGACAGCAGTGTCCAGGTGGAGGTTGTTGTTCCATGCACCAGCACACAGCTGTACAGGAATAATAATAATAATAATAATACAGGGTTTCTGGCTTGTTTGTGTACCAGATTTCAAGTGTCGTCTATTCTGTGCATGTCACCGCGAGCCACGGTGCAACATCACAGGTGCATGTGCATCTGTGAGTGTGTGTGTGGGTGTGTGTAGGTACTGTGTACAGGAATGCCACGTCAAACCATGTGCCTGCATGTATGATCGGCCTACGAACGAATGCGGTGCCATGTATTAGTATGTGGGAGTATGCATGGGACTCTCAGCTCTGCCCGCCTGCTGCTCGGACTCGCGGGCATGTGGGGAGAGATCAACTGGGGAATCAGAGAGGAACAAGTTAAGTGGGCACCCATGCTGCATTAATGAGAGGGATGGCAGAACCTGGCAACCCGCGCACGTAAACCACAGGCCCCTGGAAGGGCATCAAAGCCTAGTCTGTCTCGTCAGCTGCAGGGGAGCTAACCCCATCTGACAGAACATGGCACTTGCTCTGAGAGCGAGAGAACGCCTCACCTCCCTGCCCTAGCTCTCTCTCTCTCCCCGTGCACGCGTATGTGCGTGTGTGTGTGTGTGTGTGTGTGTGTGTGTGTGTGTGTGTGTGTGTGTGTGTGTGTGTGTGTGTGTGTGTGTGCATGCACAAAAATGTGGGGCCATGTTTAAAAATGTGTGAAAGTTGGTTTGCTTTTCCAGTGAATGGAATGATGAAGCACACATGTACAGACAGTACACACACACGCACGCATGCACACAGAGCCTTTGTGTACGCACGGCTGTTACAACCACATCTAATGTATGTGTACACACACATGGCATCAGCAATGCTTTCCTGCACAGCATTACCCCAGGAGTGACAAGTATGAAAGAGAAAGGGTCAAATGGATTATACTTCAAAGAGGTGTGTGTGTGTGTGTGTGTGTGTGTGTGTGTGTGAGTGTGAGTATGAGAGAGAGACAGAGAGAGAGAGAGAGAGAGAGAGAGAGAGAGAGAGAGAGAGTGTGTGTTAGTGAGAGAGATGGAGAGAGACCACGTGAGCATAGTTTTTAATCATTAGCTACTTTTGTATGTCAGGGCCAAACAGAGCTCACCGGGTTTGCAGGGCTCAGAAACTCGTTCTAGCTGGGGTTTACATGCACTTATCCCATTTATGTGAAACGATAAAGACCCCGTGTGGCATGATTCACTTTGTTGTCAGCAAGGGGCCAGGCTCAGAAGATGTTTGTTTAATTCTACTAGGAGGATGACGAGTGATCCAAATATTTGGTCAACTCTGTGGAAAGGGCCCTGTAGTGAAAATGAGAGCAGTGGGGACACAGTGTGTGCCGTGACCTTGGACCTCAAACACGGCTACAGATACTAAAACTTGTTTACCTTTATTTGTATGAATGGAAAATCTCCCTGCACGCCTCCAACCGCCTGTTACGTAACACTGCATTCCTTAGTGTTAGGAAGGTGAGGAAAAATAGTTCAAAGAAGAGAATTTGCTGGCTATTATAACTGGAGGGTTTTTTACATGCAAGATAAATACCTGCCAGACATGTTTGAAGGATAGGCTTGTCATTTTCAGTCTTAGTGAATAACAAAGGGGGAGTTACTCACAAACTGGGATGTTTTTGAGGGGTTATCTCCTCCTATGCTCAGCTTTGGCAGGTTTGTGTGAACACGAACACAATTATTTGTGCATAGCCATGATTTGATTGGCTGAGGAAAAGTACGTACAAAAAGTGAGGGCAGAAAAGTTGATACGGAAAAAGTGATTGACCAAACTTTTGTTATGATTTGCTTGGCTTAGAACAGAATGTTGACGATAAGAGCACTTGTCTATTCTTTTTGGCTGCATGTTGGGTAGTCAAAGGTTAAACTACCTGAACTATATACAATGCATATTCAACTTTTTCATACTGTAGATTTAATTTCTGAATTGAATTCAACAGATTGCAGAATTGATACAGTCCATGGAATCCTACAGTTTCTAAGGTAGAGATACAAAACAGAAAGAGGATCCTCCATTTTCAATTCATCAACGCAAATAATAATTGGGTTCGACGGCACACCACCAAACCTGACAACCAAAAATCCATTTAGCAAGTCTCCCTCTCAAACATGACAAATCTTTACTTTTTCCTCTGACTGTAAATGTCATGACACAGGGCGTAATAACAAGGGATGAAGTCCAAATGCAACCCTCCTCCCACTCCAGGACTGACAGCATCATAGGATTAAACCCTAACAGGCTCCCAGATTGTCATTTTTCTGCCCTAATCAAGAGATTAAACGCACTGGACATTCATTAGCTCCAGATGTGGTCTAGTAGTCTTCTAGCGCACACAGTCATGGATGTGTGACCTTCGAATTTGTTCACCATTTCATTTTTACGGCCTTATAAATCACTGGCACACATGCTGCACGTAGGCAACTCGTGCACGCATGTGTGTGTGTGTGTGTGTGTGTGTGTGTGTGTGTGTGTGTGTGTGTGTGTGTGTATACATTTTCCTCATGAAGTGAACATAAATCCTACCCTCCCCTTTGGGCACACACAGCGATCAACAGCTGACCTGTGAGGGTGGTGACAAGAAGTGGAGGAGACAGCGAAGAAAACGTGCTTCACTTGGCTGAACGGGATGTGTGATGACAACAAGACATCTCTATGTTAGTATCTACTGGACGCGCTATTAATAAACTATGCCTCTCTCTCTCTTCCCTGCACCTCCATTTCCCTCTCTCTCTTTCTCTCTCTCTCTCTCGTTGTCTCAGAGGGTGCTGTGAGACAGACGGATCGATATCCAGACTTCAGTTACCAGACAATAGGCGTTAACAGTTGTGTGCGATACATCAAACAGTCCCACATGAGCCCTCTGTAAGTACAGCCCATCATGTCAAATGACCACTTGAGCCCTATAGCGAACCTAAGTATGTCAGAACAGTTAAAATAATTACTGTCTGAGTTTGTTGAGTGGGTGTAAGACATTTGTTTTCAGAGGAAAAAAAAGGAGTGGACAAAGTATACACCTCCATGGGGAAACCTACTCAACACAGTACCGGCACATAAGGTTCAAGTTATTAAACTAAGGGAATTTCCAGTTCTGCTTTAAGGGAGTATGGTACTTAACTAGTTTGTGTGCTAATGGATATCAATGGTTCTGCTTCTGCACAAGATCTGTCTGCTGCCAGAACTGATCATGATGACATGAGGACTTTGAGACATGAGACATTTTGACTTTTACTTCGTTTGAAAAGGTTGGCCTATTTTCCACTGTACAAGCCCAGAACAAGGTACACCACCAGCCAGGTCGAAGGTGGATAAAGAGATTTGAGCTTTATGAAAAATGGGGTCAAGTAGGTGGAGGTGGGGCGACGCTATTGTAGGCCGTGTTCATTTGGTTTTGTTCTTTCCACAGAGCTTGGAATTCTGAGACGCTGTGCAGCGCTGAGCAGACAAACAAGCTATGACAGAGTTTCTTAACCAGTAGGTCAGGACAGGCCGCAAAATGGGTCACCATAGGTCTGATTCTAATAGCGCCTTGCATGACTAGAGGGCTCTAAGATGGTTTAACTCCTTCCTTGCCACGTTCAAGGTCAAGTTTACCGCTCTCACATTTTCAAGAGCCACGAGCTGATTTAGCAAACCGGATGTTATAATCATTTCATTTCCGGGGGAAGACACTACTTTAGAAACAGAGTGTGCTACAAGAGTAACAGGGGTTGACACTAAGGTCTCCGAGGCACTTGCCCATCGGGCAAGTGTAAGTCAGGTTCTACTTGACCTCAGGTCATGGTCACTTGACCCCCAAAATATATTGTCAATTTTGCTTTTAAGTTTACTTTTGGGTGCTTGAAACATTTCCTTTTCACAGTCGAAGACTGTGCTGTTTTGTTTAAGTCATAATCAGCAACAGCAAATATTCAACTTGTAAATTAGTGTAAATCAGTGGTTCCCATAGTGGTCACGGACTCAGGGATCCGTGACCCCAGCAAAATGATAGTTTGGAACCAAATGGACCTGGGAGAGAGATAGGAGAGATAGCTAGAAAGCAGGGAAAGAAGTAGAGGCAGGGCGCAATGACCACCTTTAAGACAAATATATCTTGTGTTGTGTTATAGCGAACTAAGTCACACACTTGCCCGATCGGGAAACCAGGTAAGAGTCTTCACTTTCCCGACCATTTTTTTTACTTGCCCCGGGCAAGTGTTAGTGTCAAGCCCTGAGTAACGCAGTGTTGCGGGGATTTGTTTAGTGAGCTCCTAAGGCAGGGGTGGCCAACCGGTCGCAGACTAAGAGCCACGTTTTTCACTGTGTTACGGCAAAGAGCCACATCAAATGGTCACAACGGTTAGAAAACCGCTGCGACGGCCGTCACGGTCGCAAATAGAAACATACAGACATGTATTTTGAAACGGGGTTTACAATCCAAAAAAGTATATGACATTCTCAAGAGTTAAAATATTCATCATGTGAATTAGCCCAAGTCTACACTGCTAGAGAATGTGGAAGATTAATGGTCAGTTTGATCTGTATCTTTCACTGTTTTGTTTTCTCTGAAATTCAGCCTGGAATTGTTGACACAAGTAAAGGAAATCTTTAGCTTTGGGTTCTATGGAGCTAAAATGGTGGTCTGTGGCTCAAATTCTGAATAAATGGTGGGCCCTGGTAGAAAAAAAGGTTGAAAACCACTGGTATAGGGAATGAATGACTGCGCCATGAGGCCAAGCGTTTTTGACAGCTTCATGTGGAAGCCCCTTAAGAGCCGCATGTAACCAGCTGAAGAGCCGCATGAGGCTCGCGAGCCTCAGGTTGGCCACCCCTGTCCTAAGGCATCGATGTTCTGGATGATGACGTCAATCTGAGCTTCAATTCTGAGATAAATGCCGCAAGAGATCATCATAGAAGACACAGTGGACCTTAGGCACAAAATGAAAGCAAAGCCTTGTACATTTTTTTGGTGAATCGGTTAAATACACCCACACTTGCTGTTCCAAAGAATCACAGACTTCTCTTTCAATGAGACGCCTGAGGAATAAATACATGAATACAAAGTTAAAATCCCATTTCAGGGGCAGATGTAACATTTCCCAATTGGGGGGGAGGGGAAAATGTAGCCACGATGAAGCTGCACCCATACCATTTTCAGTTACAGGACTTTTATTAGGCAAGTAAAGCATCAATAATAACATCAGTTGTTGTTGAAGTTGCAACAGACACACAGCATACATAAAGCTAAAGGTCTGACTCAGAGAGTTTTTTGTTTTCAATGATGAATGAAACGCTGTTGGTTTAGTGGTGACACAGCTGTAGTTAGTTAGTTAGTAGCAGTAGTAGTGTTTCAAATCATTTTAAATATTAGCACTTTGATTTGAAATATCTTGGGTTGTTTTGTATGCCATCGTGTTAGTTGGGGTAGACTGGGCATTTAGGGGGGCATTGCCCCCCATGCGCATGCCTAGATCCGCCCCTGTCCCATTTTGCTACAGCCTGTTCAGTTACATGTTTTCCAATTCCAGGCATTCCTAAAGACACATTTTCATTATCTCACATTCATTCTCTGTGACACAGAAGGTCAATGATCATGACTCCTGATTGATTCAGAGATGTGTCACACAACATTCCTCTCCAACCAGAAATAGATTTCTGCTTGCATAGAAAGATACAGTGGCAAACTACTGTGGGACCGTTACATTAGGTACAGCCTAATTCCTTCTTTCTTTTTTTGCATTGACAAAGCAGCTCAAACTTGGCTTTACAGCAAAGCGTCTGTGATCTCTTTTGTTTGAACACGTTGGAGTATCATAAACTGCATCACCAGCGATGAGTTGTTGGTGGGATGAAACTCGCTTTTGTTAGGGGAAATTATAGTCATTTAACTTGTTAGTGAGTTAATTCCTGCCCTTCTTAAATATAGCCATAATATTTGTGAAAACGCTAAGGCATAACAGCTATTTACGTTAAACCCTCTTGATAAAAGAGTTTTTTAAAACAAATCACTCTACCTACACACTGTAAGACCCACCGCCTAAATGTCTGGTTGTCCTTAACACAGCATCCCACAGAGCCTCTGGAATAGTCTTTGGAGAAGCTTAAGACCGAGTCCCCCCCTTACCTCAGACAACCCACAACCTATGTGGCTAAACAAACACTGCAGAGCATTGTGGGTAAGAGTGCTTCCTCCCGGAGCCCATGGCACTATTTAACCCCATTCCTCCACCCTCTCCTCGTCGCCACGGTTTCACCACAGCGAACCCCCTTGGCAACATCATCTGCATAAATCTGCATGGCGCTCCGTTGCTTTTAAGTCTGGCTGACGGACTGCTGAGCTGGCAAGTGCCGGTGCTTATGCAAGCGAGAGTCAACTCTGTTAGGGAGCCAGGCGGTAAACACATAGTACGTTCCCTCTGTAAGCATATGCTCAAACCCCTCCATTATGTGCCTCTGCAAATCCCATCAACGGTGCGGGATCTGACGCAACGGGTTGCTATGCGAGAAAAAGTACGGCTTTTCCCTATCCCACAAAGCACCGAATCTACAAGCGCCGCAAAAACTGACCCTTTATTTTCCAGTGACATCATCTACAGTAGTTGTTTTGTTTCCACGAAATTGAATTGATCTCCATGTTCATTCTGATGCAAATCCAGAGAGTCCGGTCGGGAAGAGAGAAACAGAGATTCGAGATTGGAGAATAGAGAGAGCAGGGTGAGCAGACAAAGACAAGTGCTGACAAGGGTTTGACAGACCTGTTTTTACCCAGGATACGGGTGACTGCACATCCGAACACCCACGCATCGCCTGTGACAATCACAAGGGCAGCCAAAACACAAACACGTAACTGCAATCGCCCTTAATAAGGCTATCATAATCCATTTTCCACTATAAATAAAGTATACAGATTAAGATAACGGTACAGTATAATTGTTGAGAGGGAAATAATGGTGGAAAATGAGCGGTAGCTTGTGTAAATAAATAGCCTCTCCATTTGTCAGGCAGTGCTTCTTTGACCAATGACGGAGGACATGAAAGACATTTTTTGAGAGCTACTGGCAGAATAATTGCCACAAAAAGGGGGGTGGGGGGCGATGGGGTCTTATGTAAGAGTGGTTCAGACAAGTTCTCGGACACTTATCTCACTTCACTGCAGCTAAAATTGGATTTGTGTCGGACCACAGGGCAGGGCGGATATAACATGGCCCATTTAGGGGGGCAAGAGAACATGTTGGAGGGGCAAGAGAAAATGGCATGGGGGCGGCTTCATCGCCCGTGGCGCTTCGCACCACGGGCGATGAAGTCGCACCCATACCATTTTCGGTTACAGGACTTTTATTAGTCAAGTAAAGCATCAAAAATAACATCAGTTGTTGTTGAAGTTGCAACAGACACGCAGCATGCATAAAGCTAAAGATCTGACTCAGAGAGTTTTCTGTTTTCAATGATGAAATGCTGTTGGTTTAGTGGTGCCAAAATTGTAGTTAGTAGCAGTAGTAGTATTTCAAATCATTTTAAATATAAGCACTTTAATTTGAAATATCTTGGGTTGTTTTGCATGGCATCGTGTTTGGGGGGGCATGCCATGCCTAGATCCGCCCCTGCCAAAGGGTTCTGCAGCCTTTGACTCTGCGACTCTCCAACTGTGTCCAAGAAGACGTGGTGAAGTTAAGTTGGGGCGACATTGCGATACTCTCCACTGGTTACGATAAAAAGGCCATTACACTACAGGGGAGGAGGAGGAGGAGGTGCAGGGAGAGAGGGAGACAGGGCCCGATTTAGCCAGCCCTACTAGGGTGTGCACGAAGAATGGCAGGGTGGGCAACTCCAAAGTTTTTCATATGTAGCAGTGGTTTTCAATCTTTTTGACACCGGGGCCCACTATTTATTCGGCATTTGAGCCACGGACCACCATTTGATGACATTTTAGCCCCACAGACCCCAAAACTGAAGATTTCTTTTGATTTTGTCCACAATACCAGACTGGATTTGGGAAACAAAACAGGCAAACATACAGATCAAAATGACCATTAATCTTCTACATTCTCTAGTTGTGTAGACTTGGGCTAATTCTGTTGATGACTATTTTAACTCTTGAGAGCGTAAAAATGAAACCAAATGGACCATTTGGTTTCATTTTTACACTCTCAAAGAGTTACACCTGCTTTCCAGCATTTAGCTGGGGACCACCTGGAACTCTCTCGAGGACCACTGGTGGTCCCCTGACCACTGGTTGAAAACCAACGATATTACCATTGGGTGGGCAAGATGCACGTTTGGGTGGGCACTGCCCACCCCTGCCCCCCTCTAGATCCGGCCCTGGAGGGAGATGGAGCTGGAGAGACAAGAGGAATAGATGGAGAGTCGGAGAGACAAAGATACAGCGCAGAGCCGCAGACAGGACATAAACAGACATGATGGCGAGGGGAATTCTATTACGCTCCCCATTACGAGGCTTAATGACAAGACAGGAAGGATGGTTTAAAAAGTACATTGGGTTAAAGAGGAATCATCGCTGAGTGAGCACGACTTCTATCTGGCTACCGGAGACGTTTTTTTTAGATAATAGGTGTACATGTTAATGTGGGCAAATCACATATTGTGCATGGGGATAGATGTAAGTTCACATTACTACCGAGAAAGCATCTCATGTGTCATTTAGGATTTTATTGAATGGGTTATTATGGCAACTATAAATGATGCAAATCTTATATATATATATATTTATATTTAGTTATTATTATTTAGTTATTATTATTCTAGATCAGTGGTGTTCAACCAGTGGTCCGGGACCATCCGTGGTCCTTCAGAGGGTTCCAGATGGTCCCCAGCTAAGGTGGTTAACCAGATTTAACTCCTGAGAGTGGTCTGTGAGGCTAGAATGTCCTCAAATGGTGGTCCGTGGCTCAAATGCTGAATAAATAGTGGGCCTTGGTATCAAAAAGGTTGAAAAACACTGTTCTAGACAGATATTTTAACCTTCATGCATGAACCTAATAAATGCAAATGCTACCCTCTCCACACCCTCCTCTGGTAATCACTTGGCTGAAGACAAGTGGCCAATGTCTTGGGCTGTGAGCCCAGACAGTCCTCATCCCTTGTTGTGAGACAGAACTGTCTGAAAGCTACTATATACAATGCTGCTGGCACACACACACACACACACACACACGCGCGCACGCACCCACCCACCCACCCACCCACCCACCCACACAAACACAGTTGTGTAAAGAATCGCAATAAAAGACAAAAGCAGGGGGAAAATAAGGTTTTAATCTTCCCATGGGTGGGACAGACAGTCCCTCATTTCCAAGACTTTTCAAGTGTCCCACAAATTGAGACTCTGTCCCACATTGTGACTGACAGCCATCAGTGTTCAAAATGCCCCAATAGTTTAAGCCCTTTAATAGTTGGCTTTCTGTTGTCTCTTTTCCGGTATTCTCCTCATGGTGCCACTATATTTGTTTTGCTGTCCTGTCTGTAATGTACTGTATGTTGTCTTGTATGTGAACGGTGTCGCCATGGATGCAAGACGAATTTCAGTGCAAACTGACAATAAAGTTGTATTGTATCGTCGTTTTTCTTTGCCTACAAAGCTTTCAGAAGGTTCTCCTTCCATGACCATCATCATCCATCATCATTCTATCATCTCACAAATTTTGGTCATCTGGGGAAAAAAAATCTAAAGATGAATTTAAGCAAATGCTAATTCTGGCCACTTTTTCAGGCATGCTTGTGTTAAGTGTGACCCCCTCCCCACAGCCCCACTAACACCTGTATGGTGGGCCTCATGTGTGCGCAAAAGTCAAGTCAAAGTGATAAATGTAAAACATTTCCACAAGCTGCGACAATTCCCCGCCGTTCTACTGTACAATGACGTGACGACCAACAACACCGTACAAGCCTCGACACGCCGACAGCCAATAGGACCTAGCCATGCCTGCGTTTGCTGACAGACGGGCTGCACCCAGAGCAGCTATAGGCTCTTCTCAACAGGTCTCCTGTTGTCTGGGTCCTGCCAAAGCGCTGCCGGGGTGTCTCATCTCGTACCATTGATCCGGCTCATTTGACTCTACGGCAGATAGCTCCAAAGAGCCCGATAAGATGATAAAAAAACTCTCACATGTCTCGTATGTGAGGACATACATTCAGAGGCATGCAGGAAGGCAGAGGGATTGAAACTAGAGTCAGGCATAACGGGAGATACAGTTGAAAGACAAACTCTGACATGGTAGGAAGTGTTGAAAAGGAGCCTCCAGATGGAATCAAACTGCGGATGTCATCATGGGGACTGCCCATAAGCCAAACCGGTGCTGCGGGTTAAAAAAAAATATTCACCCGTGGCTCTCGACTTGTGTGGCAGGTTAAAACAAATCCATGCACTTTATGGCTATGTTTTTTGTTTTGTTTTTTGCGTGTCTTTCGGCCATGATGTCGGTAATAAAAAGTGGCAGGCAAGTCTATGGACTTTTAATGTTTGTTTCGAGCCCAGTTAAAACACAGCCATGTCTACAGACTTTAAAGATTGTTTAGGACAGGGAATGATAACGTGAGACATCATCTGGCTGATATAAATGCAGTGGGCGCACAGGTGTGAAATGAGCCATGTTGGAATGTCTGGCCTTTCTCTGCATGGACTGTATACCCAAGAGATGTAAAATAACACCGACGCTATACTGGTTTAATGGCCTAATTCACTGGTTTTCAACCTTTTTGATACCAGGGCCCACTATTTATTCAGCATTTGAGCTACGGACCACCGGTCATTCTAGCCTCACAGATTGCAAAACTAAAGATTTCTTTAGCTTTTGTCCACAATACCAGGCTAGATTTGGGAAACAAACAGTCAAAATGACCATTAATCTTCTACATTCTCTAGTTGTGTAGACTTGGGCTACTTCACATGATGAATATTTTAACTCTTGAGCGTAAAAATAAAAAATCATTTTTACGCTCTCAGGAGTTACATCTGGTTAACCGCCTTAGCTGGGGACCACCTGGAACCCTCTCAAGGACCACTGGTGGTCCCCGGAACACTGGTTGAAAATCACTGGCCTAATTTAAAGTCAACATTGTTCTACCCTCGTCGTGGCAATGATCAATCACACCCCTAAACATTTAATTGGGACTAATAAATCGCTGTTAACAAGCACTGCTGTGAAAGAAAAAAAGAAAAGCTTCCCACCCTGAAGTACAGTCGACAGAGACATTATGATCAGTGTGTATCCGTGTCAAACAAGCTATAATTATATGGCATTATAATTGATACCGCTGGATGATTTATGCGGATTATGGCAGTGTGTTTCACACAGAGACTAATGCAGTAGAGAAGGGACTTTCAAATATTCTGCACAAGTATAGTGGTATACCATAGGGTTCTAATGACATGACCCCACAGCAGTAGCAAACAGTAGCCTAGCCCCCCTGCATTTATGAGGAATAGCCCCTATTCGGGTTCATAGCCATTAGGTTTATTAGTGGTCCGGCACACACACACCCAAGGGGAGAGTGATGGGTACAAATTCCATTAGCAAGTGAGATGAGAGGCTTTACAGCCAGATGCTTAACCTGCCTTAAATCAATCCGATGAAGAATACACTATCACTCTAGCAGCACACGTGTACGCACACACACAGGCCTCATAAAACCTAATGGAATCTCATCAAGCGGTCATTTCATTATATAAGACGGTCCTTCACACCCCATCGTCTCGCGGCCAAGCCACACGTACTGTACTATCTCCCTCAGTGACGCAAGACTGTCATTTATACGGCAGGCCAGATCCATAGACACGAGTGAGATGTGATAAGTCCTGATAGTCAATCAGCTAGCCATAGCGTCTCATCTTTTTTTCCTTCACCTTCTCTTTTTGCTTGGGTGGAGGCATCAATTCTGGATCACAGGGACATGGAACATTGATACTGAAATTATAAAATTAGCCGATTTGGTGTTTTCACTGGAAAGTTTTTAACTTGCTCCAAGTTAACGGGTAATATGCTCTTGTCATCTCATTCCAGAGTTACAAAACTGTAGAGAAAATGGAATAGTTGGTGTTGGCAAAGAATACCTGAGGTTTGGATGTTAAAACGCGTAGATGTATTTGATGCATCTCAGCATCGACTTGGGTCTGATGCAGAGATTGAGTACTACGTTTAACCCATAACACGGTAAAAACAGAGGCTGATTAAATCAGTACTTCTCAAATGCTGTAATGCAGCAAAATTAAAGTCAGTTGCATGGGTGCATTGTTATTTGTTAACATCCATAATGTAATTATACTATTGGCTGTCATTGCAGGACATTGTGGGCCAATGCTGCTCAACCTAGCGAAGTGGTGCCACACTTATTAAAAAAAAGAAAAATCAGATCATGTGTAGCTTACAAACATCGATGTAAAGGCAATGACAAGTGTGAATAATTTCGACTTGCTGCCATTTAGTACTATGCCCTAACCTCATCAAAAACATGGCTGCACTCAAATTAGAATTGGACTTATAATTGGACATTTATCCACTACCATCTTCCCCCTTGAGCAGTTGCTCACAAACTTTTTTTTTAGTTTTGAGACCCAAAAGAGAAATTTGATATCTCCCATGAATGGAGTACAATGACCACAAGGGGAACACGCCTTTTTTGTTGTGTTATCCTTTTAGAATAGCTTTTGCAACTATACCGCCATGCTGTTCCCGATTTTGCTAATAGAGAATTAAATCAATTCATTCAACCAAGCTTGAAGTTTATACTTCTATATTTCTTTCGGTATGCAAACAAAACATAATAAAACATTGACATGCTGCGAACTACGATCACAGCTGAAGTGAAATACAACAATGCCGATTTATGAGGAACTTGCTCACCTAAAACTTCTGACTGAGAGATTTTATTATTTTTTTTACTGCCAACGGTGGTCGGTCTGACACTAGAAATGCTTATCTCATTTTACAAGTGATGCATTCACCTTCAAGTGGAAGGTGAATGCATCAGCAGCAGATCAGCAGAACTAAATCAAGAGCAGCCCAAGCGGCACACAGACATATTTGAAATTGCGTACTCAAGGCAAGAATAACATCTTGCAGCCCCCACATCTGACGTCCACGTTATTTATTAATTCATTGCTTTCCCTCGCATGCAGGCGGGTCAGAGACGCTGTGGCCTTCCTCGTCTGCGGCCGAGCTGCAGCCCCGTCCCGCGGGAGTCTGTGCGTCAGAACACATTAGCGGTGACTGACAGGGATGGGTACGGGCCAGCGGTGACCAGGTGGTCACCGTGACTCACTGGAACATAATTACAGTCCCATGGCAGAATAGGGCCAGGTGAGGTCGACAGTTAATCACCAACGGAGCCGAGGAGAGAGAGAGAGAGAGAGAGAGAGAGAGAGAGAGAGAGAGAGAGAGAGAGAGAGAGAGAGAGAAAATGATGCACTACTACTACTAGGCGGCCATTCGGAGGTCTGGTTTTAGTGCTCGAGATGAACGGTGTGTTGGTGAACTTGAACACAACCTGACCTGTTCACAATAATGAAGTCTTTATTCAGGTTTCACTACTGGCACCTGCCTTCACCTCTGACTTCTGTACTTTTTGTGGTGATTTGGCACAGTGGTTTTCAACCATTTCGATACCAGGGGCGAAGTATATGTGTGTTTTGCCCATATATGGAGATCTCTGTATATCTGATCAAGCCCCTGCCTGTAGTCAGGGTATTTATTCATGATGGTCGGAATTTCCCCATGTTAAGTCAATTTAACACACTAATTTAATGACTAATTAACAACTGGTTGATTTGAAAAAAAGGGCTTTGTTACTATCTTCCCAATATTATGGTCAATGACCTTGTGAAAGTTCAGAGTGATTGGTGCAGTCAGTGAGGAGTTACGGCGGTTTGCAACATTCATTCATTCATTCAGACATACATTTCCTTAGTTAATAGTATGGATGTAAATAAATCCTGTATAATAACATCATCACATTAACGTGTTGGCGTGCCCATTGTGGGCAGCAGCGTGGGGCCGGCTGGGTGGCGGGTGGGGTTGGGGGGGGGGGCTACAATATAATTGCCCAGGGGCCTACTTGAGTGCTAATCCGTCTATGCACGCAACCAGTCAGTGTAGGACAGTTACAAAGGGATTATGTCCTGGGCTCTCCTCCCGGCTGTAGCCTCGGAGCAGCGCTCTGTGCAACAGGATGACCGGAAAAAAGCGTTCTGGATGACCAGCAAATGAGTGGTTTTTGAATTACACATTAAAGGCTGCTAAAAAATAAACAGCACATTCCGTCTAGGTTGAATTTTGGAGGCTTTAAGTGCCTCGTCAACACGCAGGCCTCTGCATACCTTCATAATTATATTTCTGCTTCTGCAACACAAATTCTAGCATCCTGCAACACATTATTCAACCCAGGGGCGTTTTTTGCCATAGGCAGACTAGGCAGTTGCCAGGGCGCCATGAGAGGAGGGGGGGCACCGCGGCAGCCACCAGACAAGCTTTAAAAGGATCCCAGGCTAATAAGCCTCATATGGATGAGCATTATACTTGTCCTCTATAAATAGAATTGAACATTTAAAAAACATTTTAAAAATAGTTCATAATTTTGTCCCTTGGGGGGCACCATTTTACTGTGCCTGCCATACGTAGGACGTCACAGGAGATGTTCCCTGGTCCCTGGAGTCCCAAAATTTCCAGGGAAAATCTTGCCTGGGGCTCCAAATTGCTTAGAAACGCCACTGATTCAACCCCAAAGCCTGTGATACATCTCGTAGAACCAAACAAAGGTACAGGTCCATTGGGTTCCATTTTTTTGAACCTTCTTCGGCGTGTTCCAGTCTTTGCACACATGACTGCTAGTTCAGCAACGCAACATGCTCACGAACGCACAGGATTTATGAATCTTGCTCCCGTGTTTTTCGTTGCGACAGACATAATGACAATATGCTGTTTTCAGCACCTCTCGTCCAAGTTCCTGTCAGTGTTCCTCTTATTGCTTGTGCAGAAGGAATTTAACACGAGGCCCCACACCCAAGGGTTATTAAGAGCGAAACACAATTTAACTAATCACAACTACATGTTATTTTGCAGTTCGCACATAGTTACATACGTTACACTGTACACTAACAGGCTTGGAACTGTTACACTATTTAATTAAGTCAATTAGTAAAATATTTTATTAATCTAATCGCAACTTCGTGATGCCAGATGAAACCTTCCTCCACCCCCAACAGATACACTCTATAGCACAACGAAAAAAGTAATCGATAGAATAATCTGTAAATATCTGATAGCTACAATCCTAGTAGACTGAGAAGATATTTGCCGTGTTATAGAGGCAGATGAATGGTTTTCCTGGACACGCTGCTAAACTGGTAAAGAAAGAGGATGAACATCTTTATTTTAGACACGTTATGAAACATGTCATGGAATCGCACAAATCAATCCCTTTTTTTTAATCTCACAACCATGTATGGATTGGATTCTGTAGAGCTATGGTTTAATGGGTTCAATTGCACTTGAATAAAATGCTCACAGCAGAAATGTACAGTATTTGTGTGCCTGCCTGCGTAGCGTACACGTGTCTGCGTAAACAACGCCAGTCTCCAGCTGCTCCCACTCACTGGTTAAAGCTATATGGAGCATCCTTTTCTTCTCTTGCGCACAATCTCCTCTTCTTCATCCCTCTTCTATCCACTCTGCTGACTTTGCATTCAGGTGGGCCACTAAGTGGGAACCCAGTAACGAAAACAAGTTGAACTTGCTTATGACCCGCTGCATTACAAGAACACTAAACGCAGGCGATTTTCACCCGATTGTATGTTTGCAATTTTCATCATGTTGGCGGTGGAGCTGATGTCTGTCTCAAATCTCAATCAACTGCCAACACAGGAGGAGTCTTGGAAATGTTGCTCGTTGCCCTAAACAAGTACTTGCCTGATTGGACAGATTAAAATGTGAGGTTTGCATTGTAGCAACTTTTGATTCCCTTCATCCTTCCTTCTTGTGCCTTCCTTTCTCTCCGTTCCCCACTCCCTCCACTTTTCCCTTCTATCCTCCGCAATCTCTTTTCTTCCTCACTGCTTCACTACTCTACCCTTCTCCTCTTTCTTTGCACACACTCCCAGTCTCCCACCAACACCACCACCAGATGACGGCGGCTGACGGTGGGCTCTGTATCAACTCCATCTGTCACCCTTTCCATGCGTCTGGTTAACCGCACCGCGAGTTAAAGTCAAAGTCAACACAATAGGAGCGGACGCAGCTGCCTCCGCGTTCATTTTACATGACGTTTATGACGGAACCACAAGCTCATTCTCTCACCCGAAAGTTTCCAAAACGGAGAAGTTACGTTACCCGAGGAAAACCAATGACATCGTGTTGATCCAGTCTCAAGTAGAAGCATACAGTACATGATCTACAGAGCGGTTATCTCTAGACTCTAAACAATCACGAAAACATAATGGACTATGCAATATATATATATATATATATATATATATATATATATATATATATATATATATATATATATACATATACTATGTGAATTACATTTTGGGCATTAAAATCAAGGGTTGCAAATTAATGTTGTATTCATTGTGAGGAACGGAATCAAGCTAGGCTCCAACAAGTACAAAATAAATACCACAGCTCTCACTGATTTGTTTTCTTTCTTTTTTAATCACCAAACCAAAAGATGCCATGGCATCCGAGCCGCCTTTGGCAGGGAGACCCAGGCAGTTCTTCTGCAAGACTCAACTCGTCTCAAAAGTCTCAAAAAGTGAGAAGGAACGAAAAGTGACAGGAGAAACTTGTCAAAGCCTGGATAGAGACTAGAGAGAGGCAGCAATACCCAAAAAGAAACACAACAAGAGACTCCTGGCATGTAGTCAAGACTCAAGAGAGCATACTCTACTGAAAATCTTTAACTATCACCCTAGCATCCCTTTTCCACAAGCCCACTATACCTAGCGCTGCAAGACACTGACTTGTGGACTGGAGTGGCTATATTCGGAAAAGACAAGACGAATTGCAGTATTATGGGTGGTGAACAAATTAATTAACGTGAATCTTAACACAATTCTGTCTTGTTTGACAGTGCCGTCATCTTGCTTATTCTGAGGAGTGTCTCAGTCATTCCTGGGCTCCTGGCTGTCCAACCTTGAGCCTTCTGGCATTCTAGACACCACTGAGAGGCACAACCGTGTGTGAGTGTCTGCCCTGGAAATGGGAGGCCGGGGTTCGATTCCCGGTCGGGTCATACCAAAGACTCTAAAAATGCGACCCAATGCCTCCCTGCTTGGCACTCAGCATCAAAGGGATGGATTGGGGGTCAAAATCAGCTAATGATTCCCGAGCGTGGCAAGCCGCAGCTCACCGCTCCTTGGAGCTCACCGCTCCAAGTGATGAGTCAAAAGCGGAGAACCAATTTCGCTGCGGTAACGTAGTGACAAATCATGCAACTTTGACTTTGATATTGATACTGACGTACACGTACCATATTTGGTCAAAAACAAAGGAGTGATCTTTTGTCAATGTCTAGAAACGAACAGCAGTTACATGGCCTGTGTACTATCCGGATATCTCCTGGCATGCACCCACCTCTACAGTACTTCCTTTAATTGGCAGGGCTCTTTCTTCCAGGACACCCTGTCGCATACTTATACAAGGAGCAAGGGCACTACCCTCTGTGCGCGCGCCACCTCTGCCCCACTCCCTTAAACCCTTTTAAGAGAGTGAGAGTGAGTTCTTGGTTTCACACGGTGCATATCAGACGCAGAACTACGTGCCGAGGATTTTAAAAGAGCAGCAGGCAGAGATCCTACTGGATCTGTCTCTTCAAATCATTTTGATGGAAACCCCGCCAGACTCAAGGCCATGCCTGAGAGAGAGAGAGACTCGGTAGTGCTGGAACATCAATGGGTGAGCAGTGAGCACCCTGTTTTGGAGACTGAGAGGGGGGGAAGAGAGAGACAGAGAATTTCATCAAAGTAAGTTGCATCACTGCCAGTCTGGTTGTATAAGACACACTGAGTGAGTGTGAGGCAAATCACAGGTGGGCTGAAGGACTTATTGATTACCTTAGTGCCATGGCAAGTCTTATACTAGGACTGGCCACAAAAGTTTGAAGGAAAGGAAATAATTTAAGTCAACATGCTCCTCATGTCACTCTGGATTAAGAGCTTCTGCTACACTAAACGCCTAAAATGCAAATTGTTGACCTTCGTTTCGGGCCTACGTTTGTCGTTTCTCTATTCTACAAATTGATGAGGACAGAAATGTTGCAGTTTTTGACTCTCGTGACTTACGGCTTGGAGTGTGCTCGTGATATCTTATAAGCAAGCAAGATTTTCACAAATAAACAACCCTTCATTACAGACTTTTCATTCATTTGCACACGTGGTCCTTGGCTGAACTCTCTCTCTAAAAAAAACTGACATACCATATTTGGTCAAAAACAAAGGAGTGATCTTTTGTCAGTGTCCAGAATCAAACAGCAGTTACATGGCCTGTGTACTATCTGGATATCTCCCGGTGTGCAAGAGCTTCTGCTACAGTAAATGCCTAAAACGCAAATTGTTGACCTTCGTTTCGGGCCTACGTTTGTCTTTTTTTTTTTTCTATTCTACAAATTGATGAGGACAGAAATGTTGCAGTTTTTGACTCTCGTGACTTACGGCTTGGAGTGTGCTTGTGATATCTCATAAGCAAGCAAGATTTCACAAATAAACAACCCTTCATTACAGACTTTTCATTCATTTGCACACATGGTCCTTGGCTGAACTCTCTCTCTAAAAAAAACAGAAGCTAAGCAAAGCGGCATCAAGAGGGAGGCAATTGTGCCACAGAGCTGAGAGATGAGCCGGCTGTATAATTGGCTGTCAGAGTGTCCTCTCCTTTCAGCATGTGACTGAGCAGAGGCTGATTCCCTCTGAGGGTTTAATAATAAGAGACTTTATCTGATACCCAACTCAACCTAAATCTACTGTGATGAAGCATTTTGTAGTAGATTTGTAGTAATTGCAGTAATTGCATTTTTTCTACGTTGACAATTTCGATGAAATGAAAGTCGTGGGCCCCATTGTGAATGAGTAGGAATGCTTGTATGCGGCAGTGTTGCCAACTTCCAAAATAAAAATTATACATATATATCTTGAGATATTTGGTTTCATTTTTATGCTCTCAAAGAGTTACATCTGATTAACCAACTGTCCATCATTTAGCCTGGGGACCACTGTTTGAAAACCACTGTCATAGGAGAAAAAGTTGTGAAAAACGAGCGTTTTCCAGCCAAAAAGCACTAGATTTTCTGCCAGGAGCTTTTTGCAAATTTTGGCGCTAGGGAGGTCTGAAAAAAAAAAGCTAAATATAGCGATGTGCCAAGTTGGCAACACTGGCATGCGGTTGTCCACTCAAAGTTAACAGTCTTTGTATTGTATTTGTATTGCATAGCCGTTTTGCCCTTAAACCATACTCTGGGTTGGAAATCCCCACCCGCAGGACCCTAGGCCTAGATACGGATAAATCTTTTTTTGTGCAATACTTCTTTCTCCTTCCTAATTGAATGAAAATTTGGACACACATGAAAATGTACTTTCTGTTTATGAAAGACCTGTGGAGATACTGGACAAACACTCAATGGATTACTGGAATTACTGTAATCTGATATATAGAGCTTTAACTGTTTAAGAATAACACAGGGCATGGCTGCGAATGTTGGCAAAAAAAAAAAAAGAATAGCCAAATCTGCAATGTGTTGTGTGCTTGTAGATCGGATAATCTCAGCTAAAATATTCAGCATGGAGGGAAATTAAAAACAAGCAGAGCAAGTGTAGAGTGCTAGACCCCGGTCAACAAAGTACATACAGTAGCATTTAAGTGGTTAACCGATTCAAGTACATACTGTGGTTAACCGATCTGTGTGGTATAATGTTATAATACAATACAGCACAACATAATTACTAGTAGTTATTATATCTAGAGTGGTTGGTTGGTTTCCTACTCTTGCCCCAGGGGTCAGTGGGAGGGTTCCTATCTATAGATAATACTGTAGATAGGAAACAAATGGATCCAAGTTATGGGACTGTAACTCAGATAGTGTAGAAATGGAACCAGACAATCCCTAATGGGTTTGTCTGGTTGTTTCTGTTTCTGTTTTGTTCAAGGAACCACTGCCACACCTACTGGTTGACAAACCCTGTCTAAAGCTTATAGTGCAATCGCCGTCTTCTTGGAAGAGCAGGGATGTGGCTTATAATCCCAGGTAGAACATAAACAGAAAGTTACGGACTACAGCTTTAAAGCCAGCCGAAACTACCAGATTCAATCTCTCTTCCATTCTATGTCTTGTTGTGTACTGTGTGTGTCATCTTCATCTTTTAATGGATACCATGCATGCGCTTCAAAACTCCCATGAACCAAATCCTCCTTTGCAAGCTCTTTCAACATCGCTCACTTCCATCCTTCCATCCATCAATCTATCACATCGCGCTTAAAAGCCAAACGCTGTGGCAAGACAGAGTGGCTCCAGAGACAAGCAGCGCAGCGGCTGCCTGCCGCTGTGTGACCAGACACGATCTGTGCTTCTGCTAAAACACCCAGAGCTGTCTCCGATAGTGGTTAAAGACAGAGGGCTGTGGGGGGGGGGGCGGGGGGCACAAGTTAACTTCTAACTTCTAAATAAAATGCAAGCCGTGTGATGCTCACTCAGTACAAGGAGCACAAGCTCTGCCATGCCTGCAGTCTAGAGCGCTGCATTGTTGGTAGTACAGTAGAATACATTGCATTTATGAAATGAATATCAATGCATTTCTACAAGCGCTCTCTCTCTAGCGCTCTCTCGCTCCCTCTTTCAACGTTTCTGTCTCCGTTTCTCAGTTCATTCAGAAAAGCTCCTTTCTGTGAGCCTGCATTTTTCATTTCATGTTATGCATTATCGGATTTCACCTAAGCTCTTTACAAGGGCCATGCAGTCACATCAGTGCATACCTGAGAGAGAGAGAGAGAGATATGAATGGTTTTGATCAGCCGATAAAAAGTCAAGCACGGGTAAAGTGGGTTGTGGTGGCCTTAACATCGTTTCTATGTTTTATTGGATTGTGAAAGAGGTGCCAGATTGTCACTACTAGGTCATAAACTGAACTACAGTAACTCACAGGCATCTGATGGTAAATTCCGACTGAGCATTAGTCCGCCATGCAGGAACAATGTTCGGCCTGGCGCTCGAACATGCGCTGCTGCTATGCATGCGGTCAGGGCGGATGTAACATTTCCCAATTGGGGGGGCTGGAGAAGATGGTATTGGGGTGGCTTCGTCGCCCATGGCGCGACGCGTCACAGGCGATGAAGCCGCCCCCATACCATTTTCGGCTACAGGACTTTTATTAGGCAAGTAAAGCATCAATAATAACATCAGTTGTTGTCGAAGTTGCAACAGACACGCAGCATGCATAAAGCTAAAGGTCTGACATCAGAGTTTTCTGTTTTCAATTATGAAATGCTGTTGGATTAGTTGGGAGACATTTGTAGTTAGTTAGTAGCAGTAGTAGTGTTTCAAATACTTTTAAATATAAGTACTGACATATCTTGGATTGTTTTGCATGCCATCATGTTTGGTGGGGCAGATTGGGTTAGGGATTGCCCCCCCCCATGCCCATGCCTAGATCTGCCCCTGCGTGCGGTTAGGGTTAAGTTAGGGATAGAGATAGGCTGTCGGCCTAATAAATAACCAATAATAGTGTCAAAACTAAAACCTGCAGGCAGAATGTGCTGGTTGTACAGTAGCATTGTTGTAGAACCAGTGTCATTCTGTGGCAAACACCTTGGTGCGTGTCAAGGTTCAAGATGACTGATGATTGCCATGACATTCATCTCGACTCTCTGGCTTTTATAGTGCTGAGCTCTCACAGAGAACAGAGACTGGGTAGCAGTACTGAATGAAATCCTATTTATGATCATTGCTCTGTTCTGATCTGAATGACGGCTGTTGAATAATGTCAAAGGGAGCCGTGTTCAGTTTACATCACCCCTGCCCTCCCACCCTACCCCACCCCACCAACATCGGAAGTGATATTCACACTTCACAGATATGTGTGCGATTCCGTTTCAAATGAGTTCACAAGTTTGACCGCTATCAATGAAACACTGCTTTCTTCAGTTGTCTTCCTCTGTTGTTATAACAAGAGTACAAATTGTTCCCAAACAGGACAAATGACCAGAAACTATAAGAACGAACAGTGACCTACAAAACAAAACAAAACAAAACAAAAAATAAACATTTAATCCTTCTACTTTGTTGACTAGGGTCCTTCAAGGGTATGTTCCTAATTTTCCAAATATCTTCACCGAAAATAGCACATATTGTGAACTTGTACATTCCCCTTTTTTTTTGGACGAATGCTTGCCCCCCCAGAACAGGGACACAAGATTCAATATCCTTTCACATACCATCTACCTCATTCCCAACAGAGATAAACGAAGACATTTGTGGACATGGCACGCAAACTGGCAGGCTGCATCCAGAGCAAACCAAACAAACATGCTCACAAGAACACACACACACACACACACACACACACACACACACACACACACACACACACACAGCTTTGCAAGTCTCCCAACACTACACGGATTACAGTGCCTTGATAAGACCTTCTGAATGGGCTGTGTCTAATGGAGTCCCAGAGCAGCACCAGATCTAGAGCTGGGAGGAGAGCAGCAGTCTGAAAGACTAATACCTCTCAGACAGACGACTACAGCGCTAACGTTCCAGGGTGTAGCTCACTACAAACAGCTGATCTTCAAGCCCACAATGTGTTGCATCGGACATATGGCCTACTTGTGCGCAGTGGTTTTCAATCTTTGTGACACCAGGGCCCACTATTTATTCGGCATTTGAGCCACAGACCACCATACAAACATACAGATCAAAATGACCATTAATCTTCTACATTCTCTAGTTGTGTAGACTTGGGCTAATTATGATGATGAATAGTTTAACTTTTGAGAGCGTAAAAATGAAACCAAATGGACCCGCAAGGGTCCATTTGGTTTCATTGTTAAGCTCTCAAAGAGTTACATCTGGCTAACCAACATTTAGCTGGGGACCACCTGGACCTCTCTCAACCACTGGTGGTCCCCGGACCACTGATGAAAACCACTGATATTACCTTTCATTGGGTGGACCGGATGCACATTTGGGTGGGTTCTGCCCACCCCTGCCCCCCCTCTAGAGCCGGCCCTGCCTGTACCTTAGTTATGCCACCACCATCAACAGCCAATAAGGGGCCGCCATTCTTACCCCGACATACTCAGCCAATCACCAAACACACCTTAGGTACATCAAGTATGGTGGTCCATTAAGGGCCAGTGGACAACGCCGAGAGAACGCCGCACACCCAGCCGATCACAGTGGTTGCGTGTTCTGCTTGTGGTGCAAGTGGTAAAGTAAACCAGGCTTCAGACTGATGCTCAGGCAATGGAGCAGGCGAAAAGTACTCAGTCCACCAGGATTTCCCTGGCAACCGTTACTGTTTGCTTTATGGTCAATTTGCTAAAGTGGGGCCTCACATTTTTGAAAGTCTATCCCCAAAACAGCTAAGAAAATAACTGAAACAATTATCCAAATCAACAGAAATGAAAACAAAAATAACTTTTTTTTGTAACTAACTGTATCTTAGAATATTTCAATACAATAATAATTAACGCAATTAGACACAGACTCCAAGCTCTTTGAGACATTTTGATAGTGTGGTCAGGTACCGTCACTACTGGTCAAAAAGAGATATCGCATGAACTTTAATATCTCGCCTTTCCTAATGAGCTCTCGGCTGTGACAAACACACACACACAAAAAAAATACCAATTCTTGCTTGAATCCCTGGTTAAGAGAGTAGAAGATGAGTTGGTGATTGTACTGTAGTTTTAAAGACAATCACCCTAAATGCCTACAGCTGTATGTGTGTTGTATGTAGTGAAATGCTGAGGGGAGGCTTTTTCTCAGCACTATAGTACTGAATAATGAACAGCATGAATAAACCCCCACCCACCCCTCCCAAACTTTAATTTTCTCGTTTGCTATGCAGTCAATACTCACGGCTTCCATTATATAGAGAGACCCCCAACCGATCTATTCTGTTCAGAGAGACTGAATGGGCATTTCTCGCCCTCCCTCTCCCTCACACACACACACACACAACACACACAACACACACACACACACACACAACACACACCCACACCACACCACACCACACCACACCACACCCACACACACACACACACACACACACACACACACACACACACACACACACACACACACACACACACACACACACACACACACACACACACACACACACACACACACACACACACACACACACACACACACACACACACACACACACACACACACACACACACACACACACACACACACACACACGGTCACGCGACACAAACGCACAACTTGGATTCGGACAACAGCAGTAGACAGATGGCCGCAGCATTCTTGATGCTAAGAGGCGTGCAAAGGGTTGGGAACGGGGAGGCGGGGGTGGGGGGGGTGAGGACTCCACACACACAGCTTGACCCCTCAAACTCTTAACCTCCTTCACTGTAATGAAGAAGACCCCAACAGACCACTAAAGATGTACCCCCTGCCCTCTAATCTACCCCCCACTCCCACCCGTCCATGTGCCCATCTCCCCACTCTGCTAACTGAAGCAAAACTCCAACACGCTCGTCTCAACCTGGGACTGTAGATCCGTTCTTCAATTTCTTTGACATTCCCACACTCTGATATCACTCTCCTGCGCGTGCACGCGCACACACAGTCGCACACACAGTCGCACACACACACTATGCTGTACTATGCAAGTGCACAGAATACCCCCTCTTCCCAGCACGACTGCCCCCCGCCCAGGGTTTTCCAGTAACACAAAAACTTTTACATGAGAAACAAGGACTGCATCGAGGCCCAGCCCAAGGCAAAATTCAAACATGATGTATCCCCCCCTACCCCAAAACAAAGTCTCCCCCCGTCCAGACTTGGCAATGGACAGGGAGGGAGACACGTCCTGCACTGGGCCTGCTTGGCCTGCAAAAGGAAATTAGTTGTCAGTAAAGTGGAGCAAGGTTACCTAAAACCGCTCCGAAAACACTTCCCCAAAAGATGGAGCAACAGTGTTCAGGCTCAGTGTACAACTCACTCCAGATGTTCCGATCGCTGCACAAACTCAAACATATTATCTCATCCATCTAACTGGGAGGGGCGGCAAGCGAGTCATAGTTCACATTCTTTTCTCTCCGTGCCGCTTGTGCTTAGTGGCCTGATGCGGCCCAGTGGTTACGTTTGACCTCTGGTTCCGTGTGTGACCATCTATTCAATTACGGCCATCTGGACTTCGTGGCATTGGGCCAGATCCGAAATGTCAACTAGTAATCACACTAATTAAAAAAGCTGTATGTGCCGCACGTCCTTCCGATACAGACAGACTTTTCTAAGATAATGAAATGCACCATCGTCGGCACAGAAACAAATAACCCTCCTCTTTGACCACGGCATCCTCATCTTTCAAATCGTTCAGCCATGCAAAGCATGAACTCTACTAGAAGCGATTGGACTGGACTCCCAGTCCATAATTTTATATACTCTGAGTGTCAGAGAAAAACACTAATCGATAACAGTTTGAGACAAGGTCGGGGGGGACGGCTGACAGACTGTGTGCGGTCTAAAACTGCAGCCAGGGTGAAGCAGCCACATGCTGACTCCGGTCTCCGATGATAGCGATGACCGAAGGGGAAACAGCTGACGGGCAGAAAGGTCCAGATGAGCCCTGGCCCCATCTAGGCCTCCAGAGGAGCCTGTGAACAGGACGACGGTCGAGGAGTTGCTGACTTCTGGTGACCCACTGGGACACCGTCCACCTGCTGAAGGTCGTGTTGCGCAGACAGAGTCAAATTGCTGATGCTGAAATTTACAGAGTGGGGTCGAGGTTTTTGTCATCTTGCCCAATGGAAAAACTGACTAACACAGCAATCTGTCAATGTGCACGCACACACACTTTTTGCTTCTTCATCAACTATTTGCATCTCATAAATGACATGTACCGTAGATCAATAAGATAGCTGCCAGCCTTGCTGTGCCACTCTTATATGTTCAAAATGTTGTGGTCAGCAAAGACCACGTTCGGCTTAAGAACGGAGGACAACACGAGACACTCTGGACCAGTGTCTTGACTTATATTTAACTTATTGGTTATTGAAAAACCTTCAGGGCATGCTGCCTGGTTCCCTACGAGATTTGATTGGGCAGGGGCCAATCTATAGCTTAAAGCTGATTCACTTTAGGTAAGACATTAGAGGCCAAATATTTATTGGCTGCGATGGTGCATTGTAATCAGGGCGGATCTAGGCATGGGCATCTGGGGGGCAATGTCCCCCTAAATGCCCTGACTGCCCCACCAAACACGAAGCCATGCAAAACAAACCAAGATATTTCAAATTAAAGTGCTCGTATTTAAAATGACTTGAAACACTACTACTCCTACTAACTACAGTCGTGACACCACTAAACCAACAGCATTTCATCATGGAAAACAGAAAATTCTCTGCATGCTGTCTGTTGCAACTTCAACAGCAACTGATGTTATTATTGATGCTAACTAAAAGTCTTTTAACTGAAAATACTATGGGTGTGGCTTCATCGCCCGTGGCGCGAAGTGACACTGGCATACCATTTTCTCTTGCCCCCCCCCCCATTGGGAAATGTTACATCCGCCCCTGAATGTAGTGTCAGTGGTTTGTTTCTTTCGATTCTCAGTGAAGTGCAGCATGCTGTTTTGGTTACATGTAGGTTGTTATTATTAACTAATGTTATTTATAGTAGGGCACAGTTAGTATGGTTATGCATATCCATGCAATGTGATTAAAGTTATGTTAAGGGTAGGACTTGGGTTGGAAATTGCACACATGCAATCGAAGGGCACCTCAAAATGTCTTTTAATAACGCTGCAAGCCGGCTCTCCTGTAGCCACGCTTTTAATTAACTCCATTATCTATTATCCTTCAATTCAATGTGAAGCACGCAGCAATTCCATGGGAGATATTCAGAGAGCAGACAGAAGAGAAGGAAAGATGCTCGATGGCATAATTGAAATAATAATTGTAATAATAACGACAACAACACCACACGCAAATGTTATTTGGGGACAGTAAGCAGTACAGCACATACACGGCATGTGTATGCACAGTAGGTACACACACACGCACACGCACACACACACTCGACCTCACTGTGGCTGGCATCATTGTGCACGGGTCACCCACCATGCAGGCCGACCATGCCCAAACCCTACGCAGCACTCTCCCGCCCCCCCACCCATCCATCCATCCTCTTACTTCCGTCCGCATCAGTGACTCTGAGGCCGAGCCTCAGCCTGGGTGCCGTGCCGTCGTTGCACTCGCCCGCCTGACTGATCATTGTCGTTGCCGGGGCGACCGAGGGACCCAGCCCCTTTAGGAGCAGCAGCAGCAGCCCACTGCCCGGTGATCAGGAAAGAATGGCAGGCATTTAGAGGGGGGGGGGGGAGACAGGCAGACAGATATATAGGCAGAGAAGCACACAGAGAGACAGAGAGGGAGGGGAGGGCAAACTGCCAGAGTCCCTACATCATGGCTGCCCAAAAGGTAGATTGTGATCTACCAGTAGATCACACAGGCCGTGCAGGTAGATCTCATAACATGCAGTCCCCTAAAATGTATAGATCTGTAACTCTTGAGAGCGTTAAAATGTAATCTAAATTACGTAATTTTCAAGAGTCCACACAATTAGAAAATGGCGAATAATTGTTATTTTGACCAACGTTTTGCCAGTTCTCTTTCGCAAATGTGGACAAAAACGTGAAAGTTTTTAGTTTTGAGTGCAAGAGATTAAACTCACACAAGCTGTCAACTCAAACCTCAAATACTGTTTTCAAATGTCAGTAATGGCATATACAGCAAAACCTTCCAATGTTTCATTATAAGTGCATTACTCCTAAACATATAACAGTAAGTAACACAATCACCACTATTTTCAAAGCTCAAACTTTCTAGGAGGCTTTGAAATGGATTTTCAGTAATGGAACAAACACATTCTTGATATGTAGATCTTGTTGAGCCGCTCATTTTGAAAGTAGCTCTCAAGTCAAAAAAAGTGTGGGCACCCCTGCCCTACATCCTTTTGAATGACACGGCAGACCCAGCATCCTTTGAATGACACGACGGACAACATTTCTATGCAGCCCCCATAGAAAAACAAAACAAAAGAGCTTATATAGAATTAGCTGCCTGCCAGCATACATGCAGTACAGCACGGCCACGGATTACCACTGCACAAGCTGTGTTCCAGGCAACTCTCTCACCGCGCTGACGATCACCTACAGGAGTACACTGAGTACATTGGAACAACTAGGTCAACATAAACACTGCACCGACCGTGGTGCAGGATAAGTTATACATATACTGTACATGTAGTTAAAGGGGGACTCCACCCATGTTCAACATTTTAATATGTCATTAATATACCTTAGAGGTGTTGGGTGGATGAACATAAAAAAAGTTCCCCCAATTCTGTATTTCCTAAAAATGGAGGTCTGGAAAAAAATCATTAACATGGTGAAATACATCTGATGACATCATCAAGATGTATTTCAGCATGTTCGTGATTTTTCTTTCAGACCCCTTTTTCCTGAGAGGATACAAACGTGACTAAGTAATCAGGATCAACTAACTAATCAATTTGTGTAAAGATATAGCATCGAATACAGCATGCGGGAATTCTAAAGACACTTGCCAAAGTATTGCCGTGACAACGTTAAAGGAGCAAAGCGTTTATATTTTTACAGTGGCGGTACGATCGGGCCGGCATCTATAGCCTCATTCTGTCGGGACGAGCGGCGCGCCGCTGCGTACGAACGCGAACGGACAGCAGATCAGACAGCATGGGAGAGAGAGGGAACGACGGAGGGGGTCACGAAGAGACGGACGACCACCGCACAACGGTGATGGGAGCAGACAGAGGCAGAGACGGAGGGAGATGGAGGAGGAAGAGGGGAAGACGTAGGACTGCTCAACTCCAAGAAGAAGGAAATGATGAACGGATGGAGAGGGAGAGAGAAAGTCGAAGAGGGATGTGTATGGTGGGGGTAGTAGCCCGGGGCGGATCTAGGCAGGGGCATGGGGGGGGTGCCCCCCGAATGCCCTGACTGCGCCACCAAACATGACGGCATGCAAACAACTCAAATTTCAAATATATTTCAAATTAAAGTGCTTATAATTAAAATGATTTGAAACACTATGCTATACTAACTACTATTGTTGTACCACTAAAGCAACAGCATTTCATCATTGAAACCATTGCACCACATGTCTGTTGCAACTTCAACAACAACAACTACTGATATTATTATTGTTGTTTACTTGACTAATAAAAGTCCTGTAACCAAAAATGGTATGGGTGCGGCTTCATCGCCCGTGGCACGCCCCCATACCATTTTCTCCTGCCCCCTCCCCCCAATTGGGAAATGTTACATCCGCCCCTGGTAGTGGCCTTCACTTTGTTCCATTTCCTCTTTCTCTTTCTCCATGCATTTGTTTTCCTGCGGCTGCACTAAACGAAGAGACCCACTTTTGCATTTGTTTTTTTTTTTCCAGGAATGTGGGGCATCCTGACAGACAGACAGACAGACAGACAGGCTGGCTTTTCATTGACAATACACAGCTAAGAGTTACCCCTGTGGCTGTCTCTCTAAAAGGCAGTGTGCGTGGTGTGTGTGTGTGTGTGTGTGTGTGTGTGTGTGTGAGTGCGTGCGTGTGCAGCACACATGGCTCCGTTATCATTGCATTATCAGTCAGTCAGCCAGGCCTGGCCTCACACAGGCAGGCTGGACAGGGTGCTGGGAAACACAACCCAGAAAGTGTTAAAGAGAAACACAAACAGAGGCAGCTCTAGGCCATCCCATCCCAGCCACGCCCCACTGGCAGGGGCGGATCTAGACATGGGCATGGGGGGGTCTGCCCCACCAAACATGATGGCATGCACAACAATCCAAGATATTTCAAATTACACTGCTTATATTAAAAGTGATTTGAAACACTACTACTGCCACTGACAGTAGTAGTGTAAAGCCTAGTAGTAATTAGGCTTTACTTGCCTAATAAAAGTCCTGTAAGCAAAAAGGGTATGGGTGCGGCTTCATGAAGCCGCCCCATGCCATTTTTCTCCTGCCCCCCAATTGGGAAATGTTACATCCGCCCCTGCCCCCCGAGGGAAACTCTCTCAACAATACCTGATACCAGTCACTATATCCATTCAGCACCAACTGGATTTCCAGGGTTTCCTCCAAAGACGGAAGAAATTAGACAGCAGAATTATCATTATATCAGCACAAAACCTTTTTTTTTGCTGATATAAGCCTTTCAAAATGTCTGCCTTGTGCGCCTTTGTAAAAAAGGAATCTCTGTATTAATGCTTAACAATAAAGATATTTGAAACAAAGTCTGCCAAGTTGGTGAAAGTTAACTTTCCCCCACCATTGAAATTGCTTCATTCAGGTCTTTGTGAGAGGTTTTATGACTTCATAACTAACTGAAGGGCAAACTCTTCCCATCTATGAAAACTAAGCCAGCCGAGTGCCTTAGGACGCAGACACGCAGACCGTTTCAATTGTGTTCACTAACAGGATATCAGCAAGAGAAACATCCTATTCCTGATAGTCGCCCCGCTGGCCCGCTGACACCGACTCCGCCACGACGGAGAGGAAAACAGCATTGTGCTGTTGATCCGCTGGTTTCCTTTGAACTGTGAACACACTGCCAACACGGAGTAACCCAAGGCTGACTTTTGGCTGCCTGGCTGTGTTTGATTAGTTGTTTGTTTAAGCAGGGCGTAAGCGATATTGGAAAAAAAAAAGAAATCACAGTCTTCCGAGAAAGACCAAAAATAAAAACATAACAAGTACTACTACTACTGACTAATGTTTGCAACAACAAAACAAACATGTTCATAGTTTACTATGAAAGTGAAACAAAGGACTACTTTCACTATGAAAGTGTGCTGGGTGTTGGTGAGGTTGTCACTGTGACACCTAATGTATGCCTACGACATGCACGCACGCCACACACAGCCAATTAAACCGCTACTAAAGTGTAAAGGTCACAGCTTTAAAACAGACTATTTTATGACTTCTCATTTCAGTCTAATTGGGACTAATTTGAGTCTAATTTGTGCCTACGTGGTTGGATTTATGGGCTGATTCAACAGTGACTAAATGCAGGAACCCACACTGGGACACACACAGCACAATCCTCACAAGGTCGTTGTGAGCCCTTTTCCTTTGATGTCATAACAAAATGCCATATAAATCCAATTCATGGTTAACCTGTGTCACGCTAAAGCCCTAAATCTCATTCTTCTGTGCATCACAAATAGCTCGGGATTCATTCCAAGGGAGATTGCAGCGAATTGCATATCAACGACATACTCCATGGTAACGCAGTCAGAAAAATAATATGGGACAGGGAGGGGAGGGGGGGAGGGGGGTTACTGTACAAGCTATCCATCAGTGTTAGCCCACAGCCTCCTGTGTTCAACAAAAGTCACTGTAGGACCAGACCACGTTGGACATCTCTCTGGCCTGTGGCATGCACGTGCGCATTAATGCTGGACTTTCCATTGACTAATTGCATTCCCATAGCTCTCACCCACTAGCCTAACCCCATTTCTAGCCTGAAACCTATATACCCTCATCCTAAAATAGCCGTTTTGAAAAGAGAGCAGCTATAGCTTCAAAATGCCACCAGCATTCTATGCCTGCAAGGACATCTGTGGTTTTAGTTCATCTATAGCTGCTATAGGCTATAGAAAACATACACTACGCAGTGTACACCACCAGCGCATGCGAGCAAGGCTGAACTATACCATTCCTATAGTTGATAAATAGTTTGTTTCCTCTTATTTGAATTATACCCCAACCCCATATGTGCACCCAGGACAGCTGGGCGGGGATATTATAGGGCTGTACATGCTTATGTGTCACAGCCTCAATTATGCAATCAAGGTTTATTTATTATAGCATTCAAGGATTATAGAATTTTAACATATTCACAAACGGGTGTTTCTGTATCAAAACACTGGAATTGTGTTCTGTTATACCAAAAGATCTAGACCAGTGTATAATGCAGGTTTTCATTATCTACAGGGAAACTACCTGAGAAGTTAATTTAAGCTAAATTAAAGCTTGCTGGTGATAGCAATGGGATAACATCATGCTATCTTTCGGTGCATGAGGAGTCCAATGTAGAGAGACCAGGATTACTGCATGTTTTTGTGAGGGTACCTGCCCTAGGAGTCACGGGAAAAACATGCAAAGAACACACAGTTTCTAAAACAAGTATTAATCTTAAAAGTCAAGAGTGACTCATTATGACTAACACAGCATTAGCCTGCCAAAGTTGTTTAATTGTCCACAACCAAAATAGAAAGCATTGTTCAAAGTTTTTGAATCTCAACCCACAGACATGGCAAACATGACTTTGGTTGGTTGCAGAACAAATGGGTGCCACTAGTGCCGTTTCTTTTATGTTCCAAAACAATATGAGTGGCAAAATATGGTTATGGTTATTCCAGGTCAGATTTTTTTCCCCTTCTCTGCTCATTTTGTTTGTTTCCCCGCAAAAGGAATGAAAGGAATCTTTGCGGAACGGCCTGCATATTTCAAACACCTCAATGCAGAAACACTGTCCGTCCCGTCCTCTGTGGCTTCTGGCATTTAGAAGGCAGGGGAATGTGTGAGGTCTGTTTAAGGTCAACAGGCCTTTCTTTTTTATCAGCTCATCTGTCTTACATTATGTCAATTTAACACGTTAGGCTAGTTACCATCTGAAATGGTGCTGCTCAACTCCTGGTTCACAGTAGCTCATTCAGAAATCTGTACAGTGATGGTCATGGGGAGATTTGCGGCTGTCACATTTGTGGGTGTATTTATGTCAATTTAAAACATAGCTGCTAAAGTATGTTTACTGTTTGACTGACAGTGGGTAAAGTGCTCTTAAACTACAGGATATAATATATACTGTATATACAGTATACACACTACAGTATATATTTTCCCCCCCTTCATGTGGAAAGTCACTTGCAACTTGGTCCGATCATATATCCTCGCTATACTCAGGCCAAGCCAACACCAGATGTCGGTTCTCTCTACAGGGCAAGTGAAGCCTCTGTGACAGCATCGTATTTCAGTGGGCCTTTTGACTGGAATCGGGTTCCAGGACCACCGAAAGTGAATGCAGACATTGAGACATCTGGAAACGGAAACCGAACGAAAGAAAGAGCTAATGTATCTTATTAAAACCAGCAGTACTGTGTGTGCATTATGTACGTACTGGGTTGAGTCACTTGTTAAAGTCACGCTGGGCAGATCGTACAATAGCATTACATACTGTATGAGCAACACGCGTGTGCACGGCCCGAATGGATGGAAATGCTGGGGTGTGGCTAAGGCGGGGTCAACGGTGTCAACGCGCAACAAATTAAATTAAAGAGAGTGCAGCGGGATGTGTCCAAAACCCAACCTCCTCCTAGCACAATATAGGAACCCCCCCAACCTCCCAGCCAACCCCCTACCACCATTTCAGTCACTCCCCCAACACTACCAAGCTACGTTGAGGGTCTTTTGTTAAACTCAGCATAACATCCCTCTCCCTTTGAGTGCGTTTGTGTGTGTGTGTGTGTGTGGGGGGGGGGTTCTTGGAAGTTGGGGCGTTTTTGGGAAGAAAAACAAAGCGTGGGCTGTGCATCGGTCGAAAAAAGATGCTAGACGGTAAAACAAAGTATTGAATTACAGGTTTGAGGAAGGTTTATGAAGTAGGAATTAAACCCACAGATCATAAACAGCCTGGTGCCTTTATTTTTTTTAAATAAATCCCACCCCCTGGGTCCCCAGCACCCGCACAGATGCTGTTCATTTAGCACTCAAATGGTGATTCTTGAGTATGTCTGCTAAATACCCTGGGGAATCACTGGCATTTGGGCTGCCGTGCACCCAGCCTTCTCGACCCCACACAGGACTGCTTCTCTATAAAACATGAGCTTCCCCAAGTTTTAGTACAGGGTGGTTCAATGAATAAAGTTCGGAAAGGTTTATGCTTTTATTTGTTACAGCCTCTGGTGACCAATAATATGGAGGGTTGGGACTTTATTAAGGCCTGTAAGAACAATCTAGCAGGAGACTGGCCTGCAGAATTACACACACAAGTTGACAGACTTGTTGGCAGATAAATAAAAAGCTCACCAAAAACTCAAGAATGAGGCAATGGTGGTTCGGAGTTTGTGGGTGTCCCTTACAGTGCGGTTGAGTGGCAACACTGTATAGTTTGCCCAGCCTGTCTGTGCACTTATTAAGTCTCTTTTGTCCTTTAGTTTGTTAGCTGCAATTCGCTAGCAAAGCCTATATTCCCCCTGCAGAAATTGTTTGCTCATGCAAAAGCTTGTGTTTTCTGGGGAGGCAGAGATGCCATCAGTCTCAGTGTAGCTTGTCCTCAAACTGAACCCAATCTCAAGAGAATGGGGCTTTTCCATTGTCAGCTGCGTGCGCGAGTGCATTAACAGCATCCATCTGAATGCTGCCTGACAATGATGAACATCAAGAGCTATAGAGCTTCAGGGACATGCAATGTCACAGAAAAAGATGGGTGCACAATATTTCTTATGTATAGATGTCCTAAACATAAGACATTGCCACGGATTTCCCAGAGAAGCTCCAGGCGTACCCACAGAGAACCGCTCATCATAGATGGCCAGCCTCTTGCAGAGCCAAACTGTAAAAAAAAAAAAAAAAAAAAAAAAAAAAAAACTTCCACCTATGAGAGGTTTTGGTTTTGCTAGCATGATGACATGGAATTATTTATTCTCCCGCCCTGCCCAACAGATCATGGCGAGTTATTGGTCCATGTGCTGGCTAATCTGTGGCTTAGCGCACTAGATTCCTGTTCCATTGCTGCGTTTTCATCTCTCTCTTCTGAAACAGGGAAATCGATTTCTGGTCCTGTACAGTGCATACAATTCTTTTAAATGACACCTGGCTTGTGTGGCCTTCGTGCTCTTTCACAGCTGAAGACAATGACCAAAATCATTGGACAACTCCAAAAATCAATTTCTCTGAGCCCATCTAAAACCAATTAAGATAAGCCCTCTTCCTCAAAATGCCCTAAATCACAGGATTCCTCTAGCGAGTGAGGTATTGACAAGGCTACTTAAATATGCTTATATGTGTGTGTGTGTGTGTGTGTGTGTGTGTGTGTGTGTGTGTGTGTGTGTGTGTGTGTGTGTGTGTGTGTGTGTGTGTGTGTGTGTGTGTGTGTGTGTGTGTGTGATAAGCACCCCAATCAAGACTTAGTGGTGACTGAGGATAAGCTGAGTCCTCGCTCTAATCCGTAGCATTTATTTTCATCAGCATATGGTGTTTGTTGTCATCACAGGACGGCCTACTGTACGATCTTCATCTATGACCAATGACCATGCCGCAGGATATTAGGCATCTAGTGTGTGTGTGTGTGTGTGTGTGTGTGTGTGTGTGTGTGTGTAACAATAACCATGTTTGACAACGTGGTTATTGGCTATTACGCAGCCAATGTTTTGTTATCCACTTTCAAAGTGGCATCCCTATTGCTGTCATTATAGTAGAGGGTTTTAAAATCTGCACAATAGCTGGTCTTCAAGCTCAGAACTCGGCTAAACGTATATATGTGTTGCTACTAGAAATACTCATTTGTTGGTCTGGTTTAATAGAATTGTCAGCTTGACAAAACAACAACATGGCATTCGGTCTTGTATCACTACAGGGACTTCAAAGTGTTGTTAAAGGACGACTATTCTCATCCACCCATCTTCATATAACTGGGTCACACTAATGCCCATAATAAAAAAATATGCCAATTGCTCCTAGTTGGTCTGTATCACACTGGATGGCTGGGGACAATTACCACAACTAATGACATCGTCATAAGGCAGGTTTGGCCAACCTCACTGCACATCTCACACAGCAGGCACGGAGGCTGCAGCAGCTGCCCAAAAGCTTGTTATTATAAATGCATTCACTCATTAGTTATTAGTACTGTAAATTATGGGTTTCATAAATGTTGCAATGCAACTCTGACACTTTGTGTGTAAGCATTACTCCCAGTCGCCAGACGACACTCCAAATGTCTCCCACTAAGCCTGCCAATCATCTTCGATTGACATTTCCAACTCAACGTGAGACAAACAAACGTGCTGTCGATTTCAAAGGTCACACCTGGGCCGCCAGCCGAGACTGCATGGGCCTGTGTGCATGGATGCATCGCGTGTCCTAATACCACGATGGATGTGGCGTGGCGTATGCATAATGGGGTCCAAGATAAGAGACCTAATATCATCTTTACGATCACTGGCCGTGGCTTATCTAGCTACAGGTCTTAGATATCTACGATCTAAAAAAGTAAGCATATGAACTCACCATTGAGTCCATTAGGGATGCTCCTGTGGTGGTGAGGCGCCGACAGATCATCCATGGACCTCCTCGTCATGGTGCTCAGCTTGCCGCTCTCCGCGCCAGGCTTGCTGTTGTGTATGTGGCCGTGGCCGTGATTGTGGTGGTCGGGGCTGCCGCCGCTGCCGGTGCTCGACGTGCTGCTGCCGTCCCCGACGTCCCGGACGGTCCCCGTGCCCCCGTTCAGGTTGCTCAGGCTGGACTGACTGTCTATGGAGCTCCGCGAGCCGGCGCCGTTCCTCTCCTCGTCCAGCATGAGGACGATCTCCTTCAGCTCAGAGTTCTCGCGCACCACCAGCTCCTGGTTGGCCTCCAGCTCCTTGAGCTTCAGCATGTAGGTGCCCACCTCCTTCCACATGGCGCTGGCCGTGAAGCGGCCGAAGCGCTGCCACTCCCGCGACAGCTTCTTGCCCTTCTGCCGGTCGTCGTCCAGGAAGCAGCAGAGCTCGCGGAGCTCGTGATTGTCGTCCTGGAGCTTCTGGTTGATCTCCTTCAGGCTCCGGATCTAATGGCCAGCGACGGAAAAAAAGATGCAGGTCAGTGATAAGCAATAGCGACAATATTTCAAGGGTTTTGATGATGTGATGTGTGGAATGAGATCCTTTCAGGACTGCCACAATTCCGGCCACTCAAATGACTATGGTTTCTCTCTACTTATGGTTCAGAAATCACTTGACTACAAATCTCATTCTGACCACTAATTCAAAATGACAAGATAATGTGGAATGCTGATTGTCGGGAACACACAAACTTTACTGAAATGTACAGTCTTTATATGATGCTTGACATAACAACCAATAAGGAGGACAGTACTGTCCAAGCCTCCAAGAAATATGTACATTTGTTCTACAATCATGGGGTTTAAGTGTAAATTCTTAAATTGTCACTTTACTGTCATCTGAGGAGGGTGGGGGGGTCGTATGGGATCCACAGGTTGTGACCCACATGCTATACACATATGTAGCTTACAGTGAAGATTATATCAAAACTATTTAATGCAATACATTTCACTGTCAACATTTAGCATTACATAGGACTTACTGTAAATTTAAAAAGAAAATGTTAGAAAACTATCTGGCCCGCATATCGGAGCTGGGGCCCCACTTAAAAACATATGCCCGGCCGGGACCCCTATAAAATAAAATGTTTACCCTCAGTTTGACATGCCTTATATGATTTATGTATACAGACACCCCTATTTAATGGGACCCCAATTTATATTGCAAAATCAATGTTTATTTAACTCTGGGTTAGGCTCCAAACTATCCTTTCAGGTGGTCCACTCCTTAGGCTAAATGATGGAAAGTTGGTCAACCAGTTTCAATTTTACACCCCCAAGAGTTGAAATATTCATCATCTGATTTAGCCCACTTGATTAATACGTCTACACATTTACAGAATGTAGAAGAATGGTCATTTCGATCTATGCTTGGCCTGATTTGTTTGCAAAAATCCAGCCTGGATCGAGTTGTGGTCCTTGGTTCAAATGCTGAATAATTTGGGGGCCCTGGGATCAAAATTGTTGAAAACCACTGCTTTAGCTGGGTGCTCCTTGGAACTCTCAACCCCACTTTGGGAAGCACTGGTTTCAAACTACTGTAATGTGTGTGTGCTGTTCCAGTACCTCGTGCAGGTGCACCTGCAGCCGCCGGTTGACGTCCTTCATCATATTGCCGTGCTCGATCATCAGGTTCATCTTCTCGCCGTCGACCCTCCGTAACGTCCTGACCAGCTCCTCTTTGCTGCACCGCAGGAGGTCCTCGTCCGACAGCTTGCCCAAGTCATCTTTACCGGGTCCCTCGGACGACGGGCTTTTAGCCATGACTGTCTGGTCTGGCCTGATCTGCGCTGTCCCTCCTGCGCTCACTTCGTCCAAAGTCGCCCAGTAATTAACCAGAATAAAGCCTCGTTTTAGCCAAGCCTCAATTGGGGAACTGAATCAATATGGTACGGACACATTGATCGTCCGGTAATTCGAAATACCTACCTCGCGCCACACTGTATAATGGGCCTTTAATGAAAACCCCGAATTATTAATGTGGTGTTATGGCAACCCCGTGCACTATGGCTGGCGGAGCGCACGCCGTTATTTGATCAAATAAAGCCAAATGCCGTTCAAAAAGGTGGTGTTCAGAAAAAGAGCATCGTAGTACATAGTACTCACATCCCGACAAAACGAAAAACAAAATGCAAATGTTTTGTTTTCGTATGAAAAAAAAAGAATCAGAAGGTGTTTCCAATCAGCTCATGGTTCCTCCTCCTCGCCATGCAGAGACCTGTCAACACCAATGCTCAGTGCTCCGATCATCGTCCTCCTATGCATGTCTTCGCCTGGCATTCCTCCGTTCAAAATGACGAGAAAATAGCAACCTGTAGGCCTGTGGTTAAAAAAAAATCTTTATCCTACATAAAAGGGGTCTTGTTTAAAAACTGAAACACTACAACAACACCGGCAGCATAAATAACACCAGAACGCCTGTACGATCGACCATGCTGGATAAGCCTCTTTAGCCGTCTGGTGGTGGTGGACTAGTAAAAGGATTCAGTCCAGTCCTTGAAGCTAGCAGCTCCCTCCTCCTCCTCCTCCTCCACCTCCTCCTTCTCCTGTTTGAAATCATTCAAGAGGATTCCAGCCCAGACATCCAATCAAGACGCAGAGAAGAGTGCTCAGCTGCAGGTACACAGAGCCTTGGAGGAGTATGGACAGGGTTGCGCAAACTCCGTTCACTTCATGGGGGCAGTCCAATGGCAGCTCTTCTACAGGCTTTTACTGCCCAGCTTGCCATGTTGTTGCACACGTGTAGGTCTAAGATCTCCTTTACTTTCGCCGTCATGTTTGAAAACAATTAATAATGTATTTCGGATTTCCAACAACTTCAGTTTGTCCCTCTTTAGGCAGGCTACAGTGCACTGTATGAGATTGAGCATCGCTCGAGCGCTCAGTTTCTGACCCCTCAATGTCGCTCTTCTACTAGATGGCTCCATGGCTCTGGGTAGACGGAACCACCAGCGTAGTGGCCGGCCCACTTAAAGCAACAGCGGCTAGACTACAGCCTTCTAATAATAACACTACCAGTTAATAATAATAAGGGTAATACTAAGGGTAATAATAATAAATGATAATAAGGGTAACAATAATTAATCACATGCATTATACCACTACAGAGGGTGCAGTCCCCATCGTTGAGTTGATTTGACCCACGGTTGTCCAGAACCGGCCCAAAAGCCCTAGAGGCCCAGGCTCTGGAATTGGCCCCTGCTCAGAGTCCAGATATGGAGCTGGCCTGTTCCGACCTCACATTAGCCTACTTCATATTTGGGCATACACAGAGCTGGCCTGCTCTGACCTCGCAACACTCCAAATTTGGGTATGGCAGACACAGAACTTCATATTGTATGAATAAAGGGACACAGACATAAGAACTGGGTGGGGCATGCTTTTCTAACTTGCATCATTCCATGTTGCCCTGTGCCTAGCAACCGGTGTCACCATAGAGGCCCATCAGGCACCACTCAAGTAATAAAACGTGATAACACCATATATCATATGTAGGTCTAAAGTAGGCCAGTGGTTCCCAACGTGTCATTAAATAGGGGGCCTTACGTAGCCTAATTCAGGTCACACCAGGGCCCCATGGGCCGTAAAAATCCTCTCTTACGGGGTCGGGGTCCCTGACAAATGGGGGCCTGCAGCCTAATTGGTGTCAATTTGAAAAAGTGTGGGAACCACTGATGAACAAAATAGACCAAAATAACAATAACGATAACACATTGGTTTCCAATTCCAACCTGGGTGGAGGTAGCCTCCCCTCCATTTCTACCAGATTCGTATTTAAAATCGTTTATTACAATGTAGAAAACAAACAAAATCCTGAGACAGCTAGAGAACGGTGTTAAGCCCTGTTTTATCACAATACATACAAAAATGATTCAACAAAATGTCAAGTTATAAAAGCCATATTCCTATGCAAACTGCAAGCGCCATCTTGTGGTGTAACTTGGGAAACCTACTAAAGAAACAAGTTTTATTATAGGGTTGGCTTTCAAACACTTCATCCAGTTATTGTGTGTACTGTGCAAGATGTATTGGTATCAATATTCAATATTCATAAAACTGAATTAAATGAAACATCAATAACCGTCCGTATGTGGTGAAGAATTCCGGTGAAGTGCTATAATTCAAAATAAAAACATTTCACACGACAAACACACATGCATGTGTGTTAATTAAAAAAACATAGGTTCATACGCTAGTTTATATATATTGTATATATATATTTCATGTTCAAGATGATATTTTATGTCTCTTTAAAGACCAAGTTAGTTAGTCATAAGTAAGCACAATTAACTGATAGTTAAGTAAAATCAACATTTCTCAAATTGTTAGTTAGTAATTAATATCCCAACTGTTGCTTTTGTTCCTGATGGTTACTACTGCACATTTAGTACAGTACGGATGTGATTTGTTTTAGGACAATAAACAACAATTAGCATGATTGTCCCTTATACCGATACATACTAACAGACTAGTAGGCAACTATGATGTATAATTGAGGCTTAATGCTATGCTATTTGGTCCAATGATTCTCAACATTTTGAGAATACAAAGTGTGCCAGATTATTACAGTAAAATGGATTATGTCTCATGATGAATAGAGTCAATTTGGTTACTAACTGTAAAACATTTTAACAGCAATGCCCTGAAACCCCCTTAAGGGCTGCTGGGGGTCCCTGTACCCCTTTGTATGAACCAGTGTTCTAGTCCTTTCTGTGACTTATGGTGCACAGTACTCCGCTCTTAGGCCTGAGGGTGCCGGTGTCCTGAATGTCAAAGGACTCTCCAGGAGCCAGGGTGAAGTCAAACCTCTGTAGCAGTTTTGCCATCACAAGCTTGGCCTCCATCTGATAGCACAGACCAACAACAAAAGCATGAAACTCCTTAGAAACCCCAATTTTATCAGTAGTATAGTAGGTAGGGTAATAAACGTGTGTGTGTGTGTGTGTGTGTGTGTGTGTGTGTGTGTGTGTGTGTGTGTGTGTGTGTGTGTGTGTGTGTGTGCATGCATGCGCGCGCGCACGAGTGTGTGTGTGTGTGTGTGTGTGTGTGTGTGTGTGTGTGTGTGTGTGTGTGTGTGTGTGTGTGCATGTCCACACCTGTGCAAAATTCTGTCCCAGGCATGATCGTGGTCCCAAAGCAAAGGGATAGTAGCAGTAGTACGGCCTTGTAAAACAGATGACACAGAAATCTTATTTACAGTGCATACTTTTTACTTGACACAAAGGGATATGGGTGTGTAATCGAAGGGATACTAAATCTCCAAAAGGCCCCTACACAAGGCCAGAGTTTTTATCCACACTATTTTGTAATCCATTTGTGATCCATAATCACCCAGTGCCAATTCCTAATGTGATCCTGGGCTCTACACACCATCAACCTGCGGGGGGAGGCAGCGGACTGGCCTCATGCTTCCCACCCAAACATTAAAAACACTATCCAAACACTTTCAATCTAGTGCTTGTGTGGCGTGATAGTAAAGTAGCTGCTGTGATAGCTAACATTTACTGTATTATGTTTTCATAATACAGTACACACGTTCACACGTTTTCATTGCTAGTGGCTTACTTGGGGGCATCTGGGTGGAATCTGTCTGGATCAAACGTCAGAGAATCCTTGAAAAATGTTTCCATTCTCCCGGTCACATAGGAACTAAACTGTGAATTTCAGGGAAATCACAAAAAAACTTCTGTTGAATACATACTGCTTTACAGGAAAAATAATTCATATAAACTGAGGATAAGATACTCACAAAGCAGGTGACACCTCCAGGGATGGTTATTCCATTGATGACAAAGTCTTCCATCACATCACGTGATGTCCCAGGAGCTGTGGGATATAGTCTGAGAGTTTCTTTTAGTACCTGGGGTGTTTTAAGGAACAGATATGAGTCAATTATTGTTCCAAATCCTGAGATGTGCAATGCATGATCCTCAATGCCTATAAATAGAGGAACGGTGATTAGAGTATAGGATGGTAAATGTGTGTACCTGTGAGACGTATGTCAGTTTGCCCAGGTCTTCGTAGGTAATCTCATGCTTCATTCCGATAACATCATCCACCTCTTTCTTTGCTCTGGGAGATGACACAATTTAATGCTTGCTGTACTGTATTGTTAACAGCAATGTGCCTTTTCCCTGTTTTAACTTGTTTTGATTGTTTATATTCCATCCCATGTCCATTTTTCAGCACGTTGTAATATTGTTTTCTACGCGAGAATGGAATCCTGTCTAGCAATCCAGTGCAATCAGATCAACAACATGAAAAACAAAGCTTGTAGGCAGGAGGGATTGGAATACAGTATGGCTGTCAGAAATTAATCATCACCCCTATACATTTCAATTATTATTTCTTACTTTTCTAGTATGTCAGGGTGTCTTCCTAGCTCCATGACGCAAAAGCCAAGTTGATTAGCAGTTGTTTCTTGTCCTGAAAAAGAAAAATGAAAATCGTAATACTTTAATAGCTACTGATATTAGATTACGCTTGCAAAGCCTAACCCTATTTTAGGGTTGTCATTATGCTGTAGGTGAAATTAATCAAGTGTGGTGACCATATAAGGAGTTCCTCCCTGTCCCCAGTGAGACCCTAACGTCAATAAACCCTAGTTTCAGTTTGGGCTCTGGCCTTCCTCCAATCAGGATCGAGTGGGGGTGGGCCCAGGTATACGTGTTGTTGGCACGTTGTACTTCCACTGACTGTAGAGCATGTGCATGTACACATCATGCTACCAGGGGAGACCCAGAGGGTTTTACTGTACTACTCATTCACACACAAACAACGTAGTTGACCACAAGCTGCACCTGCCTGCTTATGGGGATCAGATAGGGGTATATTGTTTTGTTCAAGGGTATAAACATGAAATAAGGGATCCGATAGCAAGGATTGCACCTACAGCTCACAGCATTGTGATGTGATAATGTAATTTTACAGTAAACTCACCTGCAATGAAGAATGTCACAAAGTTGTCCAACATCAGTTCTTCGTCCTCTTTATCCATGCTTTCCTCTGTAATGAAAAACAAAGTACGATAAGCTGCAAACCATAATGTATTTAATGAAGGCGATGCTATTTTTCGACTAATCTGTTAAGCTCAACAGCTCAAATTTCAGCACTCGTACGAGTCGGACAGGAGACCAGGGTTCGATTGTAAGGAGTTGGATATAAAAGTTAAGGATTGCTTTAATGGGCGGGGTAACATCAATAGGGCTTCACAGCAAGTTTCCACAAGCATAAATGTAATTAATTTCCTCCTCCATAGAGGCAGGATTGCATTCATTATCAGGTATAATGCAAACTAATGTGATCTTGCTGTATCAAGGTAACAATCAAGGTTTACGAACATCATGTTTAACTTGTGATTTCAAGGGGAAGTACTACATTAAAGATGTACAACCTTTGCCAGCAGTTTTAATGATCTGTGTTAGGATATCCTTGGGCACATCTTCACCACTGTGCATGGCAGCCTTTCTATCGTTAATCCATTTTGCTCCTGTGGTCCGTAGTAACTTGCATGACTGCTTCACCTCATCGACAAAGGCCCAGTTCTTTGGGTTGAACTGGAAAGGCCAGAGTTGAGGTTTAAACTCATGAATATGGTACACTGATGAATGATTATCTTTGCCATTAACCTCAGGTGAATGTACCTGTAGTGTGAATGCATACCTGAAAAAATATGTCTCGGAGATAGTAAACCATCCCACTGAGGCACATCTCAATAGCTTTGGGGAACGGTGACTCAGCTTTCTTCAGCACGTCTAAATCCACCCCAAAAGCAACCTTCATTTTTTCATGAGCACATGTAAGGAATCAGGAATCAGTCAGTTAACGACTTCAAAATTGCATCCTTCAGTGAGTGCCATCATTACACATTTGTTTAAATTACTGTCTGTTAAGTGCTGCTTGTTGAAAGGATCATTGGGTGAATTATAATTTGGAATTGTGGCAATGGGGGCTCTGGGGTTCACAAATGTTTTTCTCTCTGTAGTATATAAAGTTGTCATTTAAGCATTGTGGTCTAAATATAAACAGTAACAGTTTCTGCCATATTGTTGCCGAGGTGTATCTGTATCTGACAGTCAGTCAGTCAGTCAGCCAGCCAGCCATTCAGTAGCAGTAACATTAACCTTTTCTCACAATCTTTATATCCATACAAGTGAAATAGCCAGGTTGAATTGTTTAACTTTAAGCACATGTCTTATATGAGGCAAATCTCCCTATGGATTGGGGATTACAATGCAAATGAAACAGTGTACAAATATTTCTACCAATATTGACATCAGACTTTGTTGCTCTAGTTTATAGAAAATGTTGTGATGAATGAAAATTAAGAACTTATTGCAGATTGTAACCATTGTTGCTCTAACAAACTACCAATAACAATATCCCCAGAGGTGAGTGCTGCAGTAACCGAAGGTTTGCTAGATTCCCTTCTTAAAATAACATGGCTGTTTGATAGTGTGGTATACGACAAAACAATATATTGTTTAATTCCTATTATGTGTTCATTCTATACAGGTGGCACCATACCTACCTTAGTAATAACATCAAGGGTAACACCATTCATTAGCTGGAGCATGTTTACTTCTGTTTTGCTGTCTGCAACTTCTTCAAGTTTATCCATGAGCCTTTCTGCTGTTTCATTGAAGGTGCCTGTCAAACCTCTAAGGTACCTAGGAAAAAAAGCACCAACACTGTAGCTCAGCATCATTCTTATCTGTTTTTCACATTATTATTTGCAATGGACTATTATATAATGTGAATTACAGCAGGTACAAATGCTTTAATCTTCTATGCATTTTGTACACCGCTGTCATGCTTTTATTTAATTTAACTATGAATATTTCTCTTGCCGTGTGTGTCTGTAATCCATGTAACTCGAGAACCGTGACATGATCACCAGATACTATGATTATACTAGGAGACGTTTTTTTCTTCACCTGATCCAACTGGACTGAAAATGCACACACAGGTGCTGTTGTATGATAAAGGTGAGGGGATGATATTGTGATGCCACTATATCTGGTGTACTTTGATTACCGCACTTACATTTTCTTTAATTTTCGCAAAAAACAACAGTGCACCTTATAATCCAGTGCGCCTTATATATGGATCGTTTGACCGCAGTAGCATCTACCGTATGTTGACTGCAGTAGCTTCTATTCAGTGCACCTTATAATCCGGTGCTGAAAATATGTTATGCCTTTTTTGACTAGAAAGGATTTCAGTTTTCAAGAAGAAACCACCAAAGAGAAAAGGTACCAAAACCACAGCACCCTCATCATCTTTAAGGTAATTTAATAAAGTGTTTCTCAGGTATCTTGAACAGAAGTGAATTGCAGATGTCTTACTGGCTGCTGAAGGCAGGGTCCATAATGCGTCGCTGTTTGTACCATTGGTCATGGCTCTGTGATGTGACCAGGCCACTGCCAAGGAATCTGGGAGAGATATAATAATCAGTATTTGAGGCAGAGAAATGACTCTTATCTCCCATGCCATCACTACAAATATGCACCATGTAATATAAGTGATGTAACAACAATGTTTATGACACTGTTGTCATAAAGTCACTTCTATTATGCAATCACAACAAAGTTGCCCTCCCCACCCAGTGTCCAGTCAGGACATAGTGACCTGGTCCTGACCCAGGAGTAGTTTTATGTGCAGTTAGCACTAGTGATAAGAGTCAAGGAGCCTGATTTATTCTGCGTTGTGGAATGGAGAATGAATTTGGATTCGAGCAGAAGTACTGAAAAGATAAACAAATTCTGCCATCATTTTTCCTCACACAAACTAAAGACAAACTAAGAGAGCACTGCTGAGAGCACTGCTCTTCATATACTGCTATTTGTAATACTTCAACCAAGCAAGCTGTCCTAATCGTTGAGAGAGTTCCTTGACTAGTGAATTACTGTACCTTTGCCCAAACAGACTAAACAGCCGCTGGTAAACTGTCTTATCTTTGGGGTACTTTGAGGACATGAGGATTTCCTGCAACAAAGAACAATGAAAGCCAATTCAAAGTACATTTTTGGCCTTTGAAACATTATATTTTGCGATCGGTGCACGGTGGTGCACCGATCGCTTAACTTGCGCCCGCTCTGCTCACTCAAGTATAATAATATGATCATCAATCTGGTGTATCATCAGTGTTTACTTTGCATGTGATAGCTTGAGCCACATTGCAAATTCAGGGCCAAGGTTTTATTTACCTTGGTAGTCTCTGGACAGGTCACAAGCAGGAAAACAGAACTCAAAGCATTGACCCTGCACACTGGTCCATACATCTGAGACCTGTAGAGAGCAGATCTCACTTAAAAATGGGTTTCCAACAGGTGGTCCGTGGACCACTGCTGGTCGTGCGCGGGTATATACGTACACGTATATAGTATACCCACACGTATATATGTACACTATAGGCATAATGATAATGATTATATGGGCTTGCAAATTGTGGGTGGGTAATGTGTGGGAACTTTCGTTGGCTGAATTAGTTGATGTAATTGAGATACCTTTTAATGCTGGGTGGAAAGTGGTGATGCATATATACTATACATGTATACTATCTGTGTGTGTATACAGTATATTGTATGTATGGGCGGTTGTGGGCAGGGTGGGTGGGAATCCCACCTTGGAATCCCGCCCACTGATTGGCTGGATTATATGGTGATGTAATGGTGTTTATCACAGGTATTATCTCCTGGAGGCATAGTACTTTCTCTCTGCTCGCTCACTCTGCTTGTGCACAAGTAGGCCATGTACTGTTGTGCAATCCATAAGGCAGAGTGCCCAGTGGGCAGAAAGTCCACTGGGCACAGAGTGGGCACAGAGTGCAGTACTGTTGTACTAAAAGTTGTATTAATTTGTGGGCATGCAACTTTTCATTAAATCGATTGTTTTTATTTTAAAATGAAGTCTTCTGTCGCAAATGTTGTTTGTTTTTGTCTGGAGACCCCTCCTACTGTGACCACATCGTTTGTGTCTTAATTGCATCAATATTTCTTGGGCCCAAATTGAACAAAAATGTCTTGTTTTTGTGTCTTTGAAATGCTATTTTGATTTTTTTCTTAATAATAATAATAATTGTTATGCAGCTATGCTGTGTGTTACAATGCACATGTAATATCATAGGCTATTACATGTCATTATTATATTACATTGGTCATATTATATTGTCAGGCTACAAATCCGGCATGAATTTGTATTTTTGTTTGCATCAAACTTTTATTTATTATTTACATAATATAGAGGTGTAAACCATTTTGAGCAGGGATCAGAATTAGACGCGATGCCAATATAAGGATTTGGCAAGAGGACGAGGTCAAGGTATTTTAAAAATTGAATTTAATTCTCACCATTCCAGGAATGTCTCGTGTATCACTCTTCCGCTTTTCGTTTCCCTCATTATAGTCGGCGTATGTCCGAGGAAGAAACTGTTCGGGAGAAATGTAAGAAAAATAAACTACTGGATTAAGAGGTCGAGAACAAACAAACAAGCGGACACATATGTTCATACTTGACGTTATACCTGTCTCTTGGTGGTCCTGGTATGTGATCATACTTCCAATGACTGAGTTTTATAAGAACACAAAACCGGATAAATGCCACGAAAATGAAAAGACACGCAATCAAAAGTGCGTATCCGCAAAAGCACGAAATGAGACTAAAAAGCCCCATAGTCTACTGTCAAGGAATTATGTTCTCTTGACACACCAAAGGCGTGCTTCCGAGGCTGCAGGATTAGGATACAATCATTATTTAACAGCACAAAACAAGCTATCAAATCTATGGTAAAGGTCAGAGCCAAAGAGTACGCAAACTCCGTTCACTCCATGGGGTCAGTCCAATGGCGGCTGTTCTACATAGACTTCTATTGAGAATGGGGACAACAGTTTGCCCCCATCAATGCTGCATGAACAGCGTTCGAGTGCTCAGTTTCTGAACCCTCAATATCGCAATTTTTCTAGATGGCTATGGTAAAAGTGAAAGCAATACTAATAGCAGCAGTCAAATTAATCAAATGAGGAGAGGGTACCGCAGCTATGACACATTGCATTGTTATTTAGGCTGGCTGGCTACAACAAACCGGTTATAGAGCTTTAGAAAATCATCAATTATTTGCAGTCATGAAAAAAATATCAAGTCGATCGGTTTCAGATTCCTCGCGAGATGCAAGCGCCATCTTGTGGCCTAACTGCAAATACCAAGCTACTGCAAATCACTCAAACTTGTCCAGTCAAATTTAGCCTATATTCTGTCCCAAATGGGAGTGGAGTGCTGGTTTGGACAATATTATTTTTAAGTTAATTATTACATATTTGCCCTTAGAAAAAGTAATACCAGGCTATTATATTACTCTGCAAAGGCCCCAGTATGGAATCGTACATTTCCCCTCAGTGTGTTGGTCACCAGTGGGTTGGTTGTCAGTGCCCAAGCCCATTAGGGATGGATATCGTGGAGATCTGGAGAACCTGATCATGTCATACTGTATATGCGACCGTCTCTCGTTGTTAAGGCCATATGCGTACTGTGATGATGATATTAGATCCCTGATGTCATCAATATTGGCCAGTAACTTCATGTCCTCAAACTCCAGAGATTTTTGCATTACCTTCACCCATTCACACGCGACGTCCATAAGCCGTTGGCAGAAGAAACCATGCAAAGCACCATCCTGCACATCGGAAGCAATTAAGAGTTCCGTGCTCAAGGACATTTCAACTCTAACTTTGGGGAGATTGGGTTCGAACTAGGAACCTTGCAGTTGCCATCTGGTCACCCTACCCCTGAGCCACCGCCACCAAAAACAGTAGTAAACATGACATGGATGAAGCCGGATGAACTTTTTTCTATTTCCATTTCTATTTCTACTGTATAGAAAACACAGGTCAGGTGAAAGTATTGTACTTTAACATTTATTGTGGACCTTTAAACAAAATAAAAATGCAATCCCTGTTTTATCCATTGGTCATCTGTGCATATCAAATATATATCAAGCTTTTAAATCTTTTAAGGATATGACCAAGAAAACATCACCACCACCTCTCAAATTCTTAATCAGCAATCATACAGTATTCAAGTGTTAGTGTTTGGTTCTTGCTGGGGTAGCCATGTTAAAGTATAATACATTTGCACTACATGTTCTTACTTTACATGGTATTAACTTCCAGTGCCTGGTCTATATCATGTGAACTAACCACAAACCAGTAGTCTGTTAGGCCACTTATGTTCTTGTCAGTTCTTGTCAGCAAGTGATGCATACAATGATGTATATGAGGTTTTATGTGACATTGATTTAGTCCATTGATTCTCAACCTTATAAAATCACCCTTAATTGTGAATCATGCACAATTAAGCAAAACATTCATTCAGCCAGTTAAGTTATTCTTGTTGCAGCATGTGTCCAGTTTGATGTACAATGTACATTCTACAAAACTCCTGACTTGTTTAACTGACTTAAGTTTTCTTTTATCCCCACGATTTTCACCCGGTGCCAATTACCTAATGTGATCCTGGGTTCTACACACTCTGCACCAACCTGGGGAGGCAGCAGACTGGCCTCATGCTTTCTTCAGTGCATGAGGAATCCAAGCTGCATTCTATTCACCTGACAGGGGGGGGTTTCCCTGGTTGGACAAAACATGTTATTCCAACCAGTTCCTGTCCCCTCCATCAGGTGCCACGGCTGGCCAGGCGAGGCATTCTAGAGACCAGGATTACTGCATGTTTTTGTCAGGGTACCTACCCTAGGGGACACGGGCAAACATGCAATCTCCACAAAGGACGGCCCTTTCGTCAACCCCACCTCGGGCATGGGCACTGATGACACGGAGGAACACACACTACCACCATGCCCCCAAAAGTTGAAAGTTTTAACTGACTAATCTGAGAGGATACAAACAGAACTTTTGTAAAACATGTGTAAAACATGTTAGCTGCCGACCCCCTGGAACACTCAAGGATGTAATCCAGGGTATCTGAACCTGTAGGTCGGGACGCTTAGGAGGGCTTGACCTTTTTAGATCAGCTATTTTCACAATGTTTATCTGTGGAATCAAAAATATAATCCCTCGGTTCCACGTGCTTATAAGAGTGGAGGATCACCAGTTTAAATTATTAGATTATTATTTATGGCTGGGCCACATCCTGAAAAGGTTGAGAACCAGTGATCTATTCCTTTCTGTGACTGATGGCGCACACCACTCCGTTCCTAAGCTTGAGAGTGCCCATGTCCAAGAGGTCAAACGACTGTCCAGGAACCAGAGTGAAGTCAAACCTCTGCAGCAGTTTTGCCATCACAAGCTTGGCCTCCAACTGAAAGCACACACCAATACCACATTGCTGAATGATCCATGTGGATGCATAGATATATTAAGTCTATGTGTGGATGTATGAGTCAGGATTATACGCAAAACTACAGGCAAAATATGTTAATAACTGTTACCAAAGGCTTTCGCATGTAAAATGTTTTAGTGACTGGTTCAGTGTCAACATTTCCGCCACACAGCTTTTCTTCAAGCGTGGTGGTCTAGTCTGTGGTTACTTAAAGGAGAATTCCGGCCCAAAAGTTTTTTTGTATCTTTATTTGCAGTTAATTGTTTTGAAAAAAGTGGTCCAGGTGTTATTTTGTGAAAATACTCCTTTATGGCTGTTTCCCCTACCCGAAAATAAGCTTATAATGGGGCCAATGGGCGTTGTGCAAGTTCACCTATATACATCGCTCCAAAATGCAATTTTTTGCTATATATTGTGTCTCCACCATGTCAGTAGTGTGTTAACACTCACACTTTCACTTTCACTTTTGTTTCAGCAGTGGTTCAGCCATAAACCATGTGCCACGCCCCCAGGTTTTGAGACAGCTGGATCACTGCTGAATCAAAAGTGAAAGTGAAAGTGTGAGTGTTAACTCACTACTGACATGGTGGAGACACAATATATAGCAAGAAATTGCATTTTGGAGCGATGTATATAGGTGAACTTGCACAACGCCCATTGGCCCCATTATAAGCTTATTTTGGGGTAGGGGAAACAGCCATAAAGGAGTATTTTCACAAAATAACACCTGGACCACTTTTTTCAAAAAAATTAACTGCAAATAAAGATACAAAAAAACTTTTGGGCCGGAATTCTCCTTTAATGTAGGTAAATCAGAAGGATTAATTTGTCATTTCAGCTTGTGTAAATGGTCTGTACTTGTTCATATCATTAGGGTATAACATGTAACCCTGAACACATCAAATATACAGTTGAGTATACTATAACCAATACTGAAACTAAACTAACATGAGCAATGCAAAGCTATAAAACAAAAAACATATTCATTTAAAATATTTCACTGAATAATACCTGAAAAACATAATAATTTAAAACTAAAACATTATTATTATTATTATTATTTTTTTACAATAATAGCATATTGTCTGTGTGTGCATGTGTGTCCATACCTGAGCAAAATTCTGTCCCAGACATACTCGTGGCCCCAGAGAAAAGGGATAGTAGCAGTAGTAAGGCCTGGTAAAACAGAAGTTACACAGTGATATGGGGATCTGTACAGATAACCCCAATCATCATTGAGGAATATGCAGTGTGTACTGTTAAAAACACAAGTGGATGTATGGCAAATATGGTTATGCCAAATACATATAGGCTACCAGTAAATGTGGGAGTCTCAGGTCTGCTAAAAGGATTTTCCCACATGCAACAGTATTAAGATCAGTGGCACTGGCTAATGCAGGAACACGGGCACAAAGTTTCCCCTGCGCAAACTCTGTGTTTTTTGGAATATCTGGCCAAATTGAAAGCTGCGTCACCATGAATCACTGTTTTTCATCTCACAAACTGTACCTGCACCTTTATCCAAACCTAGTAAACCATGTTCTACCTGTCCGTTTTACAACATATTATTATTATTATTATTACCCTTATTATTATTATTATTATTATGACTATTTTCACTAAACAAAACCATTTTAAGGCCAAGTGGTAGAATGTATGTTCAGGAGGAAGATCACGCTTCAAGTTCAAATAATGCAAGTGTTAATGTGCCCTGTTTCTTCTTACTGTACCTTATGTGCCATTCTTGTTTAACTTTGTGTAACATACCCTTATCAACATCTGTTGCCCTTTGATCTATCTGTCGTGGTAACTGATAATGCTCCACCCTGACCCAAACTCCATTAGCTTCATTAACTCCATCTGCATTTTTATACCTGCCATGTCTAGCTGTCATTCCTTCTATTGTGTTATGAACTGCCTCACTCTCTCTCCTTCGCACCACTTGAACCACCTTAGAGTCTGGCCCGACGTTTCTCTGACTTCATAAATTTGCACTGTCATAAATTTATTTCCCACTGTTGCAATTGTTTGCTCAGGGCAGGTCAATGTCGGGTATCTACAAGTCACTGAGTCAACACGACGTGTTCCGACACATCTAATCAATTTTAATAAATCGATCCTTTTTCAGGTTCCAGATGGGCATTCTGAAGCGACGTGGTGCTTCACCTCTGGTGTCTGCCAAAATGGACACTTCTCCCTTCGGATCCCAGGCCAGATACTCAGGGTCCGTATACCCTATATATTGGAGTCCACACAGTCTACCCTCAAGACCACACCCTCTCCCCTTCAGGTCTCCGCCCTTCATTCCACTATCAGGGTTACGCCCTTCATCCTTCACTCATTTCCTCATTCCCTTCAGATCACCTCCGTAGCGCCACCAAAGATACTCTGTGTACAAAGACAGGCATACTCGCATTGGTACCACTATAGGCGACATGGACTACAAAGCATACAAAAGGTCTCCTAAGTAGTCATGGTTTTCTCCTCTCAGAGCCCCCTATCTATAGTATGTCAAATTGCAGATTACAAAGAGACTTCCTGACTACTAACAAATCTCACAAGATTGTGTTCGTGGGCTAAAGAATAATTGATAACAAAGTGAAAATTCTCCTGATTTGTTTTGCTAATGGAAGCCGTTTAAGTATGAATATGTTGTAAAGATTATGGTGATGGTCCAGTATTTAGTTCAGTGTCCATAAAGTTAAGGAATGGATCCTAAGTTGTGTTCACACTCATTCTACCATTGGAAATTGACTCCAACATTCTTCCGGTCTCCTAATATTGTACACGCCCCCCTCCATATAGAGTCAGGAAGCAAGTATGCCCCTCTTGCCATTGGCCTCTTGGAAGCCACTTCATCCCACCACTCCCTCACCCTCCTCTACCCTTCCTCAGTCATCCATCCAAGCCCCTAGCATTCTCTCACTAACACCTTCCTTACCCATTATCATCAACCCCTTCCCCATAATCTTTATCCCCTTCTTTCCATATCATTGATGCACATCTAATTTCTGTCATGCCTTTCATTTCACTCCTTTTCTGAATAAAACTTCTAACAATGTATGGTTTGAGTGTGTGGGCTGTTACTCGTAGGGCTTAGGTGGGTACATTTGTGACTCTGTATAAATACCATTGTTAGTGACTTACTTGGGAGCATCTGGGTGGAATCTGTCCGGATCAAACGTCTCTGGGTCCTTAAAATGATGTTCCAGTCTTGAGGCCACGTAGGTACTGAACTGTGAATGTTAGAGAAATCCAGATGACATGCATGAAAATTAAATCACTATCCTGTATGTTATCAGTGCTAAGTTAATTTAACTTCCATGCACCATTGCTACCAGTAGTTTAGTATGGGAACCATCAGAAAGAGCTGGCCTTGTATTTGGGTGATCTCTACAAGTAAAACTCAAAGGTGTGATGTACATGTGTTCTTGTTGTTTTCTGTCTCCAGTTGAGTCGCTCTTAATGAAATTATGAAAAAGCAAAAAAAAGAAAAAAAGAAAGCTGGCCTATTCCTTAAACCTTCATTTAAAGACATGTGGCATGACAGGAAAAAAAAAACATTTATTGGCTAAGAGACTCACAAAGCACATGCTGCCTGCAGGAATAGTTATTCCATTGATGACAATGTCTTCCGTTATCTCACGAGATGTCACTGGAGCTGGTGGATACAGTCTGAGAGTTTCCTTTAGTACCTGATGGGGACATTGTAAGGAGAGAAACCCTAAGAGAAAGCCATTCTTGAGCTACAGATACTGTAAAACAGGCAATGAAATGGTTGTATGGGGAAAAAAAAAAACTTTGTAAGTGATACTGTACTGTACCTGTGAGAGGTAGGTCAGTTGGCTCAGGTCCTCGTAGGAAATCTCCCGCTTCATTCCAATAACATCATCCACCTCTTTCTTTGCTCTGAGAAATCATATCATATCAATCATATGTGGTATATAAATGGCTTACTCTAGTTTATACATGACTATCACTTGAAAAAATGTATCAAAATTGTATTTCCAACACTGTTCAGTTCAAGAAATGAAATAAAAATCACTCCATCGGGTGAACTGAGTGTATTGCTGGAACAGTGCCCCTTGTTGATATGCTAAACATAGGGACGGATAGGTGTACATATAGGGACAAAGCTGTCAAGCAGAAGTATTGTGTAACAAAGTATACATTCAAATTAACATTTATGTTTATCCAGTGGGAGTTCATTTTAAGGTTGAGTACAAATGCAAATTATCCATATAACTCCATGCACAAACTAAGCAAAGCATGAAACTCTTTAGTCACATAAACCAAGTGTACTGCTGCAATATGAAATTTCAAGAGAAAGAGGGTTAACAATGTGTCATTTGCATCCACCAGAGGGTGTTAGCGTTCATGTTTTCAACTAAAAACAGCATTTATGCTCTGTTGAATAGTTCCACTCACAGCCACAGACTAGGGGAGGGAATCCTATATTGTATTGTTGCAACCATACATTTCAGTGCTGGCCATGAAATTCACCTTTCTTAAGAAACAAACAAAACAAACATCAAAACAGCATCAAAAGAAACAAAAAAGGAAACACAGGATGTGATTTTACAATACGTCTTGCCTCGCCTTTTGGCAGCGAAGCAAGGGGAGAAATCTGGATCCAGACTTGCATACAAAAGGAGTTTTCTTGGAATGACCTTTTCAAAACCCAGTCTCTAGCCTATGGTGTATACATTCAGTACATCTATTGTACTTGATGAAATGGTTGAGAGAGTTATTTCAAACATTACTTCCAAGACATTTCCACATTCTTTCATGGTCGTTGCGCAGTGAACACAAGCACCCTCTAGTCACGAGAGTTTAGTGGATAGAACTTGAATAATGTCTTACTTCTCGACCATGTCAGGGTGTCTTCCTAGCTCCATTACACAAAATCCAAGTTGATTAGCAGTTGTTTCTTGTCCTTAAAAAAATATTAAATTGGATTGTTTAGCTTATTTCCAGTTAACTACAACAGAGCTCAAATAGTACACATTCACGGGTTCAGTGTTTTGCTCAAGGCACTATACTTGAACCAGAGCCAGATGTCAAACCATTACAAAATAACCTTGTGATTCCGAAATGGCCACACTATCTCCTGATACACTGAAAAAATAACATGCTACAATTAAAGCTCACAAGTCCTACCATATAGCAATATAGTAAAGAATCACCGGCAATGAAGAAAGTCAGAAAGTTGTCCAACATCAGCTCTTCATCCTCTTTTGTGGTTTCCTCTTTAATGAACATAAATAAAGTGAGTTAGAGCAGCAATCCATAACATTTGTAGTGAATAAATGATATTTTGGCTACTCTTATGAGTGGGTCTTTCGGTTCCTCTATTGACAAATGTGTTCAGATATAGGGCCTCTGTTGGATGACAAGATGTACTGTACTGTATGCATGGTAACAGATATATTTCCCAACTTTAAGTGCATATTATTACAATGTTTGTATTAAAGATGTGCAACCTTTGCCAGCAGTTTTAATGATCTGTGTGAGGATGTCCTTGGGCACATCTTCACCACTGTTCACGGCAACCTTTCTGTCATTCACCCACTTTTCTCCCGTGGTCCGCAGAAACTGGCACGCCTGCCTCACCTCACTGACAAATCCCCAGTTCATTGGGTTGTACTGGAAAGACAAGGAATTTAGGCTTAAACTCATGAATATGTTATACTGATCCATGGATTATCTTTGCAATTAATCACAGGTACATGTGAATGCATACCGGAAAAAATATGTCTCGGACAGACACAACCAACCCCCTCAGGCAGATCTCAATGGATTTGGGTAACGGTGACTCATGTTTCCTCAGCAGGTCCAAATCAACCCCAAATGCAACCTTCATTTCAAACAACAGAGGGCACACATAAAGGAATTTAAACGTTGCCAGTCTTCTCATGCCCAATATTTACCTAAGGAGGTAGCATCATTTCAAAGCATGAACAAAATTTAAGCCTGATAGCTGACCAGTACCCCGTAGTCTAATATAGCCTACTGTTGGCCAATGAGTAGAAGAAGTTGAAGGTTCATGCCTTGCTCAAGGGCCCATCAACAGTTTAAGATTGAGCGTCAGTGTCTTGTTCTTGCTGCAATTCAATTTTCACTGAGTGTGGACTGAATAAAAGCATGACCCGCATACGTCTACAAATGTTTACTTTTGTAGACTCTAGTCTATGGCAGATAAAGGTTTGTCCTAAAAACTGTTGCCAAGTAGATGGTGTGAAACAGGATGTCAGGAGTCAGGTCCACTTAAGGGCGCCTTACCTTGGTAATAACGTCCAGTGTAACATTGTTGAACAGTGTGAGCATGTTGACTTCCGTTTTGCTATCTGCAGCTTCTTCAAGTTTATTCATTAACTTCTCTGAAGTTTCATTGAAGCTGCCTGTCAAACCTCTAAGGTATCTATATAGGCAGAAAAGCAGCAACGAGAGCAGTCATGTGCTTGATTTTCCCACCAGGACACTTTAATTTTGGAAATTGCAAAACATTGAGCAGTGATTCAACTGTAAATCAACTGAAAATTCCCAGTAGGTTACTTCATCCTCTCACCTAACCCTAACCGAAAGCACATCACAGGGGTGGCTCCCAGACTGCAGCAGCAGGTTGATAACATGGCTTGATAAATAACCTAATGGGAATTAGAGTTTGATAACAGTTGAAGCGGGTGCAGCATGGAGTGTTGGGAGTTTGGAAGCGCTCATTGGAAATCACTCAATGGTCCTGCGTAGCACCTGTTTTTAAAGGTAACATAATGCAGGAGGCAGCAGGACGTTGTGTTTTTGGGAAGCAAGCACTTCCATTCTGACACTAAGAAAAGCAATAAAATGCAGGACATTTATTGACAAGTAGTAGCTCATAACATTTCAATGGTGGAAAACAAAAACTTTGCAGATAGAAGTATAAAGGGGCTTAAAGGGGACGGCGAGGAATAAATCGCCCATTCTGATTCATTCTCAATGTGGCCGGCGTTTTTTGAACTAAAAAGCTCAAAAATCGACCCGCGTTCAAGAGAGTGTTTAATGCAGGTCGTTTTCTGCCCGGCGTCACTGATTTTTGTTGCGCGCGCGTGCACGAAACGAGCATGCGCGCGCGAGTTTCAAAAAGTTTCAAAAAGCGATTTCCTTTATGTCGGCAAAGAAACTCGCCCGACGATAACGCCGGCGTTTATCGTTGCCCTCTGAAAGCCCCTTAATTCAGGATTTACGTATAGCTGCAATGTTGGTGAGTTTAACAGTGTTTAATGCAATCAGATAGGACTTGTCTGGTTGATGTAGATTTTTGCCTCTTAAGGGCATTTGCATATCCTCAATAGCTCAGCATACCTTCTTTATACAGACTGTTGTGCGTTTGATGGTGTTTCCCAGCTCATGAGTTGTTAATAAACTATTGGACAATAATATTCACAAGGCATAGATTGTAGAATCAAATATACCTTGGATAGATTATGTTGGAATTCTGGTACATGATTCTGGTTGGAATTCTGGTACATGAGGAATGCTGTAATATCGCTTGTGCATTTTGTATGTCACTGTCACACTTTTAATGTTATTGATTTATTATTATTATTATTATTATTATTACAGAGATGTCTTACAGGCTGCTGAAGGCAGGGTCCATCATGCGTCGCTGTTTGTACCACTCGGCATGATTCTGTGTTGTAAGCAGGCCATTACCAAGGAACCTTTGGGAGAGATAATAGTCAGGCTGTTGATATAGAAACGACTGTGTGTGTGTGTGTGTGTGTGTGTGTGTGTGTGTGTGTGTGTGTGTGTGTGTGTGTGTGTGTGTGTGTGTGTGTGTGTGTGTGTGTGTGTGTGTGTGTGTGTGTGTGTGTGTGTGTGTGTGTGTGTGTGTGGCAGTGTGCACCCAAGCTAACTTTCCCATGGAAGATAAAACATACGTCTACACTATATCATTCATTTTGACATTGCTATGTAAACTTCCAATGTCTAAACAATCAATGTTGTTACAGTGAACCTCGCCCTGGACTCACTGTGGGCGTGGTGGCAGTGTGATTGAAGTCCAGGGGAGCGCAGTTTAACTAAAACCCTATATGCTTTTGTTTTTAATTTTATTAATTAATAAAAAGTTTTAAGATTTGGCAATTGATTCTTCATATGGTTGAAAGACAAACTAAGGAAATAATTTGTTGTTATAATTGAAAATTGCAGCACTGGAATTGTAATAGTTTGTAATACTTCAACAAGGCTGTTCTAAAGAGGTCCTTTGTCCACCAATCAACTTTGAGGCTTAGAGTTGTAGCCAGGGGTTAGTTGAGTGGTAGCTCTGGTCCATATGTTGCATTTAGAGCAACAGTATGTTACTGTCAACTTCTGGCGTTCGCATAAATGCCTATAAAGAACGTTTTACCTACCCAAAGGTGGTTTGTGTGATTAGAAAGCCTACAAAAATGTCACTAAAGGCCCCCAAAATGTCACTAGTGAAGCAGTTTTCTGCTTCTATGGGCCGACGGGCCTGGCTCCCAATCCACCTTATACAACAAAAAAACACAGCTTAAGACATACAGTACATTTTAATCTTGCTGAGCGTTTTTATTCCCACTGTTCTGTATATTTGAAGAGGGGGTGCTGTGATTTTTGTATTTTTTCTAATTTTGTACATGTTTAAGAGGTGACAGTATGTAAATAGACCCCTTGGTGTGTTTTTTTTATGTGCAATGATGTCTTCCCTTTGTATTTAGGGTTTCTTCCTGGGGGCTGAACCTTTCCAGTCAAACGTGCCAATGAAAAAAACTTCAATATAGTGACATCACATGCTCAGCCCCTCCCCTAACTCCTCCCCCTTTATCATCCAACTAAAGCTGTGGCCGTGGATTCAGTTCAGGTGGATCTCCCCCCATCACCACCCACCAGGCAAACCAGGCATACTTAATGAACTGGTGGGGTGGAATCATGAAAATGACAGTTTAACAAACACTGTACACTTTTTGGGGGAAAAAATCTTACTTTTCATATAACATTAATACCTGATGTTTTAGGGTAGAAAAGAAATCATGGCACTCATCTTTAAAGCCTTTTTATGCCTGTTTTTCACGTTTCACCAACCTTCATGTGTCATTAATGTTGCTTGATGTTCTTAGCCCTTTATGTACTTTTACAGGCTTGATTTTATGCTGTTTGATATGTTAAGTTTTTTTATTTTAGCATCTTTGATGTATTTACAAACTGAACCCCTTGAGCAACCAGTGACTTCTAGGAAAGTCTTGAGGGCAACAGGGGTTAGAATCCTCTGTTGCAGCACTCGCAAGAGAGCACAAGAGAGCACCCCAGAGAGGAGGGCAGGAAGAGACTTGGTTAGAACAGGTTCATGATAGGAACTACGATAGTGGCACAGGGAAGGCTCCCTTGACTCAAATAAACCAGAGGACAGGAGGACACTAGGCTGGAGGGCGGCAAACCATAGTCCTAGAGACCTCTCAGTGCGAATCCCTCATCTACTGGTTGTAGCACCCCTAGCCCCTCCGCCTCCAAGTTCTTGCCCACCAGCCCACGCCTACCATCCAGGGGCGGATCTAGGCATGGGCATGGGGAGGTAATGCCCCCCTAAATGCCCAGTCTGCCCCACCAAACACAATAACATGCAAAATAACCCAAGATGTATCAAATTAAAGTGCATATATTTAAAATGATTTGAAACACTACTACTGCTACTGACTAACTACAATTGTGGTACCATAAACCAACAGCATTTCATCATTGAAAACAGAAAACTCTCTGAGTCAGACCTTTAGCTTTATGCATGCTGCGTGTCTGTTGCAACTTCAACAACAACTGATGTTATTATTGATGCTTAATTGTCTAATAAAAGTCCTGTAACCAAAAATGGTATGCCCCATACCATTTTCTCCTGCCCCCCCAATTGGGAAAGGTTTCATCCGCCCCTGCTACCGTCACACGCCATTGGATCGCAGCAGGCCCACACAGATCAGAATCTCTCGCTCTCTCTCACACAACACACACCCACACACACCCACACAAAGTGTGCCTTCTCCTTTTGCAACTTTGATGCTACTGTGTGCTATCTTTACTGCCACTTTAGTGAAACTTTTTTTTGTTTTTACTGTGCAATTCTGATTAATAAAGTGTTTAATTTGAAGTAATGCTCCTTCCTTTACTTTGAAGTAATGCTCCTTCCTTTACTTTGTATGACACAACAAATACTGATTTATCGCACTGCAAGGCGGGTGTCTTGGGTGCAGCGGTCTCTGGGTGTGGCCAGCACTGGTTTGCTGCACCTGGCCAGCAGGTTGCTTACTTTCCTGATGGCTGACTACAACTACTTTCCGTACTCTGTCAAAAGGTGCATTTTATGAATATCAGAATGCTCGGCCCAAACTAGGCCCCGCGGAAAGTGAATAATGGTCAAGCCCGAATTTCAAAAAGGAGGAGGAGGCTCGGACCAAACCACTGGAACTGTTGCCCCCAAACTACTAATTCAAAGTATCTTAAATTTGGAAATTGTAACAATAAATATGGAGCATAGCATTCTGCACAATCGGGCCGAACATTCTTTGCGATCGGCTGACTTGGATTCGGGGCGAGCTGCTCTGGCACCATTATATATCAGTACGTGTGGTAAGGGGTAGTGCGTTCACTAAGGAAAGTAGATTTTCTAATCACACATGTGCCTTTGTATTGACAAGTGGGTAAATTGTTCTCTATATTTACGCTACAGACAAGAGGCTGGTCTGCATGTGTGCATTAAATTAAACATCATTAGAACTACGGACCAGAACTGGCTGAGAGGTGAATTGCTCAATCATGTCTTTATGTAGTATGTGTAATATTGTTTTGTTAATCGTGCTATGTCAAATGTGTGGTATGTGTTTCTGCATACATGGCTCCTAGGTCACAAGACAATTTTTAGTGTCAGTGTCAAGTGACAACACACTACTATATATACAGTATATATATCATCAGTTCCTGGTCTGTGAATTACTGTACCTTTGCCCAAAGAGACTGAAGACCCGCTGGTAGGCAAACGCATCTTTGGGGTGCTTTGCAGACATGAGGATTTCCTGCAACAAAGAATAAAATAGGGGCAACCCAATGAATATTTTTTGACAAAAGGAGGGCCATTGGAATACAACCACCTAACGACTATTGTTTGTACCATGCCCATGTAAACAAAGCTGCTACACTTTGGACCTTAAATCTGACTTTGTTTTTCTACATAAATTATCTTGAGGAAAAATGTAGCCATTTGTCCCAAAGAGAGACAGAACATTGACGCTATTTGTTTTTAGAAATAGGCGGAGAAAAGAAAAAGCTCTTTGCCCTGTTATAACATGTATAAAACAATGCAATGTGAAATAACTGATTACAAAACTCTGTACCCCTTCCAACTGTATATGCTTTCCCCATTTTCCCAACAGTTTTTATTCTATTGTGTTTTATTTGTGACATTTGCGTTGGTAAAATAAACGTTTGTTTTCTTATGCCAATAAAGCTTATTTGAATTGACACATTCTTATGACTAAATGACGAATTAATTTAAACAAAAGTGTGTGGACTTCAGCAAAGTACATGAGCAAAATTGATAGGCCTATTTGCTTTTCATGAGGCACTCAGCAGGTTCCTATAGTGTTTACCTTGGTCGCCTCGGGACAGGTTACAACCATCATAACACCATGCACCATGTTGACCCTGTACACTGGTCCATAGGTTTGAGCCCTGTATGTAAAGAGCAGCATGAATGTGATCAATTCTTTTTACTCTTCATCCGAATTGGTGATGGAGCTTATCAGATCTGCGTGAATCTATTTTCCCAAATCAAATCACAGTACAACATACGTATTTATTTAATCAATTATCCAACCAACGCTTGCTTCTTCTAGTGCGCCAAGGCTGTCATCCTCTTGTAGCCTGTCATTTCTCACCACGGAGTCAGAACTATCACTAGAGAGGAGAGCGTTCGAGCACTGTTCATTCAGCCTGGAGAGCCTGAAGGACAAGCTGGAGTTTGAAATAGGCTACATTGCATGAGGCGGAGCCCAACACGGCGCAAATCATCAATTTTTTGGCATGTGTGTGGGACACAATGGTGGGACATCATGCAATTGCCAATTAGCCCTGGTAAAGTGCTGTCTGCAACACAAATACACAATATAAAAAAAGATCATTAGTTGCCTGAGTCAATGCATTGCTGACTACTACTTCGGGGCCATGACTTGTCCCCATTATTTCTTGTCCCCATTCTCAAGCCATTGGACGAATGACCCCATGAATTGAACGGAGATGTCGTAACTTTAACTCTTTACTCTATAGCTGTAGCGTGTGCACTGTGCAGTATCAGCACTCAGTAAACCTCGCGTCTCGTCCGAGGTGCTCTGAGGACAGCCAAGACCGCCAGTGTGGGTAGACCAATCCCAGGCGGGGACCGGAGAAGTCGGGCCGCCGCGAACTCGGTGACCTCACAGGCAGGCAGGGCGTTGCATGTCCATGTGTCGTAGTTATGAATTTCTTTGATTAATGGACCCCGTTTTTGCACTTCTTTCAAGTACATACCCTATAGGTCTTAGCCACAAACCTTTCAGCAGACCAAAGGGAGTGGTGTCACTTTACACAGGTAATCCCCACGCCTTCCTTTTTACATTTTTTTCCACAAGTGTTACATTTTGTGGTGATATCCAATTTTATTTTGAAATGAATACACAAGATTATCAATCAATCAATACATACATTTGATAAATATTAATTTATCAGTATTATTTTCTCCCCTGACACTGACAGTGTGGTGAACCACTGCATGTGCTGATGTGCATGTTAAGGTGATTAAAGTCTAGTACTTTTAAAAATAAATCGCAAATGAAAAATATTCATTAAGAGATTTCTCACCATTCCAAGAATTGGTCGTGCATATTTCCCTTATTCGTCGCCCTCACTATTGAGGGCGTATGTCCGAGGAAAAAACTGTTTGGGGACAAATGTAAACATGCCATTATTAATTAAACAGAGAAAAGTGAGAGCAAATGAGCAAAAAAAAAAAAGAAAAAAACATCACCTGTCTCTTGGGGGTCCAGGAATGTGATCATACTTCCAATGGCTGTGTATCAAAAGAAAACAAAAACGTAGAAATGCCACGAGAATAAAAACACACAAAAACAAAAGTGCATATCCGCAAAAGCTGGACAGGAGATTAAAAATCGCCATGGCTGAAAGAAAAGAAGAAAAGAATGGGAAAGAAAAGATCTCCTGACAGACACAAAATACGGGCAACGTACTTGCTAGACTACGATTAGGATACAAATAATGATTTAACCGCGCCCAGATAATACTATCACCATGTATGGAGCAGAGTTCAAGCCAACCGTTTCAGATAGTTTTTGGGAGCTATAAGCGCCATCTTGTGGTCTATCAACTGTGGTAACCCATTACTCTATGGCAGGGGTGGGCAATTATTTTTCCCAAGGGGCCAAATGAGATACATAAAATACTGTGGAGGTACCCTTTCACGGGCCGGTCAGAGCCAGTCAAAGGGCCGCATTTGGCCCCCGGGCCGCATAATATGTTCTATGGCAGTGGTTTTTCAACCTTTCTGATACCACCCACTGAGTGTCTAAAATAGTCTAAAAGTGATTTTTTGGGGGGGTCTAATGTTGATTGACTAATCTAATTGACTAATTAATTATTTTGATTTACTAATCTAATAGACCTACGCAGTGAGTTTTTCATCTTAGAAATTATTTGTTTGATTGTGTGTCGTCATCATTCAACCCGAGTTGGCTTTGCCTGCGTTGTAATCGTCTTTATATAAATTATTTTCGAAAAGTCTATGAGAAAAATGAATGGCGAATCCACTTCAGGAACAGGGGCGGTGACGTCACTGTGCAGGTCTATAGATGCCTAATCTAAGATTATACCTATAGATGCTCAGGGGGTAGGGCCCACTATTTATTCAGGATTTGAGCCATGAATCACCATTTGATGACATTTTAGCCCCACAGACACAAAACTAAAGTTTTATTTTGCTTTTGTCCACAATACCAGGCTGGATTTTTTGGGGAAAAAAAGTCAAACATGGAACTGGGGACCACCTGGGAACACTGGTGGTCCTCGGACCACTGGTTCTCGGACCACTTGACCACTGCTCTATGTTGGTAACTGACTCAAACTTAAACTGACTCAAATTTAGTAGGCCTAGTGCCGACTGGGAACTTTATTGGTAGGTGGCTAGCATTTTTTACTGGCCTAAAATAGTCGCTATACACGCACCCACCTGCTAAGCAGCTGTCTGTATTGAGCATTGAACCTTGAACCTTGAACTTTCCTTATGTGGCAGAGTAGTTTCATGATTCTGAATCCATTCTATTCCAAGCATTTCTCTGCACAAAATAACACTACTTGGGCTAAAATGGCCACATACTACAGCAATCTCTCTCTACCATTTAAACGAGGCTTTCAAAATGGCAGCCAACAACAGCCACTGCCGCTGAAAACATCAGTAAACATCACTTGGAAGAAGACAACGAAGAAGCTACATAATGCAGTATTTATTGTGTAGGCCAATTAAAACAAAAAACTTATATTTAGACAACAAGTATGTTCTCACTTCTCATGATATTAACGGTGCCTGGTATATACAGTGTTAACTAGTAGTCTGTTAGGCTAGAGATTAGATCAGATCTTCTCAGCAAGTCATGCATACTATGAGTATATATTTTCTTCAATGGAGAACATGCCAAGATGCATGGCTGCAGTCATCAAAAACAATGGTTATGTGTTTAAAGCAAACAGAAAATGAAACATGGAATGCTTAAAAGTAGTGTTTTTGGCAGTGCAATGCCATAGCTATTGATGTAAGAATTTAAGTAATTTTGGTTATTATCAAGAAAACCATGAAAAATTAATAGTTCTTAGTTCTTGAATTAAACTCTCATGAGATATTTTTGTTGTTATCATAATTGTCCAAACAAATGTACTTTTAGTTGAACCAAGCATTAAAATTAACAAGAAATTGAAGACAACAAGGGTGGTCTAATATTTTTTCCATGACTGTACACCTCTATATACAGTATGTACTATATATGAGGTACAGTATATGTGGCTATATGACATAGAAGTTAGAGTATGTCATTGAGGTAGAGTAGTTTAGATAGCCCCTAGTAGTGACTTATATAGGATGTCTAATGTATTAGCATGTTTTGGTGCTTACATTGTATACAGTAAATTGTATTCACACACTCAAGGATGTAATCCAGGGTATCTGAACCTGTAGGTCGGGACGCTTAGGAGGGCTTGACCTTTTTAGATCGGCTATTTTCACAATATTTATCTGTGGAATCAAAAATATAATCCCTCGGTTCCACGTGCTTATAAGAGTGGAGGGTCACCAGTTTAAATATGATTATTTTTGGCTGGGCCACATCCTGAAAAGATTGAGAACCAGTGATCTATTCCTTTCTGTGACTGATGGCGCACACCACTCCGTTTCTAAGCTTGAGAGTGCCCATGTCCAAGAGGTCAAACGACTGTCCAGGAACCAGAGTGAAGTCAAACCTCTGCAGCAGTTTTGCCATCACAAGCTTGGCCTCCAACTGAAAGCACACACCAATACCACATTGCTGAATGATCCATGTGGATGTATGAGTCAGGATTATACGCAAAACTACAGGCAAAATATGTTAATAACTGTTACCAAAGGCTTTCGCATGTAAAATGTTTTAGTGACTGGTTTAGTGTCAACATTTCCGTCACACAGCTTTTCTTCGAGCGTGGTGGTCCAGTTTGTGGTTACTTAATGTAGGTAAATCACAAGGATTAATTTGTCATTTCAGCTTGTGTAAATGGTCTGTACTTGTTCATATCATTAAACGTATAACAGGTAACCCTGAACACATCAAATATACAGTTGAGAATACTATAACCAATACTGAAACTAAACCAACATGAGCAATGCAAAGCTATAAAACAAAAAACATATTCATTTAAAATATTTCACTGAATAATACCCGAAAAACAATTACTATGGGCATTAAAACCAAACAGAAATCAAACACCATATTAACCCATAGTGGGGGAAATTTGACGGAACACCAATATGGGTACAGAATGTACAGTATCAAACAAAAAATGGTGTTACACAATAATAAGTCTTCCAGTACACTTAAGTATTTCAAAGACATTTTTAGAATCGGGATAGTTACAATGGGTTAAAAACAAAATAAATCCTAAAACTACTCAATAATTCAAAACTAAAACATTATGTGTTTTTTTTTTTTTTTTTTAAACAATAATAGCATATTGTCTGTGTGTGCATGTGTGTCCATACCTGAGCAAAATTCTGTCCCAGACATACTCGTGGCCCCAGAGAAAAGGGATAGTAGCAGTAGTAAGGCCTGGTAAAACAGAAGTTACAAAGTGATATGAGAATCTATACAGATAACCCCAATCATCATCATTGAGGAATATGCAGTGTGTACTGTTAAAAACACAAGTGGATGTATGGCAAATATGGTTATGCCAAATACATATAGGCTACCAGTAAATGTGGGAGTCTCAGGTCTGCTAGCCTCGACCCCCAGACTTTCATTTTCGTTCGCGTTGCGCGAAAACGGAAAGCCTGGACTAACTTGTTACAAGAAGTGGCCTTGAGGGGGGAGTTTCTTTCCAATCCTGATGACACGTTCGTGAGATCAAATGAGATCAGCTCGATCTGCCGTGTGGATCCCACGGCACCCCGCCCCCCCAAGGCCAAAATCATTGCGGGTTAGGCCAGGCTACAGGTCTGCTAACTGGGTTTTCACACATGCAACAGTAGTAAGATCAGTGGGACTGGCTAATGCAGGAACACGGGCACAAAGATTCCCCTGCGCAAAGTTTTTTGGAATATCTGGCCAAATTGAAAGCTGCGTCACCATGAATCACTGTTTTTCATCACCCAAACTGTACCTGCACCTTTATCCAAACCTAGTAAACCATGTTCTACCTGCCAGTTGTACAACATATTATTATTATTATGACTATTTTCACTACACAAAACCATTTTAAGGCCAAGTATAATTGGGATTGGTACAATGTATGTTCAGGAGGAAGATCACGCTTCAAGTTCAAATAATGCAATTGTTAATGTGCCCTGTTTCTCCTTACTGTACCTTATGCGGCATTCTTGATTAACTTTGTGTAACTTATCACCATCTGTCGCCCTTTGATCTATCTGTCGTGGTAACTGATAATGCTCCACCCTGACCCAAACTCCATTAGCTTCATTAACTCCATCTGCATTTTTATACCTGCCATGTCTAGCTGTCATTCCTTCTTCTGTGTTATGAACTGCCTCACTCTCTCTCCTTCGCACCACTTGAACCACCTTAGAGTCTGGCCCGATGTTTCTCTGCCGCTAAGGGGACGACTTCATAAATTTGCACTGTCATAAATTTATTTCCCACTGTTGCAATTGTTTGCTCAGGGCAGGTCAATGTCGGGTATCTACAAGTCACTGAGTCAACACGTCGTGTTCCGACACATTTAATCAATTTTAATAAATCGATCCTTTTTCAGGTTCCAGAAGGGCGTTCTGAAGCGACGTGGTGCTTCACCTCTGGTGTCTGCCAAAATGGACACTTCTCCCTTCGGATCCCAGGCCAGATACTCAGGGTCCGTATACCCTATATATTGGAGTCCACACAGTCTACCCTCAAGACCACACCCTCTCCCCTTCAGGTCTCCGCCCTTCATTCCACTATCAGGGTTACGCCCTTCATCCTTCACTCATTTCCTCATTCCCTTCAGATCACCTCCGTAGCGCCACCAAAGATACTCTGTGTACAAAGACAGGCATACTCGCATTGGTACCACTATAGGCGACATGGACTACAAAGCATACAAATATGGTTTTCTCCTCTCAGAGCCCCCTATCTATCGTATGTCAAATTGCAGATTACAAAGAGACTTCCTGACTACTAACAAATCTCACAAGATTGTGTTCGTGGGCTAAAGAATAATTGATAAAAGTGAAATTTCTCCTGATTTGTTTTGCTAATGGAAGCCGTTTAAGTATGAATACTGTATGTTGTAAAGATTATATTATGCATTTTGATGATTGGGTCCAGTATTTAGTTCAGTTAGTCCATGGAGTTAAGGAATGGATCATAAGTTGTGTTCACGCACATTCTACCATTGGAAATTGATTCCAACATTCTTCCGGTCTCCTAATATTGTACACGCCCCCCTCCATATAGAGTCAGGAAGCAAGTATGCCCCTCTTGCCATTGGCCTCTTGGAAGCCACTTCATCCCACCACTCCCTCACCCTCCTCTACCCTTCCTCAGTCATCCATCCAAGCCCCTAGCATTCTCTCACTAACACCTTCCTTACCCATTATCATCAACCCCTTCCCCATAATCTTTATCCCCTTCTTTCCATATCATTCATGCACATCTAATTTCTGTCATGCCTTTCATTTCATTCCTTTTCTGAATAAAACTTCTAACAATGTATGGTTTGAGTGTGTGGGCTGTTACTCGTAGGGCTTAGGTGGGTACATTTGTGACTCTGTATAAATACCATTGTTAGTGACTTACTTGGGAGCATCTGGGTGGAATCTGTCCGGATCAAACGTCTCTGGGTCCTTAAAATGATGTTCCAGTCTTGAGGCCACGTAGGTACTGAACTGTGAATGTTAGAGAAATCCAGATGACATGCATGAAAATTAAATCACTATCCTGTATGTTATCAGTGCTAAGTTAATTTAACTTCCATGCACCATTGGTACCAGTAGTTTAGTATGAGAACCATCAGAAAGAGCTGGCCTTGTATTTGGGTGATCTCTACAAGTAAAACTGAAACGTGTGATGTACGTGTGTTCTTGTTTTCTGTCTCCAGTTGAGTCGCTCTTAATGAAATTATGAAAAAGCAAAATAAAATCATGAAAAAGAAAGCTGGTCCATTATATTCCTTAAACCTTCATTTAAAGACATGTGGCATTACAGGAAAAAAAATATTTAGTGGCTAAGAGACTCACAAAGCACATGCCGCCTGCAGGAATAGTTATTCCATTGATGACAATGTCTTCCTTTATCTCACGAGATGTCACTGGAGCTGGTGGATACAGTCTGAGAGTTTCCTTTAGTACCTGATGGGGACATTGTAAGGAGAGAAACCCTAAGAGAAAGCCATTCTTGAGCTACAGATACTGTAAAACATGCAATGAAATGGTTCTATAGAAAAAATCTTTGTAACTCTGATACTGTACTGTACCTGTCCAAGGTAGGTCAGTTGGCTCAGGTCCTCATAGGAAATCTCCCGCTTCATTCCAATAACATCATCCACCTCTTTCTTTGCTCTGAGAAATCATGTCATGTTGTAGAAATGGCTTACTCTAGTTTATACATGACTATCACTTGAAAAATTGTATCAAAATTGCATTTTCAACACTGTTCAGTTCAAGAAATGAAATAAAAATCACTCCATCGTGTGAACTGAGTGTATTGCTGGAACAGTGCCCCTTGTTGATATGCTAAACATAGGGACGGATAGGTGTACATATAGGGACAAAGCTGTCAAGCAGACGTATTGTGTAACAAAGTATACATTCAAATTAACATTTATGTTTATCCAGTGGGAGTTCATTTTAAGGTTGAGCACAAAACCCAATGCAAATTATCCCTATAACTCGATGCACATTGTCACACTAAACAAACTAAACAAAGCATGAAACTCTTTAGTCACATAAACCAAGTGTACTGCTGCAATATGAAATTTCAAGAGAAAGAGGGTTAACAATGTGTCATTTGCATCCACCAGAGGGTGTTAGAGTTCATGTTTTGAACTAAAAACAGCATTTATGCTCTGTTGAATAGTTCCACTCACAGCCACAGACTAGGGGAGGGAATCCTATATTGTATTGTTGCAACCATATATTTCTGTGCTGGCCATGAAATTCACCTTTCTTAAGAAACAAACAAAACAAACATCAAAACAGCATCAAAAGAAACAAAGGATGTGATTTTACAATACGCCTTGCCTCGCCTTTTGGCAGCAAAGCAAGGGGAGAAATCTGGATCTAGACTTGCATACAAAGGAGCCTCTCACAGAGTTTTCTTGGAATGACCTTTTCAAAACCCAGTCTCTAGCCTATGGTGTACACATATACAGTCAGTACATCTATTGTACTTGATGAAATGGTTGAGATAGTTATTTCAAACATTACTTCCAAGATATTTCCACATTCTTTCATGGTAGTTGCGCAGTGAACACAAGCACCCTCTAGTCACTAGAGTTTAGTGGATAGAAGTTAAAATAAATAATGTCTTACTTCTCCACGATGTCAGGGTGTCTTCCTAGCTCCATCACACAAAATCCAAGTTGATTAGCAGTTGTTTCTTGTCCTTAAAAAATATTAAATTGGATTGTTTAGCTTATTTCCAGTTAACTACAATAGAGCTCGAATAATAGTACGCATTCACACAAAGTCGGCAACAAAGAGCATCTGCCTGCTCTTTGGGAATGACGATGGGTTCAGTGTTTTGCTCAAGGCACTATACTTGAACCAGAGCCAGATGTCAAACCATTATAAAATAACCTTGTGATTCCAAAATGGCCACTCCTGATACACTGAAAAAATAGCATGCTACAATTAAGCTCAAGTCCTACCATATAGCAATATAGTAAAGAATCACCGGCAATGAAGAAAGTCAGAAAGTTGTCCAACATCAGCTCTTCATCCTCTTTTGTGGTTTCCTCTTTAATGAACATAAATAAAGTGAGTTAGAGCAGCAATCCATAACATTTGTAGTGAATAAATGATATTTTGGCTACTCTTATGAGTGGGTCTTTCGGTTCCTCTATTGACAAATGTAGATCCTGTGTTCAGATATCGGGCCTCTGTTGGATGACAAGATGTACTGTACTGTATGCATGGTAACAGATATATTTCCCAACTTTAAGTGCATATTATTATTACAATGTTTGTATTAAAGATGTGCAACCTTTGCCAGCAGTTTTAATGATCTGTGTGAGGATGTCCTTGGGCACATCTTCACCACTGTTCACGGCAACCTTTCTGTCATTCACCCACTTTTCTCCCGTGGTCCGCAGAAACTGGCACGCCTGCTTCACCTCACTGACAAATCCCCAGTTCATTGGGTTGTACTGGAAAGACAAGAGTTTTAGGCTCAAACTCATGAATATGTTATACTGATCCATGGATTATCTTTGCAATTAATCACAGGTAAATGTGAATGCATACCTGAAAAAATATGTCTCGGACAGACACAACCATCCCCCTCAGGCAGATCTCAATGGATTTGGGTAACGGTGACTCATGTTTCCTCAGCAGGTCCAAATCAACCCCAAATGCAACCTTCATTTCAAACAACAGAGGGCACACATAAAGGAATTTAAACGTTGCCAGTCTTCTCACGCCCAATATTTACCTAGGGAGGTAGCATAGTTTCAAAGCATGAACAAAAATTAAGCCTGATAGCTGACCAGTACACCCGTAGTCTAATATAGCCTACTGTTGGCCAATGAGTAGCTCCACTGAAGAAGTTGAAGGTTCATGCCTTACTCAAGGGCCCATCAGCAGTTTAAGATTGAGCGTCAGTGTCTTGTTCTTGCTGCAATTCAATTTTCACTGAGTGTGGACTGAATAAAAGCATGACCCGCATACGTCAATGTTTACTTTTGTAGACTCTAGTCTATGGCATGAAGGTGATCTGATAGAGGTTTGTCCTAAAAACTGTTGCCAAGTAGATGGTGTGAAACAGGATGTCAGGAGTCAGGTCCACTTAAGGGCACCTTACCTTGGTAATAACGTCCAGTGTAACATTGTTGAACAGTGTGAGCATGTTGACTTCCGTTTTGCTATCTGCAGCTTCTTCAAGTTTATTCATGAACTTCTCTGCAGTTTCATTGAAGCTGCCTGTCAAACCTCTAAGGTATCTATAAGGAGAAAAAGCAGCAACGAGAGTAGGCATGTGTTTGATTTTTTCACCAGGACACTTAATTTTGGAAATTGCAAAACATTGAGTAGCGATTCAACTGTAAATCAACTGAAAATTCCCAGTAGGTTACTTCATCCTCTCACCTAACCCTAACCGCAAGCACATCACAGGGGTGGCACATCACAGACTACAGCAGTAGGTTGATAACATTGCTTGTATAACCTGAATGGTGAATAACCTAATGGGAATTAGAGTTTGATAACAGTTGAAGCGGGTGCAGCATGGAGTGTTGGGAGTTTGGAAGCGCTCATTGGAAATCACTCAATGGTCCTGCGTAGCACCTGTTTTTAAAGGTAACATAATGCAGGAGGCAGCAAGACGTTGTGTTTTTGGGAAACAAGCACTTCCATTCTGACACTAAGAAAAGCAATAAAATGCAGGACATTTATTGACAAGAAGTAGCTCATAACATTTCAGTGGTGGAAAACAAAAACTTTGCAGATAGAAGTATAATTCAGGATTTACGTATAGCTGCAATGTTGGTGAGTTTAACAGTGTTTAATGCAATCAGATAGGACTTGTCTGGTTGATGTAGATGTTTGCCTCTTAAGGGCATTTGCATACCCTCAATAGCTCAGCATACCTTCTTTATACAGTCTGTTGTGCGTTTGATGGTGTTTCCCGGGTCATGAGTTGTTAATAAACTATTGGACAATAATATTCACAAGGCATAGATTGTAGAATCAAATATACCTTGGATAGATTATGTTGGAATTCTGGTACATGATTCTGGTTGGAATTCTGGTACATGAGGAATGCTGTAATCGCTTGTGCATTTTGTACGTCACACTTTTAATTCATTTATGTTATTGATTTATTATTATTATTATTACAGAGATGTCTTACAGGCTGCTGAAGGCAGGGTCCATCATGCGTCGCTGTTTGTACCACTCGGCATGATTCTGTGTTGTAAGCAGGCCATTACCCATGAACCTTTGGGAGAGATAATAGTCAGGCTGTTGATTTAGAAACGACTGTGTGTGTGTGTGTGTGTGTGTGTGTGTGTGTGTGTGTGTGTGTGTGTGTGTGTGTGTGTGTGTGTGTGTGTGTGTGTGTGTGTTTAGCAGTGTGCACCCAAGCTAACTTTCACTATATCATTCGTTCTGACATTGCTATGTAAACTTCCAATGTCTAAACAATCAATGTTGTCCTCCCCACCCACAGCCAGGGCATAATGGAAAGGATTACAGTGAACCTCGCATTGACTCACTGTGGGCGTGGTGGCAGCGTGACTGAAGTCCAGGGGCGCGCAGTTTAACTAAATGCACTTTTGTTACAGTATATATATCATCAGTTCCTGGTCTGTGAATTACTGTACCTTTGCCCAAAGAGACTGAAGACCCGCTGGTAGGAGAACCCATCTTTGGGGTACTTTGCAGACATGAGGATTTCCTGCAACAAAGAATAAAATAGGGGCAACCCAATGAATATTTTTTGACAAAAGGAGGGCCATTGGAATACAACCACCTAACGACTATTGTTTGTACCATGCCATTTTGGACCTTAAATCTGACTTTGTTTTTCTACATAAATTATCTTGAGGAAAAATGTTGCCATTTGTCCCAAAGAGAGACAGAACATTGACGCTATTTGTGTTTAGAAATAGGGGGAGAAAAGAAAAAGTTATATATAAAACAATGCAATGTGAAATAACTGATTACAAAACTCTGTACCCATTCCAACTGTATATGCTTTCCCCATTTTCCCAACTGTTTTTTTATTCTATTGTATTTTATTTGTGACATTTGCGTTGGCAAAATAAACGTTTTCTTATGCCTATAAAGCTTCTTTGAATTGACACATTCTTATGACTAATCATGACGAATTAATTTAAACAAAAGTGTGTGGACTTCAGCAAAGTACATGAGCAAAATTGATGGCCTATTTGCTTTTCATGAGGCACTCAGCAGGTTCCTATAGTGTTTACCTTGGTCGCCTCGGGACAGGTTACAACCATCATAACACCATGCACCATGTTGACCCTGTACACTGGTCCATAGGTTTGAGCCCTGTATGTAAAGAGCAGCATCAATGTGATCAATTCTTTTTACTCTCCATCCGAATTGGTGATGGTGATGGTGCTTATCAGATCTGCGTGAATCTATTTTCCCAAATCAAATCATAGTACAACATACGTATTTAATCAATTATCCAACCAACGCTTGCTTCTTCTAGTGCGCCAAGGCTGTCATCCTCTTGTAGCCTGACCGTCATTTCTCACCACGGAGTCAGAACTATCACTAGAGTATAGACTAGCACCCCACACTCTGCTCCGTCCCTCCGCTCCGAGATGGGGTTCCGTAGCATTACCCGGCTAAATCTTCTGGGCGAGGCGCCCGGTCGGTACAAATGCGAGTCGCATGTACTCACCTTAGGTCCTGTGGAACAACCAACGCGCTTGTCCGGAGCTCTCTGGTGTTTATGTTTTTTCGTCCGCATAAAATCCAACCGATGATTTCGGGAAAGTGTTTTAATCCGCCAATTCTGTCACACATTTAGATGGTTTTTGCAATGTCGCCATGTTTAATATGACGTCATCGTCAATATCAACATTAGCCACATTACTACCCCCTCTGGCCAAAATGTGTAAAAAAAACATTGCAAAAACCACCTAAATGTGTGACAGAATTGGCGGATTAAAACACTTTCCCGAAATCATCGGTTGGATTTTATGCGGACGAAAAAACATAAACACCAGAGAGCTCCGGACAAGCGCGTTGGTTGTTCCACAGGACCTAAGGTGAGTACATGCGACTTGCATTGGTACCGACCGGGCGCCTCGCCCAGAAGATTTAGCCGGGTAATGCTACGGAACCCCATCTCGGAGCGGAGGGACGGAGCAGAGTGTGGGGTTCCGTGACGGAGCTAGTATAGACAGAGTTTCGATATTGAGGAGGCGAAAAGGAGAGCGTTCGAGCACTGTTCATTCAGCCTGGAGAGCCAGGAGAAGGACAAGCTGTAGTTGGAAATACATTGCACGAGGCGGAGCCCAACACGGCGCAAATCATCAATTTTAGGCATGTGTGAGTGAGTGGGACATCATGCAATTGCCAACTAGCCCTGGTAAAGTGCTATACTACTGTCTGCAACACAATATAAAAAAGATCATTACTTAGTTGCCCGAGTCAAATGCATTGCTGACTACTACTTCGGGGCCATGACTTGTCCCCATTATTTGTTGTCCCCCATTCTCAAGCCATTGGACGAATGACCCTATGAATTGAGTGTGTGCAGTATCAGCACTCCTCGCGTTTAGTCCGAGGTGCTCTGAGGACAGCCAAGACCGCCAGTGTGGGTAGACCAATCACAGGCAGGCAGGGCGTTGCATGTCCATGTGTCGTAGTATGAATTTCTGTGATTAATGGACCCCGTTTTTGCACTTCTTTCAAGTAGCCAACATATACTGTAGGTCTTAACCACAAACCTTTCAGCAGACCAAAGGGAGTGGTGTCACTTTACACAGGTGATCCCCACGCCCTCCTCTTTATAACATTTTTTTCTTCCACAAGTGTTACATTTTGTGGTGTTGAAATTAATACAAGATTCACAAGATTCAATCAATCAATCAATACATACGTTTGATGTTATAAATATTAATTTATCAGTATTATTGTTTCCCCCTGACAGTATGGTGAACCACTGCATGTGCTGATGTGCATGTTAAGGTGATTAAAGTCTAGTACTTTTGAAAATAAATTGCAACTGAAAAATATTCATTAAGAGATGTCTCACCATTCCAAGAATTGGTCGTGCATATTTCCCTTATTCGTCGCCCTCACTATTGAGGGCGTATGTCCGAGGAAAAAACTGTTTGGGGACAAATGTAAACATGCCATTATTAATTAAACAGAGAAAAGTGAGAGCAAATGAGCAAAAAAAAAAAAAAAAACATCACCTGTCTCTTGGGGGTCCAGGAATGTGATCATACTTCCAATGGCTGTGTATCAAAAGAAAACAAAACCGTAGAAATGCCACGAGAATAAAAACACACAAAAACAAAAGTGCATATCCGCAAAAGCTGGACAGGAGATTAAAAATCGCCATGGCTGAAAGAAAAGAAAAGATCTCCTGACAGACACAAAATACGGGCAACGTACTTGCTAGACTACGATTAGGATACAAACAATGATTTAACCGCGCCCAGATAAAACTATCACCATGTATGGAGGAGTTGAAATAAGGACAGGGGAAATAGCAGAGTTCAAGCCGACCGTTTCAGATAGTTTTTGGGAGCTATAAGCGCCATCTTGTGGTCTGTGGTAACCCATTACTCTATGGCAGGGGTGGGCAATTATTTTTTCCCAAGGGGCCAAATGAGATACATAAAATACTGTGGAGGGCCAAGACTAAAGGCTAAACTAAAGTCTGCGTTATATTAATTCAATTTCAAGATAAAAGTATGAGTAAGACCAACCATTTTGACACCAGGCCCCTCAATTTATTCAGTATTTGAGCCACGGACCACCATTTGATGACATTTTAGCCTCACAGACCCCAAACTAAAGATTTCTTTTGCTTTTGTTCACAATTCCAAGCTGGATTTCACACAAAACAGGCAAACATAGATAAAAAATGACCATTCTTTTACATTCTCTGGCTAATTCAGATGATTAATATTTTAACTCTTGAGAGTGCAAACATGAAACCAAATGGACCCGCAAGGGTTCATTTGGTTTCATTTTTATGCTGTCAAAGAGTTGCATCTGGTTAACCAACTTTCCATATTTAACTGGAACTCTCTCAAGGACCACTGGTTGAAAACCACGGTACCCTTTCACGGGCCGGTCAGAGCCAGGCCCATTTGGCCCCCGGCCCCCGGCCCCATAATATGTTCTATGGCAGTGGTTTTTCAACCTTTTTGATACCACCCACTGAGTGTCTAAAATAGTCTAAAAGTGTTTTTTAGGGGTCAGTCAAACATGGAACTGGGACCACCTGGGACCCTCTCAAGGAACACTGGTGGTCCTCGGAACACTGGTTGAAAAATCTCGCTCTATGTTGGTAACTGACTCAAACTTGTCCAGAGAAACTTTAGTAGGCCTAGTGCAGACAGGCTTCTTTTGTTTAAAGTGGGAACTTTATTGGTAGGTGGCTAGCAATTTTTACTGGCCTAAAATATTCTCTATATACATATACACGCGGCCACCTGCTAAGCAGCCATCTGTATTAAGCATTGTTTTAGGTTTCTTCAGGACTTTCCTTATGTGGCACAGTAGTTTCATGATTCTGAATCCATATTATTCCAAGCATTTCTTTGCACAAAATAACACTCCTTGGGCTAAAATGGCCACATACTACAGCAATCTCTCACTACCATTTAAATGAGGCTTTCAAAATGGCAGCCAACAACACAAAAATGTAACATTTACATAGTGCCTTTATCTAAGGTGCTTCACATACTGTATTGTGCATTACATTCACACGTTCATACACCTATGGGAGAGGAAACCATGCAAGGCACCCTGCACAACAGGGGCGTTCAAAGTCTTCCTCAAGGACACTTTGACTCAAAGGGGACTTTTGGGGAACCTGGGTTCGAACAGGGAACACTGCAGTTGCCATCCAGTCACCCGAACCCTGAGCCACTGTCGCTGAAAACATCAGTAAACATCACATGGAAGAAGCCAATGAAGAAGCTACATAATGCAGTATTTATTGTGTAGGCCAAATTAAAACAAAAACCTACATTTAGACAACAAGTATGTTCTCACTTCTCATGATATTAACAGTGCCTGGTATATACAGTGTTAACTAGTAGTCTGTTAGGCTAGAGATTAGATCAGTTCAGTACTTTTCAGCAAGTCATACATACTATGAGAAATCTATACAGTCATGGAAAACAATGGTTATGCAATCAAATATTAACTCTTGTGTGTATCATGTGTAAAGCAACAGAAAATAAAACATGGAATGCTTAAAAGTAGTGTTTTTGGTGGTACAATGCCATAGCCATTGATGTAAGATTTTTTGGGTTATTATTTTGGTTATTACCAAGAAAACCATGGAAAATGAATAGTTCTTGAATTAAACTCTCATGAGCTATTTTTGTTGTTATCATTATAATTGTCCAAACAAATGTACCTTTAGTTGAGCCAGGCATTAAAATTAACAAGAAATTGAAGAAAATAAAGGTGGTCTAATATTTTTTTCATGACTGTACACCTCTATATACAGTATATACGAGGTATAGGTGGCTTTATGTGACATAGTTAGAGTATGTCATTGAGGTAGTTAGAGTAGTTTAGATAGCCTATGAGATAGTAGTGACTTATATAGGATGTCTAATGTATTAGCATGGTTTGGTGCTTACATTGTATACAGTAAAGTGTATTGTACATTCTGATTAAATTGTAAAATGTAATCTGTATGCTGTAGTGCAATGTTTTTACTTAAAGGAGAATTCAACACCAAAACACATTGGGCATCAATCTACCTTGATTCCTGCGACATGATTCATAATGTCCTTGATTTGTCACAGATGCCCCATTTTCTATAATATTACACTTGCTCAGACAGTAATATTGTAATATAATATATTGCTTTAAAATGAAGTTAATAATTAATAATATACAGTATTAACAAGGTAAAGTAATATTCCCAACACTGCTCCTCCTCTCCCTTTTGCCACTCTCCTCTCCAATCACTCCAGGTAAGAGGGACGGCCGGGGCATTCGTATTGCGCCACTAGAGGTGAAATTCTTGGACCAGTGCTAGACGGACAAAAGCGAAAGCATTTGCCAAGAATGTTTTCATTAAAAGGAGAACCCATGGAAGTCAGTCAGCAAATCGGAATGCCCCCAAAGATCGCTAAAAAGCCTAAAAAGATCCAAGACAAAGCCACTGGTCTGCACAGCGCTAGCGTTCCTGGAATCCTGTCCCTGGATCTCTGTCCATCTGAGAGGTTGTTTGTCTACTCTGAGTGGCGACGGAGTGATAGTGTTTTGGAGTGCTGGCGGCGGCCATCTTGGGGGGTGACCTTTCGCATGGTCAAACTTTGGTGAATTTTTGGTGTGTTGTTGGGGACGCCTAGTGGTGCCAAGGACAGTTGAGAAACCTTTTGTAGCATTTTTAGGGTCAAACCATAATAACATTATATATTCTACTATATTAAATATGACACCACTACACTACACTATTTTATATTACATTATAATATACCATATTATACTATATTATGCATTATTGTACTATCACTACTATACTACATTATGCGTTTTTAAAATAATATACTATACTATTACATATTATATTATGTATATAAAATATATACATTAGCACATTAGTGATAATATTAGTTATACATGTGTACTGTACATTCACACCCAGAGGCATATACTATTACCATTGCTGGTATTAATCATACTATTACATTAGTATAATACTGGGTACCAGTATGTGAGTGATATTAGCATACCATACTATGTATACCATAATAATACTGAGAAATAAGGTACTTGAAATGCTCGTTGCCATCTGGTTGATTTAATTCTGGTTTATAATGATAATGCATGTACTTAAATGTGAATGTATAACCGTAAACGGAAACAAATTACAAAAATGAATGTAGGCGGATTACACCCATCTATACCATGGACACACTGTCCACTGGACAAAATGGAGATATAATAGATGTACCTATGTTCATTTCACTCCTCAATAGCTTTCTTCTAGAGGGGACAACTAAGGGGAGGGAGGAGAAGACTCTGAATGTCATTATGGTGCTGCTAAAATTGCTAAAATTGCAGTAGATACTGGTAAAGGAGTCTATTCTATTTATTTGTTTCTTCTTCTACTTACTGAACTAGCACTACTGATGGGGGGTGGTACGCCTGGTGTGGTGTACGAGTCACTATTACTGTATTGTATTGTATTGTTATGTATTGTCTTACATGTTGCTATAAGTCTGTATGTCCAAGACAAATTTCTCTCACGAGACTAAATAAAGTAACCTTGAACCTTCGCACGGGTGCCGGCTGACTTTTTAAAAATCCTATAGTGGTCCAATTATATTGTAGTGTGTGGCTTGATGTGATGTGTGAAAAGAAATAAGTTTGGAGCTACGAAAATACCTGCATTAGAATGAAGACAACCTGTGGCCATGCAAACTGCATTGGCGTAGCTGCAACAGCTGCTGCAACTGACCTCATGGTGAAATGTAGAAAATGGGGCATCTGTGACAAAAATGAAGGACATCATGAATCATGTCACAGGAATCAAGGTAGATTGATGGCCAATGTGTTTTAGTGTGTAATTCTCCTTTAATGCAAGCTGCTTGGAGTGTCTGACATACTGCCTGAATTGATTTAGTCTGGTCATTTTCAATCTTATAAAATCAGCCTCAATTGTACAGCGTGCATATAGCATAACATGTGAATGAAAAGTGTACCAGTAATAATGTGATCCTGAGCTTGACACACCCTCCACCAACAAGAGGAGGCTCAACAAGAGGAGGCTCAACAAGAGGAGGCTCCATGCTTCTTTCACCGTCATTACCACTGTTCCACCGTGATCCCCAGTCCCCATTTTCACTATGTATTTGTAAAGCCGAAGCTGTAATGCCTGCGGTCCAAGTGGACCCACCTAAAGTAACTGTATTCGAACTGCAGATCTCCACTTCCAATACGATTATTTTAGGTGGGTCACGTCCTGAAAAGGTTGAGAACCAGTGGTCTAGTTTCTGTGACTAATGGAACATACTAGTCCGTTTTTAAGCCTGAGAGTGCCCATGTCCAGTATGTCAAAGGACTGTCCGGGAACCAGGGTGAAGTCAAATCTCTGTAGCAGTTTTGCCATCACAAGCTTGGACTCCATCTGAAAGCACACACCAACACAAGACAGTGTGTGTGGATGTATAGGGTTATAGTACAAAAAAATAAAAAGGCAAAAAGGTTGCAGATTGTGGCGATGGTCTGGAATTGCTCATAAATAATTAAGTAGCAGAATTAGCCATCAACACATCAAAAGTTGCCTATACTAAAACCCATAAGATTAATGGGAAAAAGATAATAGAGCAATACAAAACTCAATTAAACAAATTATATTCATTTAAAGATTTTCACAATCATACGTGATGTTGTGCATTCTTTCACTAAGGAAAACTAAAACTAAACTAGGCATTTCTGATTCCTACTATTTATGCACAAATAAGACTAAAACTAGAAACTACAGAAATCAAACACCAATCTGAAAAACAAAATGAAATCTAAAACTACTTGCAGTATGTGCTTGTATGTGTGCATACCTGAGCAAAATTCTGTCCAATACATGATCGTGGTCCAAGGGAGAAAGGATAGTAGCAGTAGTAGGGCCTTGTAAAACAGAGACGCACTTGTTATGTCATACTGTCTTGTGTGAAAAATATTAAATCATTTTGACTATTCTAGGGCGGTTCCTAGCACAAAACATTTTGGGGTCCGCGTTCAAATACATATGATTGATTTCAGGTGTTCTACCACAGTTGGATACAACAAAGACACAAAGTTTCCCAGACACACACTTTGTGTGTTTTGCAGTACCTGACCAAATTGAAAGCAGCATTGCCATGATTCAGTCAGGAATTGAAGGTTAGTCCAGGGAATGTTATTTACAGTATTTTACCTATACCTTTATCCAACTGCAGGAGATTAAAACTGTAATGTCACTGAGAGGCGATCATATGGGACTTATTGTCAGATGCGCTCCACTCCGCAAACAGAAGGAATAATAGAATCCCAATAATGTGTTTAAAGGGGTTTATTAAGGTAGCGAAATGAACTCATATTGGTGCTCAAATGCAAAGAAAATAAAAGAACATGAAGCAAAATAAAGTGGTCAACAAAAAGTATGGCATCCCACACACCCCCTCTCACTGTGTCTCAAACGGGTGATCTAGGTGAGGTACTTGAACTTGCCGCTATGCTCATCAATCAATCACGCACCAGTGACAGCCCATCAACTTTGCCCAAGTCCCTATTCTTGGGTGCTACTGGTTGCCACTATACTAACGAGGCCGTTCAGACTTGTGCCCCAAAAACTGACATCCAAACGTTCGCTGAGTTTATAATAAATTATATTTATTTGCTTAAAGTCCTATACTTTTCTACAAAATAACCAACATAAAATAAACCGTCGACGCATACAGCTCATCAGAACACAGTCTAAAAACTGTTTGCCTCTGTCACTGACAACACCTGAACCTGATTAGGGGCAGGGTTAAATACCCACCCCCCTCCCTGTAACCATGACAACCTAGATAGGTGACAATTGACAATGAATCAGGGAAATATATGATGGGTCAAATGTCTCTTACAAACTTCATTCCCCAAAATGTAAACATAATAAACCAATTCATGGCTCCTAAACCACGTTTTACCTGCCATTACTGATATTTTAACCACATAACACCCTTGTACGTCAAAGTACGTTGTATGAAATGTATTTAAAAATGCTTTGTTGTTATTGTTGTTGTTGTTAGTGACTTACTTGGGAACATCTGGGTGGAATCTGTCTGGATCAAACGTCAGTGGGTCCTTAAAATGTTGTTCCAGTCTCGAGGCCACATAGGAACTGAACTGTGGAAGGGAAATCCAGTTGACATCTATAAATTTTAAATCACTATGTGGTCACTGGTCAGTAAGTCCCTCCCCAATCCGTCCTTGTTCAATAGGCAAGTTAGCAGAGGAAAGCTTGGCTTGCATAGAAAGGTTAGCAACAGTTGTTAAAATACTCTATGAGAGCTAACCATTCTGGGAAAACAGGTGGAAGTACTGTGCTAAGCTTTTTGAGTGATGTCACTAGGGATGTCACTAATTTAAAACAAGGCCATGCAATGCATTCATACCACCTATTGTTCAGGACTTATTGCCATTTGAATGCAATAGAGACATGAGCAGTCTTGTACAAATACATTGTATAGAGACATTGACAGACAAATATATATATGAACCAAATGAAGATATTGTACATGCTATACACCGATTGACAGCCCTATTTGTCCATTTTTAGGGGAATTTTTTTTTACATTCCTCCCATCTTCCGTTCGTCTGTAATTGTCATTTGAATTCAACTTGCGTTGTGGGCCAACACCATATCATTTATGGAATAATATTTTTCAGGTCTATATTATAATAATTATGTTGACAGTAATATACCATATGAAAGGGCACACCCTCTGCTCCAATAAGAAAAAAGAAAAAAGATATGCCATCTATAGTTCACCAATTATTGGGGATTTTATGTCAGAATCCCTGCAATAGTCAGAGAAATGCCTCGGATCCGTTGCGTGCGTGCGTGTGCACGTGTGTGTGTGTGTGTGTATGTGTGTGTGGGGGGGGGGGGGGGGGCTGTTGTGCTTTCTTTGCAAAGACGTTTAGCTGCTAAACGTAGCTAGCATAACTAAGACCACACACACACACACACACACACACACACACACACACACACACACACACACACACACACACACACACACACACACACACACACACACACACACGACCCAGATTTTGCTAACGATCATTAGCCAGGTGCAGCTGCCTGCCTGACTTCTCCTCCGTAACGGCCCCTCTCCCTCCGACAGAGAGAGAGAGAGAGAGAGAGAGAGAAAGAGAGAGAGAAATAGAGAAAGAAAGAATGCAATCCCCATGCGAGTGCAGTCACACTGTGTCCAGATGACTAAAGTAAAATAGCCTCTTGCATTTGATGAAAAAAAAAACAAGCGATCGCTTCACAATGCTGTTTTGCTAAGAGCAGAGAGAGAGAGTGCAGGGGACTGACGAGTGCCAAGGCTCTGCTCAGCCCAGCCCTCTCTCCTTGTGTTTACTTCCTCAAAGCAGGGAAAAAAATGGGTAGGGGGGCGGAGTATTGGTTGTGACGTCGTCAGGGCCTTAAAGCAACAGTATACTACAGCTCCATTAGGGATTTAATGCATACAGCTTGGGTTTTAATTGAAAAAAATATGATTGAATGATAAATGTCTGAACGACGTATATAACAGTATATAACAGTATAACAGCCTCCAGGTGGCACTGTTCTACAACGACGTTTATATACCCATTCAGCTCTCATTGAGTTAAAATACTTGGATTGGCAATGAGTAGTGACTAAACCCTGCCGCAAAGGCAGGGGTTTTGAGAAGGGCTAATTGTTGAAAAAAAGGGGGGAAAAAGCTAAATGAAATCATTTGAAAAGAGAGACGACCAGATACCCATTTAGCTTCCCTAAACTTTCAGATGTAGATATATTAAGAGACTCACAATGCACACGGTGCCTCCAGGAATGGTTATTCCATTGATGACAAAGTCTTCCTCTATCTCACGAGATGTCACTGGAGCTGGTGGATACAGTCTGAGAGTTTCCTTTAGTACCTGATGGAGGAATTGTAAGGAGAGACATACTAAGAGAAAGCCATGCTTGAACAGATAGAATAGGCAATAAAATGATTCTACTGTTAAAGGAAAGTATTTGTAAGTCTGATGATGTACTGTACCTGTGAGAGGTAGGTCAGTTGGCTCAGGTCCTCATAGGTAATCTCCCGCTTCGATCCAATAACGTCATCCACCTCTTTCTTTGCTCTGAGAAATCAGGTGGCACAGGTGGGAAAGGGCTCACTATAATTTACAAACATTTATTCTGTAAATGTACATGACTATCATTTAACCAAAATGTACCAAAACTGTATTTTCTGCACTGTTTAGTTGGGAAAATAAATAAATACATAAAAATAGATCTCTGTCCAGTGCAAATGCTGAGTAGCATAATTTGTAATAAAATGTGAAACTCTTTTGCTACATAAAGCAGGCATAGTGCTGAAAATGAATTTGCAATATGAAATTTCAAAGGGAATGAAAGTTAATGGGCAAATGAGGAAATTTGTATCCACCAGAGGTTGAAAGTTCATGTTTTTGACTAAAGACAGCAAGTTAAAGTGTCTACTCTATGTTGATAGCATATCATAAGATATAACATTGACATATCTGCAAGAAATGTTTGAAATACTATTTGTTTAACGAAATACTGTATGCCCAAGGTAACCGGTTTTGAAAGGTTCCGCTCACGGTCACAGACTATTGATGAATTAAGCACAGGTGTTAATTGTGGAATATAGTGCATTATATGTGTGGTGGCCATGAAACAAACAACATTAAAAAAAAACTTCAAAATAACAAGATTAAAATATGCAAGCCTTCTGGCAGCAAAGCAAGGGGAGAAAATTCTGGATGCAGCCTTGCATGTAAAGGAACCTGTCACAGGCATTCCCTGGACTAACCTTTCAAAACCCAGTCATTTAGGCTTTTATCATGTCTTACTTCTCTAGTATGTCAGGGCGCCTTCCTAGCTCCATGATGCAAAAGCCAAGTAGATTAGCAGTTGTTTCTTGTCCTAAAAAAAGATTAATATAAAAAATATTAATACTTAAAATCGGTAACATAAGACTAAAGGGCCTTTCAGACAGGGAGTGATAAACGCACACATGATCACAGAGATTCCACCGTGCCCCACAGTCTGCATAAACAAAATCCCTCAGCGTAAAAAGCTAGCCAGAATCAAGGTCCAAAATCAGATGCAGATGTATGGCCTTGTGCAACAAACATCATGGGACTCACTCGCACTGCGTCTTCTCAACACAAAACCCAGTTTTCAATGAAAATGGACTAGAGGTGCGTTTTATGGCTCCTCGTGTGAAAAGTCCTTAACACTGGCTAAAGTATCGTACAGTGTTCTCATTTTTGGGGTGACAAAAACTAACCCTAAGATTCCAAACTACTAGATTCCAAGAACTAGAACACAAAGAACAAAAAAGTGTATATTATATATATATATATATTATACAGTATATATATACTGTATATATATATATATATATATATATATATATATATATATATATATATATATATATATATATATATATATATATATATATATATATATATATATATATATATATATACACATACACACATAGGGTTTTTAGCAGGCAGTATGCCATCTGGTGGGCAAATGTTCAAACAGTTGTCAGAACCCTCTTTTAGGCCAGGGCACACACACACACACACACACACACACACACACACACACACGTCTGCCGCTCTTTGAAATGGTGATGGGTTGAGTGTCTTACTCAAGGAAGGAAGAACCTTCTGATTCCAAGCTGGCGTCACCATCTCCTGAGACACTGCTGTCCAGTATCCAGCTCACAAGTCCTACCAGCAATATAGTCAAGACTCACCTGCAATGAAGAAAGTCATAAAGTTGTCCACCATCACTTCTTCGTCCTCTTTAGTGCTCTCCTCTGTAACGAAAAATGAAGTGAGTTAAAGTAATCCATAACATTTTTAATGAATAAAGTGTTCTTGTTTGTTTTTAGTTTTTTCCAAAAATGATGTTTTAGCAAATTCAACATGAACAAGTTGAAACCAGGGTGGAACAAAACAGAAAGATGCTGGTTAGTCAATCAGGGACCAATTAGCTCTTCTCTAAGCCCCTCCCCAATCCAGCCTGGTCCAATAGCAACAGTTGCTATTTGGATTGGCATTGAACAAACCCCACCCAAAGGGTGGGGCTTAGAGAAGAGTTCATTAGAAGGGGTTAGTGATTTATCGTAGAGCTCTGGGGTAAAAAGGAGCGCTTGTTTTATCCGCCGGCTACTACTAGTAGGGCGGGGCGAAGCATAGTTTTACTGAGGTTATGTTTAGGGTTAGTTACCGCATAAAGCACCGTCTAACTCTCACCCTAACCTAACTCTAACCCTAAACATAACCCCAGTAAACCTAAGCTATGCCTATACCTAATCCTAACCCTAAACTTAACCTCAGTAAACCTATGCCTAAACCTAACCTAACCCTAACCATAACCTCAGTAAAAATTCCTTCGCCCCGCCCTACTAGTAGTAGCCGGCGGTTAAAACAAGCGCTCCTTTTTACCCCAGAGCTCTACGATAAATCACTAATCATTAGAAGGATGACAATGGTGAATTGTGGGTGTGGAATTCTAGAAAATATTATTACAGCATTACATTTATTGTAAATGATTAAAGATATGCAACCTTTGCCAGCGCTTTTAATGATCTGTGTAAGTATGTCCTTGGGCACATCTTCACCACTGTTCACGGCAACCTTTCTGTTGTTAATCCACTTTGCTCCTGTGGTCCGCAGAAACTGGACTGCCTTCTTTGCCTCATTGACAAATGCCCAGTTCATTGGGTTGTACTGGAAAGGCCAGAGGTTTAGGTTTCAAACGCATGAATATAGTATACTGATACATGGATTATCTTTGCAATTAATCTCAGGTAAATGTGCCGTGATTGTATACCTGTAATAAGGCGTTTCGGATATGCAAAACTGCCGCCTTCAGGCAAATCTCAATGGATTTGGGTAACGGTGAGTCATCTTTCTCCAGCAGGTCTAAATCTACCCCAAATGCAACCTTCATGTCAAACAATAGATGACACAAATAAATTAATTCAAACATCAACAGTCTGCTCACAACCAATATTTATCCAGGGATGTGGCTTAATTTCAATCAACACACTCTGCATGAACACACATTAAACCTGGGAGCTAACCAGCACACCCATAGTCTTATAGCCTACTGTGGGCCAATGAGTAGCTACTGTACACTGGAGCACTTGGATGTTCAGTGCCTTGCTCAAGGGCACATCAACAGTTAAGTATTGGGTGGCAGTGTCTCAGGTGCGAGTGTGTAATTGAAACAGTCTTCTTCTTCTTGCCATTCCCTGTTTAAACTGATAGTATGCATCAAGAGGTGCTTTAATTTGGTGAAGTGACACAAACTGACTACAAACTGTAGTCTATGACAGGGGTTTTCATCCATTTTCATACCAGGGCCAACTATTTATTCTGCATTTTATGAGAATACCATTTGATGTTGGGTTTAGTCTCTCTGACCTCCCTGAATTTTCAAGTTTTTGTCCACAATTTATGAGAGCCAGCTGGCAAAATGTAGGTCTAAATACCAATTCTACTACATTTTCCAAAGGTATAAATTCTTGAAAATAAAGTAATTCAGATGTTTTAATATAATGTAATTCTTGAGTGTGAAATTAAACCATTTTACACTCTGAAGAGTTACAGATCTATAAGGGTCCATTTGGTTACCAACTGTCCATCATTTAGCTAGGGACCACCTGGATTCCTCTCAAGGAGGAAGGTGGTCCCCCGACCACTGGTGGAAAACCACTGGGCTATGACATAAAGGTTGTTAACAAATGTGCACTAGACGAGACGTGTCTAAATAAACAGGATAAGTCAGGACCACGAAGGGAACATTACCTTGGTAATAATGTCAAGTGTAACGGTGTTGAGTAGGGGAGCCATGTTAATGTCTGTTTTGCTATCTGCAGCCTCTTCAAGTTTATTCATGAACTTCTCTGAAGTTTCATTGAAAGTGCCTGTCAAGCCTCTAAGGTATCTACAAGGAGAAAAAAAAAACAGCAAGCATTTTTTTAATACAGTGCGTTGTGTGTTTGATTATGTATCTGGCTCATGAGTTGGCAATAAACATTTGGATGGTCTGACTATGAATAACATTCACAAGGCATACATTATAGAAATGTATGTATAGACAATCATAGTCGAAACCCAGGCGACTCTAACATCCTTAACCGGGAACAGCCCTAATTGATAGGACACAGTGAAGAGAGACATGAAACAGCAAGAGAGAGAGAGACTGGAAATTAAATCTCTTCTTAAAATACATTTATACAAGTTTTTAATACTTTATCTCCCTATTCTTACCACTCTTTTTCCCTGTGGGTTAATAGGTCCCATAGCTATGCTGAACTAAGTTTATTGCAGAGATGTTTATTATATTATGTCTTACAGGCTGCTGAAGGCAGGGTCCATGACACGTCGCTGTTTGTACCACTGGGCATGGCTATGTGCTGTAAGCAGGCCACTGCCAAGGAACCTTGTGGAGAGAGAATAATCAGGCTAAAGTGACATTTAAATGACAAAAGGGTAATGGTAATTTCCATGAGGCTGTCCTTTGTCCACCATTCAAGTTTGACGCTTAAAGGAGTTGCAACCAGGGATTTAGCTGAGTGTTGAACATTGCTTTTGTTATGTGTGCTATGTCAAATATGTGAATGTGTGTTTCGGCATACATCTCCTGGGTCGCAAGACAAGTTTCAGTGTGAAGTTGTGAACTCAGAACTAACAATAAATCAGTCATCAATAAATCAATAAATCATATGTCATATCATATCATGTCCAAACAGGATTAACCACGGTGTCATCATTATGACAGTCATGTTATGCTCCTGAACTAGTGAATTACTGTACCTCTGCCCAAACAGATTGTATATCCGTTCGTAGACAAACTTATCTTTGGGATACTTTGATGACATGAGGATTTCCTGCAACAAAAGAACAATAAATGACGGCCAATCCAAAGAATAAACAACTTCCTTTTCAACCAGTGGTCCGGAGACTACCAGTGGCCCTTGAGAAAGTTCCAAGTGGTCCCCAGCTAAATAATGGAATGTTGGTTAAACAGATTTAAGATTGGTTAAACAGATTTGAGAGTGCAAAAATGAAACCAAATATTTGGTTTCATGTATACACTCTCAAGAGTTAAAATGTTCATCTTATGAATTAGCCCATGTTTAATTAATGATCATTTTGATCTGTATGTTTGACTGTTTTGTTTCCGGCCTGGAATTGTGGACAAAAGCAAAAGAAATCTTTAGTTCTGGGTCGGTGAGGATAAAATGTCCTCAAATGGTGGTCCCGTGGCTCAGATTCTGAATAAATAGTGGGCCCTGCTATGACCACTGCTTTAAGCCTGTGTGTTTACCTTGGTGGCCTCTGGACAGCTTACACCCACCATAACAGTATTCAACATGTTGATCCTGTACACTGGTCCATAGCTCTGCGTCCTGTGTGTAGAGAGAAGCATGTGATCTTTTTTTTTTTTTTTTTTTTTACACACCAGAGGTGGTGTCGGTGCAGGGACGGATATAACATTTCCCAATTGGAGGGGAGGGGGCAAGAAAAAATGCTATGGGGGCAAAGTCGCACCCATACCATTTTTTGTTACAGGACTTTTATTACGCAAGTAAAGCCTCAATAATAACATCAGTTGTTGTTGACGTTGCAACAGACACGAAGCATGCATAAAGCTAAAGGTCTGACTCAGAGAGTTTTGTGTTTTCAATGATGAATGCTGTTGGTTTAGTGGTTACACAACTGTACGTAGTTAGTCCGTAGCAGCAGTAGTAGTGTTTCATATCATTTTAAATATAAGCACTTTAATTTGAAATATCTTGGGTTGTTTTCATGCCATCATGATTTATTGGTGGGGCTGTCTGGGCATTTAGGGGCCCATGCCTAGATCCGCCCCCGATACGTTCCCTCAATACTCTACGCTCACTCTGTAGCTCCGAGATGAGGTCACGAGTCGAGCGTCGAAATCGCCGTTCAGACACGGCGCATGGTTTCCACAATACACGATTCTTACCTGTTTCTGCACATGTAATCCAAACAGTGAAGGACCCTACGCACGTATAACTAGGTTAACATTATGTACGGAAGAGAAAATCCAACCCGAAACTTGAACAGAGCACTTATATCTCTGCTTTTGTCAGACAGTTTTATGTTTTCGTCGCCATGTTGCCGCACATTACTGCCCCCTCTGGTCAGATTCTATGCATGGATTGCAATGCAACATATGGGAACGATCTGGCCAGAGGGGGCAGTAATGTGCGGCAACATGGCGACGAAAACATAAAACTGTCTGACAAAAGCAGAGATATAAGTGCTCAGTTTCGGGTTGGATTTTCTCTTCCGTACATAATGTTAACCTAGTTATACGTGCGTAGGGTCCTTCACTGTTTGGATTACATGTGCAGAAACAGGTAAGAATCGTGTATTGTGGAAACCATGCGCCGTGTCTGAACGGCGATTTCGAAGCTCGATCCGTGACCTCATCTCGGAGCTACAGAGTGAGCGTAGAGTATTGAGGGAACGTATCTGGGCATTTAGGCCCATGCCTAGATCCGCCCCTGTGTCGGTGGTGACCGTGGTCGCAAACACACCACAATTCCTCCCAGAGTCAGACCAAACCAAGGCAAATCATATTATATTGCAACTGAGAAATACGGTAGATGTGTTCAATAATTAAGATATTTCTCACCATTCCAAGAATTGTTCGTGGATATTTTCCCTTATCGTCGTCGCCTTCACTACTGACGGCGTATGGCCGAGGAAAAAACTGTTCGGAGACAAATGTAAACATGAACGTGAATACATTATTAGTATTATTGTTGTTGTTATGAGAATAGACGAGCAAACATGTTCCTATAGTTCATCACCTGTCTCTTGTGGGTCCAGGAATGTGATCATACTTCCAGTGACTGACTTTTAGAAGAACACAAAACCGGATAAATGCCACTAAAATGAAAACACAGACAAACAAAAATGCATATCCGCAAAAGCACGAAACGAGATGGAACAAACCCATGTCTGTCAACCTAGAATAATAACTATGAAATCACCACAACATAATAATTAAAGTAGAGATAGACACAATACGGAGCAGGTTTCATTCACGGCCACTGAGTCGCCAGAGAATTATATAAGTTTTCCAAACAACAAAAGCTTCCTTTGGATAAACACGGAAGGACTTGGCCGCCGCCTACGCGTTCGGAATGTAAAAGAATTGACCTTCCATTGACTTTCCAGGTATTGTATTAATAGAATGATGCAATCTCTCATAGGCGCAACATCGGCTCCATAGCTCAGTGGTTAGAGCACTGGTCTTGTAAACCAGGGGTCGCGAGTTCGATCCTCGCTGGGGCCTGACGATAAAATTTATTTTTTCCACGATGTTATCCGGTCAATCGTCAATCAAACACCAGCCCACGCAACACAAGTCCATAAGCAAACCAGAAAGTCATTTTAGCCAATTTTACGTGGAGCCGCCGAGCCGGTGGGTGGTCTACTAGTACTACTCTTCAACATGTAGGCTATTCTCACAGATGTACGTGGGTAGATTGGCCAGCAGGGGGTGCTCTGTACCTGTTCAAATTTCCAAAGTCATGGAATCTACCAATGTTTCAAAACTGCTGTTGTTTTAATATACTTTTAAAGTACCATCACTTAGTTCACTTGATGAATTATTATATCCCAAAGGTGATCCCTATGCACTCTATAGGTCTGGTGGTAGTAGTAGTAGTAGTAGTAGTAGTAGTAGTAGTGTTTCAAAACCATTGTTTAGAGAACTGAAAGTCACAAGTTAGTATCAGAATTTAGCATCCCAAATAATGTGGTTATAAATGTCCTTTAATATAGTAGTAGTAGTTGTGAGCTGAGTCACAACTCACACTTTGGGTTAGGGTTAGGGTTAGGGTTAGGGTTATGTGATGTCATTATGTGATGTCAGACTCAGATGTCATAAAATATGTTAGCTCTGCCCAGTGCCTATGCTCATTGAAAACTTCTGGGAACTCCGATTAATGAACCAGTGACTGTCTGTGACTCCCAGCTTTGTGAGTGCTTCATACCTGCGCATATTGTTTCCAATAAACTCCAAGCTTCTCTGCATTCTTATCTTTAAGACACAGGACATATCATATTTTTTGGTCCAGGCTCTGTGTCAGCGCTGCAGGCTGCAGCGGGCCGTTTGATGTTGTTATGGCTGGCCGTCTGCCGTCTCAGTAGTACCCGGCTCTGCAGGACTCCTCTCATTTCCAAAGGTATTGTTTTTGCTGGCTACTCTTTTGATTAGAGCAGGGGTTTTCAACCTTTTTGATGCCAGGGCCCACCATTTATTCAGCATTTGAGCCACGGACCACATTTGAGGACATTTTCATCCCCACAGACAGATTTCTTTTGCTTTTGTCCCTGAACATCAATCTTCTAGTTGTGTAGACTCGGGCCAATTCAGATGATGAATATTTTAACTCTTGAGAGTGTAAAAATGTTTTTACGTTCTCAAGAGTTACATCTGACTATTAGTGGCTAACCACCTGGAACCCTCTCAAGGACCACTAGTGGTCCCCGGACCACCGGTTGAAAACCCCTGGATTAGAGCTACATTATCAACACAGGAAAAGAAGACCCCCACTGAACATGGTCAAACAATAGGTTAACAAACAAAAAAAGATGATGTATATGATTTCCATACAGTATATGTAGGCCTACATAAAACGGACACAGGTAGACAGACAGAAACAGATATGAGCACAAAATGGACATAGACGGATACTGCCTCCAACACTATGACTCAGACATATTGGTCGGATGGGGCCTATCCGACTGTCTGACTCATGGCTATTCGTAAAAAGTAAAAATGTTGCCATATGGGGTACTGAAGGAGAATGGATTAGTATTAAAAAAAAAAAAAAACACTTACTTTTACTGTACTATACTTTTTCTGTTCTCCAGTAAAGAAAACAAAAGAAGAAACTACTTTGTCACTTCCCAGGCCTGGTCACAGACAGTGTGCGGTACCCAGGGACACGGTCACGGTATAGGGAGCGGCTGACAGCCACGATGCTGTTTTGCCCGTGGAGTGGCCACAGCACACCCAGAGGAAATCTCATGTTCCTGCCAGCCTGCAAGAGTAAACAGATCTGTAACCACGAGAGATGGCACACAGCCCAGGCCACTAGCACTACAACTAAAGGCAGGAGTACATCCAGGGGCGGATCTAGGCATGGAAATGGGGGGGGGCAATGCCCCCCTAAATACCCAGTCTGCCCCCCCAAACACGATGCCATGCAAAACAACCCAAGATATTTCAAGTGCTTATATTTAAAATGATTTGAAACACTACTACTGCTACTAACTAACTGCAATTTTGGCACCACTAAACCAACAGCATTTCATTATTGAAAACAGAAAACTCTCTGAGTCTGACCTTTAGCTTTATGCATGCTGCGTGTCTGTTGCAACATCAACAACAACTGATGTTATGTTTGATGCTTTACTTGACTAATAAAAGTCCTGTAACTGAAAATGGTATGGGTGCGACTTCGATGCGATGAAGCCGCCCCCCATACCATGTTCTCTTGCCCCCCCAAATGGGACATGTTACATCCGCCCCTGAATACATCACACCACACAGAGAAACACGTGCATACACGCACACGCACACGCACACGCACACACACACACACACACACACACACACACACACACACACACACACACACACACACGCATGTTCCCAAAGGTAGTGTATAATAAAAACAGTTGAAATGGGATACAGTAACATTTTGTAAACAGAACTATCTTACATTGTGTCGTTATAACAGCAATATACCAGCATTCCTTTTTTTGTAATTTTTACAGTACATTTTAACAGCGGGCGATGGACAAACGACATTGGCCGACATCAGCGACGCCAGTGGTCATTACCGTATATTCTCCATTTGAATGGCATGGAAAATGAGTACCGTAAACGACGATGCTGTGGTGCCCTGAAAAAAAAGGAGGGAAGAGGAGGAAGTGGGTCAGAACTAGGAACCAAACTGCGTCAAATGGTTTGGGGGTCGAGGGCAGCACTTGGCTCTGATTGGTTATCCCTGGGCGAACGTCGTCCGATTTGGTCGAAAGGCTCAGCAATTTGTATCTTTTCGGCCAACGTTGCCCCGCCCACTTTTTCGACCGTCGCCTGTTATGCTGCTATCGGGCGAATCGGCGGCTCCCATAGACAAATAATGGACGTCGGTCGACGCCGTTTGTCCATCGCCCGCGGTTAAAACGTACTGTTATAGTATTTTCACACTAATTCAACAGTACACTATAGAGTACATACAAAATTTGTTTAAAGGCTCTGTTTACATGTGCAGTAGGTCTAGCGTTCTACTTACAGCTAGTTCTTAGGGTGGTTGTATTCCATTGGCTAACCTTCACACACAGCTGTTTGCACTCATACACAAACAAGCATATATAGCCATTCATACACACATTTTACCACTTCACTAACACACTGTTACAATGCGCAGCTGTCACTTCAGAGCAAGGGTTTAAGATGCCATGTTCACCATTTATTTGTCCCCGTACCATATTTTGTATCTTCTTACCTAATAATTTATTTTTAATACAGTATAACGGTCTTGTGGGTCACATTGTGGGTCACATTGTGTCTTCGGCTTGTATAAGCCATGATGATGAATAAAACATTCTGTGACATGTTGTGGCATGCCCCGCCAGATGTATCCATCCAGTTTTCAAATCTATTTTCCAAACAACTCTTGTCCTCATTCAAGAATTCAGGTCAGCCCTAAAAACCTCTCCTGTCTATTTTGTTCTTTTCTTCTCTAGCTATTTCGTAGCCTCCCCTCTCACTCTGTCTTCCTTTCTGTAGGGTGCAGGCCTTTGGGTGCAGGATACACATCTGCGGTTATTTATCTGTTATGCTGCAGCGGCAATGTGGTCAACATGTGTCTGGCTGCCTTCCACCCAGCACTCATCTGTAGTCCACTTCTGAACCGCTGCAGAACTACAGTATACGTGCTGAATGCTTTGTCATTGTGAGACCTGCACATGTGATGCCTACGTGTCTTCATTAAAGCGGATGTTTCTGCTCAGCTTTAATTGTGCATGCACAAGCGATGAGTTAACTCCGTCTCACTCTGGTCCCAGTTCTGACCTAATGTTTGGAAAATTAGAAATGTATAGGTCTGGGTTTTTTCCCTTTCTCTCTATGGGGTCATTGAGAGCGGAATGGGCGTCATCATGACCTACAGGAATTAGAGTATTTAAGAGGGGTATTTGGATTACCTAAGCCTGTGGATTTGCATTACCCTGACCCTTGAACCTTTAATCTTGATGTTATTTAATCCTCTTGTAAGAGTATACCCTCAGACATCACTGCGATTATTATGTGCGGAACAAGCTAGAAAACCAGAGCAGCCAGAGACAGACAACAGCACGGAAGGTGGATGCAAACTGGATTGAATCACTGGGGACATAAACGGCATGGCTGCAATGGCTCTTCACACTGTAACCCCAGAAAGACCTGAGGCCCATTCTACAAATGCCTTCTAAATCAGTAGTTCTCACACTAAAAAAGGACGCATGCAACACATACAGTTCTGGTTTGCATGTTTGAGTCCTGCAGTTCATGATGACCTTTGCTGCAAATTTCTCCCCTTCCCTCCATAGCGCTTTCCTGTGTGTATGTTTATGTAGTATTATGCGGAAGTGGGGATCGAACCCGCGGCTTCCACTCGCCAGTCCAACACACAACCAGTTGCGCCAATATGGCTGAGCCCGATTGGCGGGGCTGTTGTGGCTGGCTGGGTGCTACATTTACCCCCTTGATCTTTTGGAGCGCGTCCTCGTACTTCACACCGCAGACCGCCGTACACAATGTCCTTCATGTGGACCTGCAAGGACGTATACGGGTATATTGGGGATAACACCCGCACTCCAAATCCTGCCTACTACGCCAATTGTAGTATTACGCGGAAGCCGGGATCGAACCCGCGACTTCCACTCGCCAGTCCAACACACAACCAGTTGCGCCAATATGGCTGAGCCCGATTGGCGGGGCTGTTGTGGCTGGCTGGGTGCTACATTTACTAATAGCTATCAACAGCAAAAAGCCAAAAAAATAAAATAAATAAATACTAATAATAATGATGTAATAATAGATGTACAAGCCTGTACAGTACATTTTAATTAGAAAGTACTCTGGTTCTCTGTTTGGTATCATGCATCCCAGTTCAGCTGGAATCTAAATAGGAGACTCTGAGCAGCTTGGTACTTTAAGACGTTGTTATTGTTATTATTATTATAACCCTAATTATTATTACCTCCATTATTATATTATGTATTTTCACCTGGGATTGAGATGAGTGATCCTGCTGTGGGATCTATGCTCATCAAAGTTGTGTCTGTAATGTAACTCACCAGGAGTTGGCCTGGGACCCACTTTTTTGAATAATGACACATGGTTTAAAGCTGGCGTAGTATCCTGACACGTCTGATAGATATGCTTAGTGCTTTTGAACAGCAGATATAGGCCCAACATGATGTTGTGCCAAGAGCACTCCATCAGTAACACCGAATAAAAAGGCTTGATGCTGTTGATTCATTGGGTGGTTCAATAAAACCATAACAATATGACAGCATTTGCACATAGTTCACACATGCACTCGTCATAACACATGTGCCATGACGCCTTAGTTCTTTTGAAGGCTGAAAAGGTCATGGAGATGAAACAAAAGGAAAAATGAATAAATAGCACATCAAATAGAGATTAAAAAGCATTGATGGCGTATTTTATATGTGATTAATTATTAAGGTGATAATCAACTTATCACAGAACTATGAAGCCCTTTGTGCCCTTTAGACTCTTATAATAAAATAATAATAAAAAATGTTGTCCAACAGTGGCATGTTTGTGGGGGTTTCGTTTGTGCCCAGCAACATGGTTGTTGGATAGAATGAATCCCGGCTCCCCCTGTCTACATGACGAAGTGTCCTTGGGCAAGACACTGAACCCTGAACGTGCTGGTTGTACCTTGCATGGAAACTACCGCAGTGTGTGTGTGAATCACTATGTACAGTAAAGTGCTTTGGATAAAGGCGATAAATGCACCATTTAACTCATTTTGCACATCTCTGGTAAGGGTACCATGACTATGACATGCAGGGGCGGATCTAGGCATGGGCATGGGGGGGGCAATGCCCCCCTAAATGCCCAGTCTGCCCCACCAAACATGATGGCATGCAAAACAACCCAAGATATTTCAAATTAAACTGCTTATATTTAAAATGATTTGAAACACTACTACTGCTACTAACTAACTACTAATTGTGTCACCATTAAACCAACAGCATTTCATCATTGAAAACAGAAAACTCTCTGAGTCAGACCTTTAGCTTTATGCATGCTGCGTGTCTGTTGCAACTTCAACAACAACTGATGTTATTATTGATGCTTTACTTGCCTAATAAAAGTACTGTAACCAAAAATGGTATGGGTGCGGCTTCATCGCCTGTGGCGCGAAGCGACACGGGCGATGAAGCCGCCCCCATATCATTTTCTCCCGCCCCCCCAATTGGGAAATCTTACATCTGCCCCTGCTGACATGACTACCATGAATATAATAAATGCACTAGGAGTCACAAATAACGACACAGTAAAAATGAGCAAGGCAATGAATGCAAAGTCTTTATATATTTCTTCATCATAATTGCAACATCATATTCATAGAGCACGGAAATACAATGTAAGAGTGAAATACAGACACTTGATTTTTGCTGTTTTGATGTAATGTGAGGCCAGCGGTTTCCCTTTTGTTGTCGAGTGCCCGCATTTCTCAGTCCGAGTAGTGCACCATGTTGAGTAGAGAGTCATTTCAAAGCTTCAGCAAACTTTAAAAAATAAACAAAGAACTGACAAATAAATACTGTACAAGACCATATATGTAATACTAGGATCAGAAATCACAAAAAAGAGAACATGCTTTTTGTACCAGAACACTTGATAATACGCACTTGAACAATGCAGCATTTCTGGAAAGTTATTTTGTCCTTTTCGCCATGACACTATCATCAACAAATGGCAAAGATGAGTACATATTTATATGTATACCTCTGTGTGTGTATTTGTGTAGGCGTATATACAGTATACCCGTACATACTGCAAATACATGCATACATACACACACATACATACTGTACACTGTATAGGCTATATATAAGCATACAGCATATATACTATATGTATACACACTATATACCTTAAATAAAGTGCCTTCTTTTAAGATTGGTGATTTCATAATGTATTATTATTATCATTATTATTATTAAGTGCGCATTTGCATACATACATCCCAAAATAGAAATTCCTGAAAGAGGTTTGGAGTAAAAAAAAAATAGACAGACAGACAGACAGACAGACAGACAGACAGACAGACAGACAGACAGACAGACAGACAGACAGACAGACAGACAGACAGACAGACAGACAGACAGACAGACAGACAGACAGACAGACAGACAAAACAACATCCATTGATTACACAGTAGAATCTGGAGTGTTAATTTATCTCTGAAAGTGAAGGAAATCTACCAATTACAGAGTTAAATTAATACTGTGTGGAATAGACAGTCAGAGTGGGCTCATCCTGAAGTAGCGTGGGTTAGTATTGTCAGATGGCTGCCATTGAATGTAAGCCAATGTCTGGAGAGAATAAACCTTATTGTTTCATGTGTGCGTGAGACCATTTTTTCGATTTTGACTTAGGTTTTTAGACATAGACTCTTTATTTGAGTTAGTTTAGTTGTCATTTACCGGTAGTATTAGTCGCATTTTAGTCACCTGGAATGTTTTATTCAGCTAAATGTAATAAGATTTTAGTCGATTTTACTAAATCTACAGTTGACTCAGTAGTCTCAGTCTTGCTCTTAGTTTTAGTCATCACAGCTTAGTTTTCATTGAGTCTCCCAATTTAGATGGTAGTCGACAAAAATGTAGGACTGTAGTTGGTAATGTATATTTTGTAATAATGATCTAAATCTACAAAGTAACTAGTAGTAACTAAAGTTCTCAAATAATTGTATTGGAGTAACAGTACATCTGTAATCTGAGAGTAGTTAGTGGTGTAGAAGTAAAACTGAAAAAGTATAGAAAAGTGGGAATACTCCACTAAAGTAAAAGTACCTAAACATTGTACCACTAATGTAGTTAATGTAGTCAGTTACTTTACACCACTGCTGGAACATTACTGAAATGATTCCATTGCGTCTCTAGATGCATGATAGCTGTGGTTTTCAACCAGTGGTCCGGGGACCACCAGTGAGGTAGATGAGGGGGTCCCAGGTGGTCCCCAGTTAAATGATGGAGCGATACCGATTTTTCCCGATCTGATATTTATATTTTATAGAATACATTTATGCCATATCAGAATACTACAATATCCCAAATCATAGACAATCTCCAATCTGATACCATGATATGGATATAATATTGATACGAGAGGTGTCCCGATCATGTTTTTTGACTCCTGATCCAATTCCGAACATTTGAAAATGATGTAATCGGTCACGCTTTTCTGATCACCCGATCCAATCGGGACAACCCTAGGTGAAAGTCACTGCATCATAGCAGTGCTTTCTTTCTTGTCAAAGTCATGAATCTCCGACAGTAAGCTTTGATATACTTCGGCGTGTGGCGATAGCAAAAACAACTAATCTACAATGCATGGCACCATGATGTATCGTGAGCTTATAATAGAATGCAGTACTATTTTTTTTTCTTTTTTGTTATTTTGTAAAATAAAATAAAGAGGAAACCCTCCCCCCCCACCCATGATGACACTCCAATAGAGATGCCATTTTGATGTACATTCAATATCAGCCATTGTTTTTTTGGAACACCACTTAATAATTGCCAACTCTGGACACAGGGACCAGTCCTAGTGGTTTTCCATCCTGTCGGGTCGCATTCACCACGTGTCTAGATAGTTCCTAATTAGCAAGAGAGGAAAGCACATTTATTGACAATATGGGTGCAATTCTCAATCGCCTTGGTGTAGCCAGGTATGGTGTAAGTCCTCTCATTGGCTGCATGGCAGCAAATCAGGTGTGGGTCCGTGCTCATTGGCTGCATGGCAGCAAATCAGGTCTGCGGCCTTGGGCTAGGCCAAAAGCCTATACCACCAGGCCTGGGCCTGGGCCTACCAAATAATTATTCATAATAATTAAAACCAGTCATCAAGAGCTTCAACTCATGATGAACAAAGCCGGGGAGTATAGTAACATTTTTAATTGGGGGGTCAGGTGATTTCTGAACCTTTTGAATTGCAGATTTTAATTATTCTGCGTAATTATTTGGTAAGCCCAGGCCCAGGCCTGGTGGTATAGGCTTTCGGCCTACTACAGAGGCCCCAGAGCTGATTTGCTGCCATGCAGCCAATGAGGAGACTTACACCATACCTGCTACACCTCAGCGATTGAGAATTGCACCCAATATCTTTGTACTTTTATAAGCATATTTCTGTATTGCAGTCTTGATACTTTTGCTTAAAGGGGAATTCCACCCATTTTTACTGTGTCATTAATACAACTGATGAGATGTTGTGCGGACATAATATAAATGTCCCCCCATTTTCCGTTTCCTAGAAATGGAGGTCTGGACAAAATCATGGTGAAACACCACTTGATGACATCATCAAGTTGTGATTTTTCTTTTAGGACTTATTTTTTCTGAGAGTGTACAAATGTGAACCAAATGAAACCCTAGCGGGTCCATTTGTAAAAAATTGGAAAATGGGTGGAAGTTTACTTTAAGTAAAAGATTTGAGTACCTTTTCCTCCACTATTAATTAGGCACCTATAATGACAAGCACACCTCTGTGAATGCAAACCTCCTGGTAGATTTAATACGAATGAGCTCTACTAAATGGTCCCTGGGACCAGAACGATGATGAACTTCTCAATGAAATGACCAGTCAAGAAGGTCAATCTGAACTGACATGGTCAAATCTAAGCCTTTACAGAAGCAACTCCTTTTTTTCTCAACCAAACAACAAAACAACAGAGATATAATGACAATGTATAAAGAGTTGATTTGCTTGTCAAAACCCGCACGAAAGCATTATTCTGTTAATTCAGTGACTGCTGTATTGTGTTCATTGTTCACCTCAATCTGCTTTTCCACATTCCACACCCCTTCTGTCAATCACCACCCAAATACACACAAACACTTAGTACAAGGGTTAATATGGCACACCCCTGTCGGAGGTAAGTGGACGACAGATCTTTATCATCATGGTCAGTCAGTCCCCCTGAGAACATTGTAGAGAAACATCCATGAAACACAATAATGCTCAGTTTAGGACCCTTTTGGCCTATAATTTTACACTGCAGATACCAAGTATGCCAGATGGACGCAGGCACCAATAATCTGATTCATATCTCTTGGCAGTACAGAAATCTGATAGTAGTCTTATGCTTAATATATGCACTGTATATGAATTTATATGCACCTCATACAACGATGCCAATTTCTGACAGAACCAGATCTTCAATCTACCGCCGTTTCGCATCTTAACACATTAGCTTGAAAATCCTTTTTAAATATGATCCAAAGGAATCGGTCTGCAAACTGCACGTTAACTGAAATACATGAATGTGCCTGCATGCGATGGGAACTTCTCAATGATGCATTTTTGTAAACACAGTCAAATCCAGAGTGTTGACTTAACTCAGTTGCTTTTACGATCTCAGAGATAAACTAACGCTGTAGTTTTACTGTGGTACAGGTATCCTCTAAATAAAATGTAGGTGTGTATTTTCAAAGCATCACCCTTAGTATCTTTCAAACCTGAAATATCTTCATTTACTATTAGCAGCATAGTTAAGATTCTTAATTAGTTGTACTCTGCCCATTCTTTCTTATCTCTATCAGTACAACTAGCCACGTAATCATGTGTTTCCTAATCTGGATGGAAGCAGGATCAAGATGTTATCCACATGTTGCTATCATTAACCCGCTAAACTCCAGATCACCAATGACAAAGCCAGCAGGTAGACCTCACGCGTACATGTACACATGAGAGTGTACAGAATAAAAAAAATTAAAAAATAGCCAGCTCTATGTCACGCTGGATGTATTACAGCTTGGAAAGCATTGGGTGAATACTGCATTTTGATTCCGTTCATGTAATTCAGTTCAGTTAAGTCTGATGCCAGGATGCTGTGCCGAATACTAACTTGAGACAACCATACATCTCCTCCAAGACTGCTGTCTCCTCCAGAGTCTTTGTCTGAGACACGAACGCCAACGCTGTCCGCGACGGACACAAGATCTAGACACAATACAACGTTTCTTTTTTCTTTCTCCAAGGCAGGCGCTCCCTTCTCAAGTTAGGATTGGGCCACTGTCTCGCTTAGCTTGAAAGTGGTAACGTTTTGGCTGCGGGGTCCCCTCAGTACTCCCTGGCTTCTTCCAGCTCGTTCATGAACACGTCTTCGTGGGGGTTCTCCGGGCACGTCAGCCCGTTGTTGGGCGGCCGGACCGCGTGGAAGCGGCTCCAGTCGCCCTTGCACAGGATCCAGGGCAGCACGTCCACCTTGAAGTGGAGCTCGGGCGAGAACTCGGTGCTGATGAGGTTGAGCGTGCCGGCGCCCTTGCCCCGCGTGAGCAGCCTGCCGCGGTCGTCGTAGCAGCAGTGCTGCGCCGCCAGCGTGGACGAGTCGCCGGAGAGCGCCGAGCGGAGGCAGCTGCGGGCCGACGGCTTGTAGACGTCCAGCCGCGCCTTGGGGCCGCTGTCGTCGCGCCACCGGAAGGCCCGGTCGCGGGACTCGTCGAACACGCTGACCACGGTGTAGGCAGCCTCGGCCGGGTAGGAGCAGGGGCAGCTGGGCAGCTCCGACATCACCTGCTGGAGGTACTTCTGGAGGAAGTCGCTCTTACAGTTCAGCCACTTCTCACAGCTGTCCACGTCTGGAGGAGGTAGCATGGTAGAGGCAAGTGGACGTTAAGACGTGTTTATCTATCAGGGGTGTATCTAGGCATGGGCACAGGGGGGGGCAATGCCCCCCTAAATGCCCAATCTGCCCCACTAAACATGATGGCATGCAAAACAACCTAAGATATTTTAAAGATTGGAGTGCCATGATTTTACTACCCTAAAACGTGATCATCAGATATTATTGCTATATGAAAAGTAAGATTTTTTTCCCCCAAAAAGTGTACAGTGTTTGAAAAACTGTCATTTGTATGATTCCACCCAGCCAGTTCATTAAGTATGCCTGGTTTGCCTGGTGGGTGGTGATGGGAGGAGTCCACCTGAACTGAAGCCCACACCAGCTTTAGTTTGCATGATAAAGGGGGAGGGAGTTAGGGGAGGGGCTGAACGCGTGATGTCACTGTATAGAAGTTTTTTTTATTGGCACGTTTGACTGGAAAGGTTCAGCCCCAAGGAAGAAACCCTAAATACAAAGGGAAGACATCATTGCAGATAAAAAAAAACACACCAAGGGGTTATATATACATACTGTACCTCTTAAAACATGTACAAATTGGAAAAAAAATACAAAAATCACGGCACCCCCTCTTTAAATTTAAAGTGCTTATATTTAAAATGATTTGAAAACACTAGTACTGCTACTAACTAACTACAGCTGTGTCACTATAAACCAAAAAGCATTTCATCATTGAAAACAGAAAACTCTCTGAGTCAGACCTTTAGCTTTATGCATGCTGCGTGTCTGTTGCAACTTCAACAACAACTGATGTTATCATTGATGCTTACTTGCCTAATAAAAGTCCTGTAACTGAAATGGTATGGGGGCGACTTCATCACCGTGGCACGAAGCGACACAGGTGATGAAGTCGGCCCCATACCATTTTCTCCTGCCCCCCCAATTGGGAAATGTTACATCCGCCACTGGTGTGTGTATGTATGTGTGTGTATGTGTATGTGTGTGTGTGTGTGTTGTGTGTAGTGTGTGGTGTGTGTGTGTGTGTGTGTGTGTGTGTGTGTGTGTGTGTCGTGCGCGCATTGTGTGTGTGTGTGTCTATGCGTACTGCTATCACAGAGACATGTGCTAGCAATCAAGTTAGCTCAGAAGTAGTTTAAGAAATATGTTGTTATTTCTACCACCAAAATAAGTTCAACCTGACTTTAATTTGTATGCTACGCTAAGATGTTCTTTTTTTTTTTTTACAGAGAATAATTATACTCTTAAGGTCATTGTAGACTGGACTCGCTTTTCTGAGAAACACCAGCATACCGAGCACTTAACCCAAATGTCTCTGCATATACAGTAGTTTGGGTGCACACACTCATTGGCTATGGAATAGTGAGTTATTGGGCTTTAAACTGACCTGTGCCAAATGGTTCTGTGCCGTTCTCCTTTTCGAAGGGGAAAGGTTCAACCACAGTGTTGCCATCTACAAAGAAGAGAGACACACATACTGTCTGTAACAACCTACAGTTGTTTTCCTGCGTGAGTTGCAATAATGACGATCTACAGTACAGGGAAACCAAATGTACCGGTAAGGCTTGGTAAGGGGGGGGGGGGGGGGGGGGGGGGGGTTGGGTGGGCTGGCTCCAGGGAAAATCTCCTGTAAAATGGCGCCCCCAAGGAGTAAAATGATGAACTATTTTTAAACTAAAGAACATATTATGTGTTAATAAATGTTCCATTCTAGAATACGTGAGGATAAGTATAATGTATTTACTTTCAAAGCACTCCCTCCCCTCATGGTCGCCCTAGTCTGCCTAATGGCAAAAACGCCCCTGGAGCCAGGACAGGTTCCAGGCTATAGTGTGAATGAATGGTTATCTCACCTGAACACGGTTCCAGGTCACATTTGGAGGCCTCTGTCAGGGTGCAGGAGTAGCCGCAGGACTTTGTTCTTTTCCTCTCGCCGTGTCCACAGGTGACCGAGCAGGGAGACCATGTGGTCCACTCATCTGTCTCCTTATCTGTGGAAGACGAGGCAGTTCATGAACCACCAGGACCAACAAGACACGCTCATGACTGAAGATTGTTATAAAGAAAAAGCCAACGGCCCAGACGCTTAGCTCAACCATATGGGCACAGCTAGCCTGACGGCGTGCCGTGGGTTCGACTCCCGAGCCTGACGGCCTTTGCCGCATGTCACTCCCCAACTCTTTTCCCCCGTTTCCTGTTTACATACCGATCTAGGAATAAAAAAAAACCCAAAACAAATCTTAAAAAAGACAAGAACAGAAAGCGCTTGGAAATCTAATCTAATTAGGATAGTTTTGGGTTAGTATCTCCCAGCATGATGGAAGTACAGCATTCCTGTACTTCCATTATCATCATCACTTCTACACCTGGTCACAAATAAGGCAGAAATAGCCCCCAAGGGCGAGGGCAGGAAAAGGGTAAGGGGCACACGGCACAGTGATACGGTATGTTTGCGGTCATGGCCAACATTCGATTCTCGTTCACCACATGCGTTTAACGAGCCACTAAGGAAGAGGAAAATAACAAGCTCAAAGGGCTGTTCGAGATTTGTGTGTTTGTGTGTGTGTGTGTGTGTGTGTGTGTGTGTGTGTGTGTGTGTGTGTGTGTGTGTGTGTGGTGTGTGTGTGTGTGTGTCTGTATGTGTGTGCATGTGGGCACGCATGTGCGTGTGCTTGTGTATGCGTGCAGGCGTGTAGTGTACAGGTATGTGCATGTGTGTGAAAAGAACACAAGTTGTGTAGAGTATATTGTTCATTGTTGGACCTCCCTAATGGAGAATAAGAATTAATTCCATTTCCTAGCCTGCCCAATTCGATAAAGCCTTCATGCAAATCCACGGTGTTTTGGAACAAGATTCAGTCAAATTAGAGAGAGAGGGAGGGAGGGAGGGGATGGGAGTGTACGAGGCTGAGCTGTTCCGCCCACGCCACCACGTTTCCTCGTGGCGTTAATGATACTGAAAACAAGTTGTTCTCGATTAAAGGCGAGGTGGGTGCAGAAATACCAGCCTGGGTGTAGCGAGGGCTCATTTGGCCCGTGTGGGCGCTGCCAGCTCGCCGTTCGACCACACGGAAACAGCGTCCCAGGAGAGCCGTAATTACAGGAAAGGGCCCATGCGGGCATCGTTGATTTATGCCCACCGAATCTTTAGATCTGACCACTTGAGAGGCATTGTTGCCCTTTTTGCCGGCTACTCCACACACATCCACTTCACTTAAGACTAGTCTAGTCTGTTCTAGAACTTTCTAGTATAGTTCGCAGGGATTTAGGAAAGCCTGCAGGTCCCAAAGAACAGTAGCATGGCGGCTATTAGCCTCTTTGATGAATAGGCCTGTACTCCTGAAAGAACTACAGGTTCTGAGTCATGACCAGCCCAAAGCCCAGACGTGGCTGACCATTTGGTTGCTGTAGTTAAGATATTTGTGTTGCTCTGTTTCCTAATGCTTGGCTATTTTCATCTCCTGTGAGGATGCACACTGCAGACTGCACAGCACACATGAACACCCACACTAGGCAGCAAACTACTTACAAACGCCACTGGTGTATCGCGTGCATACAGACAGTACATGGTACACATACATAACACTGCCCTTCGCTCTTTGAGGGTTATTCCATCGACCAGTTGGCCTGTGCTTTTACAAAAGCATAAAAAACATTGAATGGGACCATTTGAAAAGATGTTGGAAAAAGATATATATGTACCGGTATATATAGTTTTATGTTTTACCCCAGTCTTCATTTATCCTCTCCTCCCCCCTCTTTTCATATTTTCTTTCTCTGTCACTGACGGTATACCACCCAATGAGGTTCTATATCCATTCACTCGCTGCCATAACACAGCCTCCAGAGGAAATCAGAGGAGAAACGTAAATAAATAAATGCTAAAAGCCATCCATTATGCCAGCTAGGTCCTGGCTCAAAAGGCCGAGCCGCAGAGGGCAGCGAGGGCTGCTGGGGTCTGGGCTCTGGGGTTTGGGGGGTAGGTGGGTGGTTGGCGGTGCACGGGGGTGTTGTGTTGGGCTAGGGGGGTTGCCGAGGATAGATAAAAGGCCAGTGGAATGGGCCCTGTCATTCTATGTTCCCAATCTGTGCCCTCTAATTGTCCACAAGCAGCGGGCTGTTTTGTCCCCAGAGAACAGTGCATGGCGGCCCCTCGCTTGCTGCCATTAGCGGGGCGCAGCGGGCCCGTCTTCAAAAGGCAGGCCTCCGCGGACCACTGTCTATACTTCAAAGTGCCTGCATGAGCCCCACAATGCGCTGACGGTCGAGTGCTCGCATTGCCCCTCTCTGGCCTGGCACCGGCCGACTCACCCAGGACAGCCACTATGCTACCGCCGTCCGCCGAGCCACTCTGTTGTCCGTCCGTCTGTCTGTCTGTCTGTCTGTCTGTCTGTCTGTCTGTCTGTCTGTCTGTCTGTCTGTCTGTCTGTCTGTCTGTCTGTCTGTCTGTCTGTCTGTCTGTCTGTCTGTCTGTCTGTCTGTCTCTTACGCTCACACCTTTCCTCTCCCTTTTCCATCATACAATTCAGTCATTTGATACCTTTTTGCCCACTATTCATTCGGAATTTGAGCCACGGACCATTTGATGACATTTTAGTTCCACAGACCACAAGGCTAAAGATTTAATTTGCTTTTTGTCAACAAATCCAGGCTGGATTTGGGAAACAAAAACAGTCAAACATAGGCTACGGTTCAAAATGACCATTACTCTTCTACCTTCTCTAGTTGTGTAGACTTGGGCTAATTCAGATGATATATACCGTATATATTCATTTTTACACTCTCAAAGAGTTACACCCGGTGTAACCAACTTTCCATCATTTAGCTGGAACCCACTCAAGGACCATTGGTGGTCCCCGGACCACTGGTTGAAAACCACTGATACAATTCTGTGTCACAATCAATGAAAAACATTCAATGCTTGCAGTCAGTGCCATCGATAGTTAAAATACAGTCACAATAGTTCACATAAGCACGAAAGGCAGTTGGTGAACATTGCTAGCTCACTCTTCCCAGACCCCCCCCCCCCCCCCCCCCCCCGACCCCCCCTGCCCCCCCCATTCATTGGAAAACAAGTTCATTCATACAGTATATACTCTCCCACACGTCAGAACGTCTGTCCACATTCAACCATTCTCATTCGCTGCGAGCGAACTCACACACGCCCTCATTCCCACAGTGGAAATCAGGCGGCCCTTTTTGAGCACTGTCCACTATTCACTGTTCATTCTACATGCTTATAGCTGACACAGCTCGTTGCACAGCTGTCAGCTTTCAAATTCGTTCCACCTCCTCAGCCATCCTCCATGTGACATTTAGTTCTGTTAAAGGGGTGATTTCATGATTATACTCTGATTTATGGATTGTACGTACTATGACATGTGGTGCAGTAGTATCTTAACTCATGCAATCGAAAGGTTTAATGTCATGCCCATGCAAATTGCAATAACTGTCTTAATGCTCTGCTCTGGTGGGGTTGTGATCTCAGATTCTTATTTGCACAGGAAATGCATACAACACAGGAGCAGAGAGTAACTGAAGTTCAGTGAGGACAATATAGTGTGTGATTGGATGAAGTGAATCGTGTGTCAAAGAGGTGTCTGGGACAAGTGCGCCGCTCAATACAATTGAACAGAGCTAAACGATCGGTTTGGATAATATATTGTCAATTATTTTTGACAAAATTCATTGTTCAATTATGGGAAAAAAAGAAGATTTTATAATGTGACCATCTCTCTTCTTTTCGACCGTTTTTTGTTGTTTATCTTTGCCCATGAAGCTTTCAAAAGATCTCGTTCCATGACCATCATCCAACATCACTCTATCATCTCAGAAACGTCCAAAGTGACGTCATGAATTTAAGCAAATGTTAAGCAAATTCTTTCCCTTTTTCCTCAGGCATGATTAACTGGACACGTGTGTTGGAATGTTGGCACGCCAGACTGACGTATGTCTCCCCTGGCGAACTAGTAGCCATACAGGTATGGGACAGTTAGTTATGCACCTGCATAACTACTGCTTGAAGACACATAGCACCCAGTGATTGTGGAAGGATTTGAGGAACAACAACAAGCTTTCCCTGGTGCTCTCTGCTGCTGCTACCATCCAGGCGAAACACACCCCATGCTCGGTGTCCTTGGCATGGTTCCCTGACACTGACACCACACTACCATGGTGTGGGTCCTTTGTCACTGGGGTGAGCCGGCTCCATCTGCCACCCTACTGGCTCTGAAGGACAACCTGTGGCCCAGCCTTGTAGCAAAGCTGCAACAGTAAGCTTCACTGTACCTTGGCCTTATTATACAGAATGAGGCTAGTTTATGCAGGGGTAATATTGGATATTGTGCCTCACTTATAACCTCTATCTTGCCCTGTTGATACTACCCTTCAAATGAATGTTGTGTTGAAAGTAGTTGCCATGTTCTGGACCTGTCCTGGAGTATTGTATTTGCCTTTTTTTTAATTGCTTTTCAAATAATATCCTCTTGACCTACCCATTTGAACCAGTTACAGGCCAATTCCTGAATTGATTTAAAATATTCTGGAACATACTGTTAGCACAACGTCCAATAGTCATGAAAGCCGAAAATAGATGTGAGATGAATCAATATTATTACATGTCAGTCACTCACTCATATTTGAAGGGGTAACATTGGTGCTTTGTTCCCATTGTTCCGATCATTAATTCTTTATTACTCCTACTTGAACTTCTGTTTGTTTTAGGATCAATTTGAAGGTTTTACTAATTATAGGCAATTTGTGAGCTTGAAAAAAAAAATCATTATGAATCGCACATGGCAAATCTTACCATAATAGCTCTGCACTGGGTCCCATCCCTCGTTCCAGTGCGTGTCCCAGTCTCCCCCCACTCCGCTGGGGAGTGGATCCTCACTGCCATAGTCCAGAGAGTAGTCCTCCTCCTCCTCTTCCTCTCCAGCGTCCTCCGAGCCTGAGCGCCCTGTGCTGTCTTCACTGGAGTCCACATCGGTGTAGCCCCAGAACAGAGGCCAGAAGAGCTTCTTCCCTGCCGGCCAATCCACCGTAGCAGACGGAGATGACGGCGAGGAGGGTACCAGCCACTCTTTCTCCTTGGCCAGCTCCATCTCCACCTCCATCTGTGGGTTGTCCACCACCTCGATGGTTACCTGCGTGCGGGGAGAGGGGAATTGATGTGAATTATGCAAGCTTGTTATTGGTCTTTCTTACTTGTCTGATTGAGACATTGCATTCTAGGCTGAAGAGACACATCAGGCACAAAGGCGGCAAAACAAGGTGTAGAACAGTGACATTTGATGGTGTTTACAGAATGACTGAGACAATATTGTCATCTGTGCAAGTCATATGCTGTGTTGTCAACCAATGTACCCTCCATAGTACATATGACTGTACCTTTTGTTTGTATGGTATGTGGAATGTTGTGTGTTATTTAAGATCTTCTTGAGCACACAATATGGTTCCCGTTTCTAGATATGTCATATTAAGCGATCATACCAGGAAAATAACACATGGCCTGTATGTGTATCAACCACTGTATGTTAGCCGAAGGTATTTGGTATAGAGGGGGAAAAAAGACCCCTTGGGGATTGCAGTCAAGGAGTATATAGGGTTTAAGTGTGTAAGCCATTGAAGTACAGGCACGTGACATGATTGGATTATAGTGATGAAAACTAACATAAAGCTACATTGCTTTATGTTCTACTTCTGCAATACCACAATAAATTAAAAGGCTACAATGATATTCATTTATTTCGTCTCTTAACATATAAATACAAATGATCATGTTATATGAATTATCACCAAGAATTCGTCAATGATCTCACACTTACTATCAATCTTGCAAAGTACATGCTCATATGCTCTTGGTTTACCTGGGCAATTTGTTATATGAATCCATATGTTCTAGAAATGCAATGACAAAGAATTCCAAGCGCATTTCAAATCAGCCGTCATCTATGAAGCCTTGTTGAAGCTAACCAAACAGGACATAATGTATGAGCAATAAGCAATAAGACACTCAAAATGATGGCCTTTTCCTGTGCCTTATGCATCTAACCCGGAGAGAACATGAGCATTTGTTCTGCTCTCGTTAGCTCAGTATGACTCATGCTAGATGCTACAGGCAAGGCAAGGCAAGGGGCCCTGCTTTAATTGATGTGAAGAACAGGCAGCAAGAAGAAGGCAAGAGAGGCAACTCCATGCCTGCATACAGCATACTACTGGATTATGGATCAGGGGCGGATGTAACATGTCCCATTTGGGGGGGGGGGGGAGAACATGTTGGAGGGGCAAGAGAAAATGGTATGGGGGCGGCTTCATCGCCCGTGGCGCGAAGCCGCACCCATACCATTTTCGGTTACAGGACTTTTATTAGTTAAGTAAAGCATCAATACTAACATCAGTTGTTGTTGAAGTTGCAACAGACACGCAGCATGCATAAAGCTAAAGGTCTGACTCAGAGAGTTTTCTGTTTTCAATGATGAAATGCTGTTGGTTTAGTGGTGCCAAAATTGTAGTTAGTAGCAGTAGTAGTTTCAAATCATTTTAAATATAAGCACTTTAATTTGAAATATCTTGGGTTGTTTTGCATGGCATCGTGTTTGGGGGGGCAGACTGGGTATTTAGGGGGGACATTGCCCCCCCCCCCCCCCCCCCCCCATGCCCATGCCTAGATCCGCCCTGTTATGGATTACCGGGCAAGTACTGCTATCTGTGGATAGTTTTATACTTTGGACAAACAAGCTTATAGCTTGTCACTTAGAACCATGATATGGCAAGTTGGCAACAGTTGGCAAGACAGTCAGAAAAAGAAAGACATTTGCAGAATGGGGCCTCAGGTCTTATTAAAGATTAAAGAGGCCAATTTGGTGCACATGTTGCAGAGGAATCAGCCAGATTGGGACAGCCAGCAACGGGGCAGGCAGCTGTATAGCCTTATGATGTAGGCATAGCCATTATTATGTCCACTTAACCACATCCTGCAGGGTTCAGAAAGTGGGCATAGACTAAGTACCCCGTGAGAAGTTAAAGAGAAATACATTCGGGAGAGACAATTTATAACGTTCAAACGTTTTTGTGTCAAGGACCCCCAAATTGACACTTATTATTAACCACCGGACCCTCATAAGAGGACATTTATATGGCTCTAGCAGTAGCCCAACCATTTTAATTTTAAAAACCCCCAGTTTGAGAAGACAATAAAATAGGCTCATGCAAATCTGTGCAAGCTTTCGCTCAACTGACTTTCTTCAGGTGTCCCCAATTTGACATGAATTAGGCTATGGACCCGCTTTTAATGGCATTTTTATCTCTGGGAGCCCAATTCATACTGTAAAACAGTGGTTCTCAACCAGTGGTCCGGGGACTACCAGTGGTCCTTGAGATGATTCCAAGTGGTCCCCAGCTAAGTTGATTAACCAGATGTAACTCTTTGAGAGCATAAAAATGAAACCAAATGGACCCTTGTGGGTATATTTGGTTAAAATATTCATCATCTGAATTAGCCCATGGGGGCGACTTCAGATGATCCCATACCATTTTCGGTTAAAAGACTTTTATTAGGCAAGTAAAGCATCAACAATAACACCAGTCGTTGTTGAAGTTGCAACAGACACGCAGTATGCATAAAGCTAAAGGTCTGCTGGTTTAGTGGTGACACAGCTGTAGTTAGTTAGTAGCAGTAGTAGTGCTTCAAATACTTTTAAATATAAGCACTGAAATATCTTTTGTTTGTTGTTTTGCATGCCATCGTGTTTGGTGGGGCAGTCTGGGCATTTAGGGGGGCATTGCCCCGCCATGCCCATGCCACCATGAGTACTGTACCTCCCACTGACCTGTATGTTGGGGTTCTGTGAGCCCAGGTCAGCGTTGGCCAGGTCAGGGAAGTTCTTCAGGTCCAGGATGAAGGGCTTGCTCTCCTCTTCTGGCTCTGGCTGAGGGAGGACCCCCACGGAGCGATGCTGAGAGTGGGACCACCTCCTCTGGTGGTGGTCCGCCGGCAGGCTCTGCACCTGGTTCTGTTCTTCCAGAGTCTCTGGGTCGTGTTGGACGCCGCTGCTCTGAGACGGCTGGTCATGGGCCTGAAAACACAGAATAAACAACATACAGGTTTTCAGAAAGATTTATTACCAGTATGTTTTACGTAATAATGCATGCACATCAGTGATGATGAATTAAAGGTAATATAGGCAACTTCAGTGGGTACAAACACTGTGTTTGTAAACAGATTCTAACTCCACCTCACCTCCACTCTATTGGCTCATTATGAAACTGCTGGAGACTGCTGTGCTGTGATTGGCTAAAACGCTGCCTCACCCCATGCAACCCCCTTCCCCTCACAAATTAGCACCGATTTTCCTGAGCCCGGCGAATGTTTTGTTTTCATGATTTGTGGACAACAATGAAGCTCTGGCCCGTCTGCAGGACAAAGCAACTGTGTGTCTGCCGGGATAACAGCTGCAGCATCAAAGTAGAAGCAACATAGAGGGGAAAAAGGCAAAATAAATATAGCCGAAAATCTCTTGATTTTTAGCATCTTGAACACAAAACCACACTACTGAAAAGAAAAACAATTGTATTCCAACTAGTTTTGAGATATTGATAGTAATAAATAAAAAGAAGAATAGAAAGGACAAAACATTTTCCTGTTCAGAAGGTATAATGAATTAGTGCATGATGGTCACCTCGAGGACACTGTTTAAGTACTCGTTTTTCCAGGAAGCACCCCATGAAAAATATTGACCGTCAGCATTCTAAAAAGCCACTGAAGCAACTAAGCAATCGACCCTGCATTCTAGTTTTGTATTTTTTTCCCACATTGGGCCATGGCATCCCAGCCCTGCAGACAAAGAGGGTCCTGTGCCAGAAAGAATCTCTTTTAGCTTTAATGAGAGGGCCTGGGAGGCGTGGGACCCCTGCGCCGGCCTGGGTGAGTCTCCATCCGCTGTGAGTGTCGCCGATACGACCATGACCACTGCTCAGCGTATACAGTATACACCGGGGGCGGATGTAACATTTCCCAATTGGGGGCAGGAGAAAATGGTATGGTCGCACCCATATCATTTTCAGGTTACAGGACTTTTATTAGGCAAGTAAAGCATCAATAATAACAGCAGTTGTTGTTGAAGTTGCAACAGACACGCAGCATGCATGAAGCTAAAGGTCTGACTCAGAGAGTTTTCTGTTTTCAATGATGAAATGCTGTTGTTCCCTTGGGGGGCGCCAAGGGATACACCTGCCTGTCATAGGTACTGTATGTGACATCACAGGAGATTAAATTGTGTCCTGACACTCGATTGGAGTTTCTGACACAGATTATACAGGACACCAGATTATAGCTGCAGCAAATTCTAGCTTTTGACACTAGATTCTACAGTAGGACACTAGATTCTAGTTATTGACACTGATGACTTTTGACACTAGAATTTAGTTTCTGACGCTAGAATCGAGTTTTTGACACTAGATTCTATAGTCTCTGACATTAGATTCTAGTTTTTCTGAAAAATCTGAAGGCCAAGCCAAGGACCACCAGAATTATCATATTTGGCTGCAGACCCCCATCTGAAAACATGTTGGGGATTCCCTCAGATGCAAAAAAATGAGTTAAAAATGTTTGCTTCCAAAATAACATATTCAGAGATTTGCAGCAGCAGAACAACAACTCAGTCGCGCCACTTGGCGCGACATGAGCTTGTTGATCTGCTATTTTTCAACAGATAAAACACCAAAACGCGTTCAGGACACAAAGGGTTAAATTACTTAGAAACGCCACTGCTTGGCGTTCTTTTAAAAAAGGGTTGAGACACACAGGCTTGACGTGTAAAACAGTGTTAAAACTGAGGTGCTGGGACGGGGGACAACAACAGACAAAATGTTTGAGGAGCTGTATAGCTGGAGCCCCCCACTGGAACAGGACGTACTCTTCACTGGCTGACAGCAACTTTCCCATAAAAAAAAGTCATTCAGCTGGTCAACTCCAGCCATGTGAAAACGTAGTGGCTATTTACAGGACCGGCCTGTCAAACATAATGAGATGGAAGACAAGGCCAGCCCCATCCGCAGGAATCCGCAATTTGGCCACAACGTTTGTCACTAGCAAATATCTTCTTAACCACATTAGCTCCGGGGTCCCTATTTTGGGTAACATCGTTCTAAGCGTTCTAAGGTTTTCCAAATTCCTCCAAATTTTACTTTTAAAAGCTCTGCGTGTGTTATGGCAAAATGCGCAGGAATGCTGATTCTGGGAACATAATAAAATAAGCAAATATTATCAGAATTAATGCAATGGTTTTACGTTGTAGAGCAGGGGTTTTCAACAGGTCCGGGGACCACCAGTGGTCCTTGAGAGGGTCCCAGGTGGTCCCCAGCTAAGTTGGTTAACCAGATGTAACTCTTGAGAGACTCTCAAGAGTTAAAATATACATCATCTGAATTAGCCATTTTGGGATTATGTTTTTGCTTGTTTTGTTTCCCAAATCCAGCCTGGAATTGTGGACAAAAGCAGTATAAATCTTTAGATTTGGGGTCTGAGGGGCAAAAATATCCTCAAATGGTGGTCTGTGGCTCAAATCCTGACTAAATGGTGGTCCCTGGGATGAAAAAGGTTGAAAACCCCTGTTGTAGAGTGTTATTACTTTAGTGTGAGAGGGAAAGGGTTAGGGTTATCCTTTTCTATAACCTATAAAAAGCTTTACATATCTGATACAGATTTGATAGTATCAGTATCACTTCTTCTAGTAGTGATTGAGGGACATACCTCAATCAATCTAAGACTTCATGGTGCTGAGTGCCAAGGGAGGGGAGGCATTTGGTTTCCTTTTTTTCTAGTGTCTGGCCAAGGGATTGAATCCCCGACCTCCCAATTCCATGGTGGACACGCTCCAACCACACTAGGCCACTGTCTACTTGTATAGTTGTGGAGTTTGGGAAGACACAGTGAATTTGGTGTAATCATGTGTCATCACCTCAGTTCTGACCAGCACTGCCAGCGATGATCTGTCTCTCTCTCTCTCTTTCACGCACAAGTGCACGCAGACACACACACACACTAGAGCCCGACCGATGCCATATTTTTGGGCCAATACCGATACAGATTTTTGGAAAAAACTAAACCGATGTTACCAATGTTTTGGACCGATGTTTAATAATGAATTAAAATAATAAAAAATACCTTTGAAAAACTTCTAAACTTCAAATTTATGTTCTCTTTAAATTAAAAATAGAATACGACATCGACATCATTTACTTTTGTGAAATAATTCCATTTTCTGTCTTTCTTTTTTTGTTCCAGGCATATATCTTACCGATATATCGGCCGATGTTACGGATATATCGGGCGATATATTGGAGGATATATTGGTACGAATATAACCGGTACCAATGGCGATATATCGGTATCGATATCGGCCGATATATCGGTACGACCGATATATCGGTCGGGCTCTAACACACACACACACACACACACACACACACACACACACACACACACACACACACACACACACACACACACACACACACACACACACACACTACTAGATGGACCCATCTTAATCTTTACAGACTCCGACATAACGCACACCGGAGTCATGACTCGGGGAGGCCAAATACTTTCACGCCCTCCTCATCCTGTCCTGTTGCACATCTGGATCCTGTATATCACTCTCCTTGCTTTCTTCTTGCTCTCCCTCGTCCCCTCACATCTTCTCGTCCTCCTCCTCCGCTCCGCTCCTCTCCTCTCCGCACGGCAGAGCAGAGGGGCTTCCCCGGATCAAAGGGCCGCTGGGTCGACGCCGGCATGTGGTGGGTCTTTAAACTGACTGTATGGATGCAGCAGGGAGACTTGAGACCTGGCCTAGAAACTGACCTTGTGATTTCACACGAAAACAGACCCGCATGCACTTCTTCCACCCAAGCCAAGTGTGAGACATTAGCCTCGCGTCTTCCTATGCGTATACTAGAGTCCTCAACGGGCCTGAAAATTGAGGCCCGGCCGAACTGGGACCGATTAGCATATAGAGCCCGACCCGGCCCTATAATGTCGGGTTGGGTCGGGCCTGATCGGGTTTGGGTAGAATTTGAGCAATCTACACAGTAGAGTAAAAGTGAAAATACCAATCAGCACCATCTTCAAAAGAAGCAAATACACAGACAGACAGAACAGAACTATTATTTTTATCGTAATAAAATAATTCAATATATATTGCTTTTTTCATGGAGCCCTAGGCCCGATCCGGCCCTACTGATCTGCATACATTTTAGGCCCGAGCCCGACCCTAAAATGTTGGGTCGGGTCGGGCTTGGTCGGGTTCGGGCAGAGTTTGAGAACTCTAGCGTATACGCTTGCGTGTTGGGGTCATTTCATGGAACAGACTTTGGTCATAGCCAGCTGGAATGGGATGGGATATACTACATCTCTATCGCCTTGATCCCAGTGGACCAATTCACATGAATTTGAGGCCGGTTTGAAATATGTACGATGGCATTTCTTCCTTGGACTAGTGCAACCAGTGGTCCGGGGACCACCAGTGGTCCTTGAAAGGGCACCAGGTTGGTTAACCAGATGTAACTCTTGAGAGCATAACGAATGAAACCAAATGGACCCTTGCGGGCCCATTTGGTTTCATTTTTACACTCTCAAGAGCTAAAATATTCATCATCTGACTTAGCCCAAATCTACACGACTAGAAATCGAGGTTCAACGTGTTACGTTTCTGAAATCCAGCCTAGAATCGTAGATAAAAACAGAAGAAATCTTGCCGTTTTGGGGTCTGTGCCTGGGGGCTAAAATGTCATCAAATGGTTGGTCCGTGGCTCAAATGCTGCAATAAATAGTGGGCCCTGGTATGAAAACGGTTGAAAACCACCGCTGTAAACCTCTCAGGGAGACCTGAGGGTCCCCCCTTGGCCATATTTTGAGAGTCACTAGTACAGCCGATACAAGGAATAATTTGTTGGTGCTGCTGCCAATCGCTTATACGATGATGACACACATTCAGGAGTCCGGACAGGCAGGAGAGGAGGTCGAGGAGGCACAGGAGTCGGGGGTGGGTGGAGGTGGGGTTGGTGGTGGGAGTATGGGGTGCGCAGCGCGGACGGAGCGGGGTGCAGGGGGGTGGGGTGGGGTAGCTGCTGGGAAGGCGCGGTGGTGTGGCAGGCCTGATTTATGTGACCACGGATATCAAAGGCCTCTGCACTTGGCCGTTTCCAAACCATTACAGAAGAACAATAAACTATGGGCCCCCTTTGATCGCCGCTTTTGGAAATTGAAAAAAAAAAAAAGAAAAAAGGAAAAACAAATGCCTGCGCTGCGCTCGGTGGAATTGGGGTGATGGGTGTTGTTGGGGGGGGGGGCTGCCGGCCAGGGTATTGACAGAGGAAACATAGGTCTCAATATTCGGGAACCCCCCCCCCCAAAAAAAAAGTCACACTCACACTTGGACACAAAACTCCTCCTCCTCCTCCTCCACTCCAAGACATGAGAGTAAAAAGAAAAAAAAATGAAAACAGGAAATTCCACATTAACACAGAATAGGGCCAACGTAAACAATCAGAAGGATGACCCTTGACCTCCTGCTCTCAGCCCCCCTCCTCCCTACTGCCCAGCTCCAGTATGTGTGAGAGCTGCCTAGGGTTTGCCTTACCATGGTTACATAAGTCTCTCGTTAGAGTCGTTACTGCGCGCCACTTTCGCTGTACTATGGCCTGCAGGCAACCGCCATCCTTCCTCTCATCTTCTACTCCTTTAACTCTCCATCCACTCTCATCCCTCCATCCATCCCTCCCATCCATCCATCCAGGCACGGATCTAGGCATGGGCATGAGGGGGAAATACCCCCCTAAATGCCCTGACAGCCCCACCAAACATGATGGCATGCAAAACAACCCAAGATATTTCAAGTTAAAGTGCTTATATTTAAAATGTTTTGAAAAGACTACTACTGCTACTAACTAACTACAGTTGTGGCACCACTAAACCAACAGCATTTCATCATTGAAAACAGAAAACTCTCTGAGTCAGAGCTTTATGCATGCTGCATGTCTGTTGCAACTTCAACAACAACTGATGTTATTATTGGTGTTTTACTTTCCTGATATAAGTCATGTAACCAAAAATGGTATGGGGGCGGCTTCATCGACCGCGGTGCGAAGCGACACGGGCGATGAAGTTTCGCGCCACGGTCGATGAAGTCGCCCCCATACCATTTTCTCCTGCCCCCCAATTGGGGAATGTTACATCCGCCCCTGCCATCCATCCATCCATCCATCCCTATGGAATATTCATGGCATTGACCAGGTCACAGGGAAAAGGTGCACAGCCATCAGTGACACTCGTTTGCATATTCTTCTGGCTCTTTTCAACCGGTGGTCCATGGACCACGACCAGTGGTCCTTGTTGGGGTTCCAGGTGGTCCCCCATGTAGCTAAATGATGGAGCGGCGTTGGTAACCACTAACCACCAAATGGACCCCACAATATAGAGATCCTTAACTCTTGAGTGAGACGAGTGTAAAATGAAACCAAATATCTGTCTCACTCCAGCACTCCTCTCTCCATCCTCAGACATCAATCAGACATGACATCTTACACCAATAAGACAGATAGGCTCCAGGATGGAGATACAATTGCTAACAGGACGAGGCCACACAGCTAGCTAGGAGAGGGGAGAAAAAAAAGTTTCAAAGCCAAAACGCTCAGACCCGACGAGCACGGACGAGCCCGCGCGCTCCACCCGCACACACAGGCACGCACGCACACCTTCTTGTAGTCTTTCATATCCATATATGTGCATGCGCATCGCAAACTACAGTAGGCCTACCCTATTGGCCTGAATACAATAATAATAATAGCCTATAACACCCTAAAAAGGGGTAATATATTATAATCACTATAGACTAGAGTAGGCCTATTTGACATTAAAAGGGGAATTCCACCCATTTTCAACATTTTTTTCTGAGAATGTAGCCTACAAATACACTCTCAGAAAATACATCTTGATGAAAATACATCTTGATGATGTCATCAAGATGTTTCACCATGTTAGTGGTTTTCTTCAGACCTCCATTTCTTGGGTATACTAATGGCATATTAGAATGTTGAAAATGGGTGGAATTCCCCTTTAAATTGTCTTTTCCCACAACTGAGTATTGAAAATTGGGGGTTGTTTAATCTTATAAGCAGAGTCGTCTCATTATTTAGCCTTTTGATGTATTTTTTTTTTTTTTTTTTACAGCGCATTTAATGGCCAGAGATGTGATCTTCATGTCAGACCCAAACCCTCTCCAATACCTTACTATACATGGAGAGAACAGCAATGCTGTGATGTACAGTAGCCTATAGCCCGTAACTGTTTTCGGGAAGAAATTCCACTGAACTTTAATTCTAGGTCAATAAATTAATTGACTTATAGCGACAATTAACTTGTGGTTCAACACCGATAAAGCAAAGCAATGAATGAAGCAAGGGCATATCAGGGAAATTATTATTACGGTATATTGGGTAGCCTAAGAGGTAATAAAGGGGTTTCAGGTGGTCTCCAGGTAAATGATGGAAAGTTGGTTAACCAAATGTACCTCTTGAGAGCGTAACAAATGAAACCAAATGGACCCGCAAGGGTCCATTTGGTTTCATTTTTTACGCTCTCAAGAGTTAAAATATTGAATTAGCCCAAATCTACACAACTAGAGATCTAGGTTTGCCTGTTATGTTTCCGAAATCCAGCCTGGAATTGTAAATAAAAACAGAAGAAATCTTTGGGGTTTGTCTGCGGGACTAAAACCTCATCAAATGGGTCCGTAGGCCTACATGGCTAAAATGCTGAATATTAGTGGGCCCTGGTATGAAAAAGGTTGAAAACCCACTGGGCTTAATAATATAGTGCATCGGCTGCAGGTGTTATCACAGAGCATCACAGTTAAGGACTCAGCGCGCGCGCGCGCGCGCGCACACACACACACACACACGCACACACACACACACACACGCACACACGCACGCACGCGCGCGCATATTAAATCCAATTGGAAAACAACTTACCTCTAAAGACACGCCATTACGGAGCTTATTGTGGCCAACATTCTTGTGCTTGGTGGGAAAACCCGTCACAAAACTAACGGCAAGTATGAGCCAGAACGTCAGCATCTGAAGTCTCCCTGTGACTTGATGATGCATCTTCTCCACTGACTGACACTGACAGAAAAAGAAAAACACAAAAATCCTTTTAGGACGATTCCTAAATGCTCCTACTCTGCTGCTGCGCCTCCTCCTTCTCCAACTAGTTTCCCCTCCGTCTAATTAGTTTGATTTGCAACAATCTCGAAAGTCTCCATGCGGTTGCTTTGCATCGATGGTGTCGTTGATCACGTTGTTCTGGTCTTCTGATCGGGACAGAGTTGTCACGCAGCTTCAGTTGGAAAAGTGTCGCACTTTATGAAGCTGCTGCTGCTGCTATCCGGTCACTGGACCATCCGTACAGTGTCTCCAACACAACACGCTACCTTGTGTGACTCTGATGTCCGAATGGTGGGTCGAGGTCAAGATGCCCCATAAAGGCAACCAGCTTTAGAAATGGCAGCAAAAAAGAGGCAGAGGTATATATCCCCGTTCTGTACCGGCGCTGCCTGCACGCTTTACTCGACTACTTCACCAAGTCGTTTCTCGTCGTGGGTGAGTGTGGGTGGATTTCTCCCAATGCTCTGACATCTGGAGCGAATAGTATGCCGTGCGTACGTGAGTTTTTTTTTCCTTTATCTCTGACGTTCGTGTAATCCATTAGTTAGTTCAACGGCGCACAGGTTCTGTTCTGTAAGCTGTACTGTAGACGTGTGCGCGCACGACGCGTGTGTAGTGTGGCCAACATCCAGGCAGGGTTTGGGTCAACTTTTACGCACGCTTTCAGATGTTGCCCCCCTACCCCCCTCCCTTCACCCCCATGCTGAAGGAGGGGGAGTGCTCAATTGCCCACAGCACTGGGGGGTGAGGGGGGTTCTTGTTTCCTGAAAGGGGGGGTAGGGTGTACAGGAATGTCAGGTTAACATGGAGCAGGATTCAGCCAAGTGTATGGAGGCGCAATGAGGGAGCAGTCAATTAGACATTTTCCATACAACTTGTGTTATCGATAATGTTTCCACTGTCCAGGCCCACGGGTTATAACAACACTTACTCTTGGAGAGTTGCTGTACAGTGTGAGTCATGTGGTGTGTAACATGCAAATAAACACAGACCTGTTCCAAGAACTTGATAAAAAGAAAGATTTAATCTTTGCAGCAGTTTCCAACAGCATGGTCAACATACATCATGGTTTACAACCCCCTTTTAAGTGGTTTATCTTCCACCAAAATACACTGAACTCACCAAGGGCAAAACAAGAACTGATAAGGAAGTTTCCATGGTCATAACAGTCAGCTCGCAGGTCCGTTTGTGGTACATTTAACAATGTCGATTCAACGAAGAGATTCTACACTTCTGAGTTATTTCGACCGTTTTGCAGTGGATGTGTACGTTTCAAACTCAGAACCCCCCCTCCCCCCTGAGAGCAACTGTCATGTTCCTCTGAGTGATCACATTGTCTTGAAAAAACAAACAGACAAACAAAAAAAAAAAACATTTGACATACGGTATGGTCTCCCAGATAGCTTGAAAAGAAACTTTTTTCATGAGGCAAAAGTTTCAATATCATCAGAAAACAGAATTCATAATTATTAACCCTTTTTTGACTGACCATCACTAGAAGGCAATGAACACAATGGATGTAGTGTAAAAGTGACCCTTAAAAGTTGTCATACTGTTAAAAGGCTAAACGCAATTTATTAAATCAATGAAAAGCATCTGGGTGTTGCATTTAGTCATCTTATATATTTATACAGGTATGGTCCCAGTGCCACACACACAGCCAGCTTTGCAACTGGTCAACGCAGATGTGGCCACATGAACAAAACGCTTCACATGGACAAGTGATCAAACATAAACATACGTGCATGAACCGGATGTTTACCCCTTACATGTACATAGTACATACATACCATATGTAGAGGCGACCGCTCTATATTGGTACAGGTACACAAAGAAACATATAATAGCGTAACTAAAACACAAACAGTGGAAAGCATGTCAATGTGGAATGCCTTTAGTTAGTTGTTCACAGGAACGTGTGATTAAAAAAAAAGAAGAAGTTTTGACATTTTAAGCATGTCCAAACAAAGCTTGCAAAGTTCAGAGACTACGTCATCTGTGCATTTACAATGCCTGTCAGTAGTTTTAGCACTGAAGTTAACCACTTGAACCCTAGCATCCCCAGAGTAGGGCTAACATTTGACAACAATAACAGCTCTACAAGCTTTGTAGATCATTTGTCCATTATATTTCTGTTACACATGCTGGAGATAGGTAATGCATTGACATTGTGTGTTGCAGATTCCTTTTTGGGGGTGGTCAATAGTACATCAATGCGTTTAAGGGTTGTTGAAATCTTTGAATGATCTGGAAAAATAGCTGAAATTAAGGTGGGTTCAGCACCTTACCATTTGACTAAAATGTAGTCATCTAACTATAAATGCACCAGAAATTCATATATGGGCATAAAAGAGGCAGGCAATATTAGGATGTGGCATGCATCTCCAACTAGCCAGTCCCCAATGCATAGTAAAGGGTCAAAATCAAAGATTGCGGAACACCATTATGGTCCTTGTACAAGTTTAACGCTACATTCTTAGTGAACTGCACTTCCCAACTGGAATACGGCCCCATCCATTTTCCCTCCGTCTACAATATATATTTTCACAGGAAAATATCTGATCTACAAGCTGCTCTAATGGCCTGTTGTGACATGACCAGAAAGGGGACGCAGGGATCAAGTGGTTGAGTTGTGTAGTAGTCAGATAAAACAAGTTACACTGGGACACATTTGAAGCTGCCTTTCCGATAAAAACATAAATCACAAAACAACAGACAGCTGAAAATAAAAAAACAAACAAACAAACGTTATATAAATAAATAAAGCTTTCTGTACATCAGATAAGCACGGATGCATTTTCATCATACATACAGATGGGTGGTTGCAGCGTGTCATGGTTTTTAGCGATTGGCATCAACGCTGATTCAACAACAAAGCACTTATGTGAGTGAGATACAGATAAAAAAAGAAAAAGAAAAATCAATCACATTTAGCTCATTAGCAAATAGAAATGTTAAAGACATCAGGCTCAAGTTTTGTTGAGTGCAGGTGTAAACAGTAAATAAGGCTGAAAAATATCTCTAGAAAATAAGTTGTAAAAACTACTCCTTGCTCTCCGACTGGGTTCTTTCCCTGGTTTAAGTTTCGGATTTCATCTGAACAGGTACTTTACATTTTAAGACAACAGTATAAAATATATCTATACACATATAGTATATAATTCCTATATATAATTTATATAATTCATCCTTTGGTTATGGAAAGAACCCAATAATCTATGCTGTTCAAGTAAGACTGATTATGGAAAAGAAGAGCGATCAGATAAATACATATGGAGAGCACATGGTTATGATGCCTCCTATGAAATAACGTGTCTTTGAGGGTTGGGAAGCTGCCCTGAGGCAGCATTCCACAAACATTGGGATAAATAATATTTACATACATCTACTATGTTTTACTGTTGTGTGCATCGATGACGACCAATATAAATGCATTTTGCATTCATATTCCCTTACCCAGCTGCATGAGCAGTTAAAACCCATTATCAAGACTTCCCGTCTACTGTTCCGCCATACCGTTTGTTTGAATTACAAAGAAACTCCGCATTGTTGTTGCCATTATTATTTTACAAATAATACAATAAGAATTCAAAGTGTGCTGTGCGCACGCAAGATGTGACGTTAGGTCTGACACAAATCTGCAGTCACAATAAGTTAGGGAAAAGAATGAACAGCCTCCTAACACAAAATGAACCGTGATGACTGCTTTGGCTTCTCGGGGATACAGTTGGATAGGTTTCAGAATGCCATTGCGCACGCACAAGCGCACACACACGCACAACGGGTAACAAAATGTTAGCGTCTGAGGTTTACAAAGCCGGGTTGGACCCACTGAATACTTAGGTTCCGGTGAGTGACCCGCTGGGGGGAGAGGGGTGGAGTGCCAGGTGGTACAGGATACGGGCCGAGTGAATTTGGGCGATAGGGACGTTGGGAGACAAAGATGAGGGCGGGGCGGGACAGACCGGCCTAATCCTGAAGCTGGCTTTCCTCGGACATCCACCCCGAGGAGGACAGATGCTGCTCACGGCGTCTGGAATACTTGAGCTGCAGTAGGTCTCCTACCTCACTGATGGCCTCCAATGCCTGCAGACGGAACAGGATGGACATTAGTGATCTTTAACCTAGTATCCAGCTTTCAAATTGGGCCCATTATGGAAATTAAAAGGGCAAAGAACACGCATCCTTTCACATTGCCCCAACGGGAGAGAGAGAGCGAGACAAATATAAGGGTAGCATGCCGCCGGAAAAAGCCTGATAAATTAGGCAAGGGGAACGCAAAAGTCAAACAAGTTTTCTTTGAGCAGGTTTCAGGATAAAAAGCCCTCATCATCCCTGGCGCTTAGCCTTTAATCATGTCTGGAGCGATACAAGCAAAGAGCAGAAGGAAGGAACTCTGGAGAATAAGGTGCACAGAGAAGCTATTGCAGGAAAAACCACAACTGAGCAGAGATTCCACTCCTTTTCCATCGGAGACTGTATCTGCAGCATTGCATATGCTGCTGGGCACCTGGAAACAATTTACCTTCCTTCCTGACCTTTTTTCTGATTCCATGGTTTGAGAAAGGGAAGAGGAGGGGGGGGAGGGGGAGAGAGAGAGGTTCCAAAGACGGAAAAAGCGGCTCCTCATAGTGTTCAACAAAGTGAAGCTGATGCCCTTTAAATGGACTATTAAAAATGGTGTTGACATACTCCTCAGTGAGATGAATGGAGTGTCTTTGGAGAGACAGAGCGGCCCAAATAAAATCTGTCTGTCTGTCTGAGCCATGCTGTAATATTTACAGACCTATCAGACTTCTAAGATCTACTATAATAAAATATTGGATGCCTGTATTGTTGTGCGTGCACACACGCACGCGCACACACGCACGCGCACACACACACACGCACGCACGCACACGCGCACACACACACACACACACACACACGCGCACACACACACTAACCCAAACTGCTGAGAGGAAAACGTCATTCTCACCAGAATAGAGTAGCGAGTCCAAACACATGATGGTCCATGGATCAAAAGCATGCTCTCATATCATGTCAAGAGTAATCAATTCCATTATTTTAATGTCTTTAATGGCTAAAGTGGGTTTCATAACAATATTCCACAAGAGCCTGGCTGAGACGTCTTCCATTCCTACTTAAATACAAGTCTTATCTGATCTCCAGTTCTGAACAACCGTGTATTGCTGGATTGCGTTTGAAGTTGGCCAGTTGGTGAGATACAGTATGTGAACTCTAGACACAATTGCTGCCTGGTTATTCATGTATAATGTTGTTTAAGGTAATTAGACTTTATATGGTTGGTGCTTTTGTTGAAGGTTTTATGGATAAAAAAGAATTGCCTAAACATCTATAAGATGTCAAATGTTAAATGACAAATATTAGGCTTTCCAGTAGTGGAACTACTTCAAACAAAATGTGTACAACAGACCACTATTTGAGGACATTTTAGCCCCACAGACGTGAAAACTAATGATTTGTTTTGCTTTTGTCCACAATTTGTCCACAATTCCAGGATGGATCTTTGACCATTAATCTTCTGGTTGTGTAGACTATGGGCTAATTCAGATGAATATTTTAACTCTTGAGAGTGTAAACATGAAACCAAAATGGACCCGCAAGGGTCCATCATTTAGCCTGGGGACCAACTGGAATCCTCTCAGGGACCACTGGCGGTCCCCGGACCACCTGTTGAAAACCCCTGCTCTACTGCAAAGAGCAATAGAGGAACAGGAGAGACCGATGTGGGAAAGATTGTAAGATTGCTACTGCAGATACATAGGTACGCAGGTGATGGTGAACACCGTCGCACCGATTAAACAGGTGACTCACCGTGTCGAGCATCTGTCTGGTGTGGGCGGCCGACACGCAGAAACGTGCCCTGGACTCGATGATGGGCGTGGCGGGGAAGCCAACCACCACCGTACCAATGTTCCTCTTCAACATTTCCCTGCCAAACGCTCTGCAAAACCACGGTAGACAAATGGCACAACTTATAAGTGATGTTTTCATTCTCACTCCCTGACCCTGACCCACCCATCTCTCTCTCTCTTTGTGCATGACTCAGCTGAAGTTATTATCTGCTGTTAATATCAGAAGATAATAACAGAATAACAGATAATAGAAGATAAAACGTCTTAAAGGTCAGTAACAAAGTAATGAGAAAAGTGCTTAGATGAGGTCGGCTCACATATCAGGCATTTAGCAGTTGCTCTTATCCAGGCAACTTGTGACGATGTACAAAACAGGGCCGGATCTAGGCATGGGCATGAATGCCCACACTGCCTCAACCAAACCTGATGGCAACCGAAACAACCACATTCCAAAGATATTTCAAATTAAAGTGCTTATATTTTAAATTATTTGAAACACTACTACTGCTAGTAATTGCAATTGTGGCACCACTAAACCAACACCATTTCACCATTCAAAAACATAAAACTCTCTGAGTCACCTTTATGCACCTTATGCATGCTGCGTGCCTGTTGCAACTTCAACAACACCTGATGTTAGTATTGATGTTTTACTTGCCTAATAAAATCCTGTAATTGAAAATGGTATGGGTGCGGCTTCCTCGCCAGTGGCGCGAAGCGACACGGGCGATGAAGCCGCCCCCATACCATTTTCTCCTGCCCCCCCAATTGGGAAATGTTACACCTGGGCCTGGTGCAAAATGGGATGAATCTTAGCCAATCAACAACAGGCTAATTGGTTAAGCAAATAAGAGTCCCAAGAAAACAAGTTAACTTCATCACAGTTAGACTTGACTACAAAATTAGCATCCGTGGAGATGTAAAAAGCATACATCTACACCAATCAAAATTACACAATGGGTGCAAATTCAGGTTTTAGAGAAACCTACCCTATTTTTGCAGGCATGTAGAGCATCATGGGTACAACAGGGGAGTCTTCGTTGCCATAGATGATGAAACCTGCCTCGTCGAGTTTTCTACGGAAGTAGGTGGTGTTCTCTGACAGCTGTTTGAGACGGTCAGCACCTGGACAAGATAAAAAGAGAAGAGCTTAGCGAGACGAAAAAACGGACGCTCCAACAGCATCAATCAAGCTCAGGCTGGAAGAACAATACAAGATATTAAGGATTTTATAGACCCCATAGACAGCGTATTGTACGCCAAGACAAGACAATCTCGGCAGCGAATGAGTTAAGCTTTAAATCCTGTGTGGGTGTACTGTGTGCAAGCAGACAGTGTTTATACACAGAGTCAGTGTGACAACTACAATGCTGACCCATGTGTGGGATCTAAGGATACAAGCGCACGGAGAGGAGAAACGCAATAATATGTGCAGAATGGCAAGGACAGGGCAAGCACACAGGCAGCTCAGTTGAAGAAAGAAAGAAAGAAAAGAAATGGCGAACATGGGTAAAATGCTGATCTACAATCTCATTGTTAGCTTGTAGACCTGCTCTTCTGTTCTTTTAGCAAGTGACACCATCATGCTAAGGAGTATTAAACATTAGACATTAATACTACTTTGTAGACTCAGTTGACAATGATATACAAAGTTGTAAAATAATAATAATAATAAATAAATAAGGGGGAAAGTAAAGTAAGGAAAGACCTATTGCTGCTTGCCTGTGGAGGCACACTGCAAGTTAAAAGGTCAAGAGTGGGGTGAAACTAAACATGCTTCAATCCACATCATGTGCTCAGTCACAACGGCGTAGTGGCGCAGATTGCTACACTCAAAAGACCTCACATTGCCATACATCTGGAGATACCATCTTATCCAAATAAATAAGCGCTTGGCTCAAAGTGCCAACAACAACCAACATCTGCTGGGCCGTGTTGAAATCCACAACAGAAACATGATGGCTTCAAAGCACCCTGAGACACAACAAAGTCTGAAATCATCGCCGTGGGGGCAGAAACCTTGTATATCCTCCATATGTCATCTTTTTTTATGTCTTCACATAAATCAATGCCTTATTTTATAGTATACCTCACAGTGTGTGGCCACCGCGTAGTGCAAAAGCAGCAGATCCTCAAATATTAATAGAATCTTATGACTAGGTATCTACAATGGTTGGATTGATTTTTAAAATTAATCTCCTTCTTATTTCCTAAAAAGGCTTTGCACATACAAGGTTTCCGGCTGACAGCTCCAAAATTATATTCATCCAGATGTTCTCAGTTCTGGAATCCAAAGTGATTCTCGGCACTGAGTGATTACTTTATCAGAATAAAACAAAAGAAGGGCAGTAAGTTCTGATAGACTTTGGGTCGGGCATTCCTTTCATATCGGGGCCTTTGCTGAGGAATGCCCTTGCCATGTCGTATTATCCTTATGTCCTGTCCACATACTTGACTGATGTGAGACTTCAAACGACATAGAAAAGACATTTTGATGTCGCGTTCCCCGTGCCTGGGAACCGCCAAAAAACTGGCCGCTCCTCTAGTCAAAACGTTGCGGTGCGACGTTCGTTCGCGCGCGGGGGGGGGATCAAGGATCGTCTGTCGCTTTGGCTTCGCGTCAGCGACTTCAAAGGCCGCCGTATTTCAAACACTGACTGGGCTGTAACCAATCACGCTGTCACTGTTAGTCTTCCACTAGGAAAACCTGTCAAGCCAGAATACAGTGCAAGGTCAGCCTATACACCCCCCCCCCCCCACCCCCAGAGAGTGGCCTGGAAAGAGCTGATAGATAGATGTGCAGACACTGACTGTAGGGAGAAGAACGGAGGAGCTGGAGGTTGTTTCTGAAGCACTGACACCGGTTCAGAAGTTTATTCTGCTGCTGAGTGTTACAAAACAGGCCTGGAGGAGTGTATGTGTGTGTGTGCGTGCGTGTACGTGTGTGTGTGTGTGTGTGTGTGTGTGTGTGTATGTGTGTGTCAGCATTGTAGCCATGGACGACCATTTAATGTTGAGTTTAGTCTCTAAAACCCAGAGTTTTTGTCCATAATTTAGGAGATAGGAGTCCATAATTGGCAAAATGTTGGTCAGAACAACAATCCTTCTACATTTTCTATGAGTACGTTCTTGAAAATTAAGTAATTATCAAGTTTAAATATAATAATTTAACTCTTGAGAGTTAAATTATGAAGCAACTCTCAGGAGTCACAGGTCTATAAGGTTCCATTTGGTTACCAACTGCTCATCATTTAGCTGGGGACCACCTGGAATCCTCCCAGGGACCACTGGTGGTCCCCGGAACACTGGTTGAAAAACAGTGCCTTATAATATCACCACAGCCCACTATTTAATCAGCATTGTAGCCACGGACAACAAAACCAAGGAGTTTTTGTCCATAATTTAGGACATGGGAGTCCATAATTGACAAAATGTTGCCTTCTACATTTTTTAAATGTGTACGTAATTCACATGTTTAAATATAATTTAACTCTTGACAGTTAAATTATCATTAACTCTCAGGAGTTACAGGTCTATAAGGGTCCATTTGGTTACCAAACTGTCCATCATTTAGCTGGAGTGGGGACCACCTCTGGAATCCTCTCAGGGACCACTGGTGGTCCCCGGAGCGCTGGTTGAAAAACACTGCCTTATAATATCAGCGTTCCAGCGGCTGCTATAGATCTGGTGCATGTTGAGAGTTAAGGGGAGCCACCCCCTACGGAACAACAAAATCTCAGTGACCTAGTCTGTGTGTGTGTGTCTGTGTGTGTGTGTGTGTGTGTGTGTGCGCGCGCGCAACAGAGATAAAGAGATGAACCCAACAGAGTTTGATCTCTGGCCCTCAGTGCCATGCCGCTTTGTACCCTGCTGGAGGGCACGCACGCACGCGCACACACACACACACACACGCACACGCACACACGCACACACACACACACACACACGCACAGTAAGCACAAACACCCCCATCTGAAAGCCATAAAGGGAGTGTGGGAGAAGTCAACACAGCAGCACTTCAAGAGCTCTAGTCATCTCCAGGGGCGGATCTAGGCATGGGCATGAGGGGGCAATGCCCCCCTAAATACCCAGTTTGCACCCCCCAAACACGCTGCCATGCAAAACAAACCAAGATATTTCTAATTAAAGTGCTTATATTTAGAATGATTTGAAACACTACTACTGCTACTAACTAACTACAGCTGTGTCGCCACTGAACCAACAGCATTTCATCATTGAAAACAGGAAACTCTGAGTCAGACCTTTAGCTTTATGCATGCTGCGTGTCTGTTGCAACTTCAACAACAACTGATGTTATTATTGATGCTTTACTTGACTAATAAAGGTCCTGTAACTGAAAATGGTATGGGGGTGGCTTCGCGCCACGGGCGATGAAGCCGCCCCCTCATACCATTTTCTCTTGCCCCTCCAAATGGGACATGTTACATCCGCCCCTGGTCATCTCAGGCCTGTCTGAAACCAGTTCACCCACTGGCTACCGCTAGTACCAGAAAGGCATCCGGGGAGGCTAGCGCTGGACAATACTGTATTATTATATATTCAATGTATTGTAATGAATAATCACTGGATATAATTTCATGGCGTAACTACAAACTCAAAAGGCAAATTTCAAAATAATCACTCTGCGAACCTGCATCATTTAGAGCAGGGGTTTTCAACCTTTTTCATACCAGGGCCTACCATTTATTCAGCATTTTAGCCACGGACCACCTTCGATGTTGAGTTTAATCTCTCTGACCCAAATGCAGGGATATTCAAGTTTGTGTCCACAATTTAGGATAACTGGAGATAACTGGCAAAATGTTGGTCAAAATGACAATTCTTCTACATATTCCGTTTGTGTAATTCTTCAAAATTAGATGTTAACACAGTATAATTTAACTCTTGAGAGTGTAAAATGATACCTGGTTTCATTTTACTCTCTCAAGAGTTACAGATCTATAAGGTTCCATTTGGAGACCAACTGTCCATCATTTAGCTGGGGACCACATGGAATCCTCTCAGGGACCACTGGTGGTCCCCAGAGACCACTTGTTGAAAACCACTGATTTAGAGTGCTGCATTCAGAGAATAAACACATACAATGAATGAATCACTGTAGTTCTCTGTCCCTCCCTGAGTTATAACCGAGACTAAACGTGCTCACTCCTATCATATCTGCCGGTTGATCATTGATAGTAGCTCGTATCACTCAGCTGCTAATGATTGATGACATAGGTAAATAACGTTATCAATATGAAAACAAAGTACACACAACGTAGCAAGCTTGGCACCATTCGCAAAAAAAAACAAAAAACAAATTTGTAATACATGATGTCACAGAGCAAAGACAACCAATGGTTTTGTAGGACGCTGAAGTATGATAGAATAGAATGACATAATACATGCATTCAAATCACAGGTTAATGGCGCCATCTTGTGGTACAGATGAAAAAAAAAACATAGTAGGCCAGCGTGCCAGGCACCATGTGATCCCACATGGACAGACACTCTCCAAGTGACCCAGAAACTAGGGGTAAAATGTAGGACAACAATGCTGACTGGCCGCTATCCAAGGGAACATAATGGGGAGAAAAGCCTGTTAAAGAACAGGTCCTGCAATCCAGCACCAAACACTGACTGACTGTGACCCTAAATTTCACATGACTGGAGGGGTAGAGGCTAGAGGGTGCCTCGCCTAGACCACGTATAGTCTTGAACTATGACTAATGACAATCTTGAAACATCCCACACTGGCCGCATGTCCCTAAAAGATTCAAAATGTAAAAGAAAACAGGAAACAAAAGGCTATTTTTCATGCTTATATGAGTGAATTCTAATGTAAACACTGGTGCACGCACATTGCAGAGCCTGCAGGAGAGATGGATGCGTATCTAATCCCCTGTCCTCTACACCGATACAACCTGTCAGAACTTGGCTAATATAACAGTAAAATATTGCAGATATTGCCCTGGCCTGGACCGCTGGTTTTCAACCAGCGGTCCAGGGATCACCAGTGGTCCTGGGCCCTGATTCCAGCTGGGCCTCAGCTAAATGATGGTTACTAAATGGTACCCTTCGGATCTTCAATTCTTGAGTGTGAACTCAAAAGCAAATGTTTCGTCTGACTCTCTCAAGAGTTTTTTTTTAAACATTGTTTAAGACATGTACTTGTGGTGTTGTAACTTTCATTGAAAAATAGCAGGCGTTCTCAGCTCATAGCGCGCCACAGAGTGGCACGCTATGAGCCGTGAACACATACTATTTTTTGGGGAGAATGTGAGAATGCAGCACAAACTTTCAGTGTGTTCTTTCAGAGCGAATGTTTTGTAGAATCTACAATGTCAGGCAGTGGCGTTTCTAAGCAATTCGGAGCCCTAAGCCAGAGCCCCCCTTACCAAAATGACCTTTACGGGTCCATTTGGTAAGGGGGGGCTCCAGGGAAAATCTCCTGTAAAATGGCACCCACAAGGGATACAATTATGAACTATTTTTAAACTAAATAACATATTATATGTGTTGTAAATGTTCAATTCTAGTTATAGAGGATAAGTATAATGTGTTTATCCATATTAGGCAACCTTATTAGCCGGGGATCCTTTTAAAGCATGTCTGGTGGTCGCCCCCTCCCCTCATGGCGCCCTAGGCAACTGCCTAGTCTGCCTAAGGGCAAAAACGTCCCTGATGTCAGGACGAAATGGGTTAACACGTGCATTACTTCCTAAGCTTTCCACACAACATCCATCCTGCTTACCCAGTGTGGTGCCATCCTCTCCCATGATGATCCTCATGGAGGTGATGATCTGCTGAGCCACTGGTGGCGACATGGAGGTGGCGTACAGGGCGCTGTGCGAGTGGCTCCGCAAGTAGTCAATCAGCTCCTGTTGAGAGGAAACATCATTTTTAAAACGCATTAAGACCTGGCTAAGACAAGATTATACAAGAAGAAGAATGTCTTCTGACAGTCTGAAACACTGGTGTTTTTTTTTTTTACTTGTTGGGTCAGTTGTGTGATCCAGCCTTTTCATGTCCAGGAACACCCGTGAATTATGTAATTGGCCACAGCCCCGATCTCAAAATATTTTGTTTCTGGGGACCCCCCAGGGCAAATATTAATCCCGTGTATTGTGTTGGATACTTTGCACTTGTATTGTGTTTCAAGTCTGGTGCAAGTTCAGTTTCAAACCACAATGAAATCAACCCTCTGATGAATCCACTGTATTTCTCAACAAACTATATGGAATTGGAATATGGCTGGCACTTGGCAGTAATGTTACACAATACTAGTCAATGGCTAAACGTGGCCACAAATGTGTAACTTCTAAGACAGTACAGCAAAGACAAGTTGGAAACTAACTACGAACAGAAAAGTGGAAAGGCAGGCGAAACAGATCTGAGAAACCCAACCTTGTGTTATGTAGTCAGTGCATTTACAAGCTGAGCCAGCAGGGGGCACCAGCGTATTAGTAAAATAAAATGTCACGCATCTGTGTGTGAATAGATTAGACACAAGGTAAAATAATAATAATAATAATGACGTTACAAATATACATATATTTTAATAACTACATCTTGGCAAACAGAGGATGCCATGGCAAACAGTAGATGTTTGCCATGGTTCACCTGAAAAACAAAGGGCACCAGTGAAGAAGCTGATGCTTATTACACTTACTGCCTGCCTGGCAAATATTAGTGGTGAGACCATATGCAAACGTATGCAAACATGCGCTTGTTATTGTTCCTTTCGTTCCACAAGCCTTTTTAAATCCTTTCTACTTGGATAAATGCAGCAGCGTGAATAACTGTACTAAAAATGAAACCTGAATTCATATCGTTTCATCAAAAACAGGAAGCAAAGCTTCCCCTTTTATTTTTGGGAAATGGTGTTTTACTGTATGCTGCCTGGACATGACGTGCGTCATCATGACACGGCACAGCTGGAGGTGCATAAAGTCTCTATCACAAGTAACACAGAAACCAATTTATATAATTGCATTTTATCTTCACCTAATTACTTTACCTGACCAATAATTAGCCTTGGAGGGGACGAGACAATATAGGTGAATAAAATCTTTAATACAGTCTTTCAATATACCTGGGATTGATTTTTTTTTTACCCCATTTAAAAAATGGTTTAAAACAGTGGTTTTCAACACGTGGCCCGGGGACCACCAGTTGTCCTTGAGAAGGTTCCAGGAGGTCCCCAGGCTAAACGATGGAAAGTTGGTTAACCAGATATAACTCTTGAGAATGTAAAAATGAAACTTTTTTAACTCATTTTCACACTCTCAAGAGTTAAAATATTCATCATCGGAATTAGCACCACCTAATTAAGAAGTCTACACTGTTTTGCTTGCAAAATCCAGCCCTGAATTGTGGACAAAACCAAAATAATTCTTTAGTTTATGGTCTTTGGGGGTAAAAATGTACTGTAGTCAAATGGTGGTCCGTGGCTCAAATGCTGAATAAATAAATGGTGGTCCCTGGTGTCAAAAAGGTTGAAAACCCCTGGTTTAAAAAGCTAAAACAGCAGATCTACTCCCAGTCCCCCTGCCTGCTGAGCAGATCATCCAGTAGGACTCGTCTGACTTGCTAGTACAGTGACAAGGACAAGGACAATCCCCTGCTGGTTTCCCCGCTCAACAAACACCGGCAATTCTGTTTGTTGCAAGGCCGAAGGCACGGCTGCCAGGAAATCGGACGCCACTACACATAAACCAATTATGTGGAAAATAACCTGCAGCACAACATCCTCTGGAAATGCTACCTGTTAAAGATAGTGATGGTTGTGTTGTAGAGGACGAGGGGAGGACGGGAGGGGGCCCGTGGGACGTAAAAAAAAGGCAGTAAAATAGAAACGTGTGGAGTAGGGAAAACTAACCCTACGTTTTAACGGCGGGGGGCGGCCGGCGATGATAGAGCGACGTCGCCCAACATCCATTATTTCTCAATGGGAGCCGCCGATTCGGGCGACAGCAGCAGAACGTGCGACGTTGGCCGACGTGGGTGGGCGACGTCGCCCGGAAAGATAAAAAATTGGTGAGCTTTTCGGCCCAATCAGAGCCAAGTGCTGCTTTTTTTTGCCGTCGACCCAAAACCATTCGGCGCAGTTTGGTTCCTAGTTCCGTCCCACGTCCTCCTCCACCATACTATTTTTTTCTCAGTGCACCACAGCACCCTCGTTTACGGTACTCATTTTGCATGCCAATCTAAGCGAGAATTTACGGTAATGACCGCCCCCGTCGCTGATATCGGCCGACGGTTTTTATCCATCACCTGCCGTTAAAAGGTACTGTAAGTAAAGCCTCTCACCTTCTTTCCTCCGATGTATCCTCCTGCAGCACCGAAGCTCTTCGTAAAGGTTCCCATCATGATGTCCACATCTTTGGGGTCCAGGCCAAAGTAGTCGACTACCCCTCTGCCGTTGGGGCCCAGGGCCCCGATGCTGTGGGCCTCGTCCAGGTACAGATAGGCCTTGTAGCGCTTCTTCAGGGCGATGACTTCTGGCAGAGCCACAATGGAGCCCTCCATACTGCGAATTAATAAAGAACCACTACATCAGGGCTGCCCAAAAGGTAGATTGTGATCTACCAGTAGATCACACAGGTCCTGCAGGTAGATCACATGACAGTCTCCCCAGCACATGGACTCTTATAGATCTGTAACTCTTAAGAGTGTTAAAATGAAAACAAATGGACCCTTACAGGTTCATTTGGTTTCATTTTACACTCTCAAGAGTTAAATTATATTTAAACATCTGAATTATGTCATTTTCAAGAGTCCACACAATTAGAAAATGGAGAATAATTGTTATTTTGACCATCGTTTTGACAGTTTTCCTTCCCAATTGCTTCCCAATTGTGGACAAAAACGTGAAAGTTCTTAGTTTTGGGTGCAAGAGAATAAAACTCAGCTCAAACCTCAAATACTGTTTTCAAACGTCAGTAATAGCATATACAGGAAAACCTTCCAATTCTCCCCCTCTATGTTTCATTTTAAGTGCATTGTTCTTAAGCACTATAACATAAAGTAACACCATCACCACTATTTCAAAGCTCAAACTTTCTGGGAGGCTTTGAAATGGATTTTCAGTAATGGAACAATCACATGTTTGATGTGTAGATCTTGTTGAGCCGGTCAATACGCAAGTTAGCACTCTAACGAGTGCAGATCTAGATATTTATTGTTTTGATCCCAGAATAAATGGACTTGTGCGTGTGTGTTTATATCTTTTCTTTAGCAGCTGAAGCATTTTTTTTTTCAGATCCCGATGAACTTCTCGCTCCATTACCCTTACATTAGTCAAGCGTATTGATCAGTTAAGCCGTTTCACAGAGAGACGCATCCATTGATCAAATGGATTGTACACCTTTATATAGTAAGTACATTACAAAGGACAAGGCAGGCAAACACACAAAGTTGATGGCTGAGAGCACCCTGCAGTGAAATCAGTGAGGGAAGGTCAAACTGCGCTGTTCATGTAAGCACTCTGCACTGTTTAAAGGACGTATCTTTCTACATGAATGTTTGTTTTGTGTTTAGATCTTTCATACTACAAGGGCTGTAGCGTTTTTTAGACTCCCCTTAAACCTTATCATTTCTATTCTATGTTTATACAAATAAAACTAAATAAACTACAGTGTTGGATATTTTCTTCACACAGCAACTGTATTCATATGTGGCATAATGCAATTCAATCCCTAACTAAACAGTTACTGTTCAGTAGAGTGTGTGGAGTTATTCTTTACCTATATATGCCCTCAACGAGAATGAGGATTTTCTTCCAGGGTCGGTGGGTTCTTGGCTGGCCGTGGGCGATGGCATCTCTCAGAAACTTCTCCAGACTCTGCATGTCTGTAAACCACGGTATATTGGTTAAAGCAGGGGTTTATGGGCAATAACATAGCGTGATGCAACACCACTTGTCAATGAACCAGATGAGTTTTTGGTCCAAATAAACTTTTATTGTTGAGAACTAGACTTTGTTCTATGCTGACTAGGCTTTGTCCTGTGCGTGTAATGTGAAAATTCATGAGATCACTGGATGATGGTGAATGGTAATGAGCCTTGGGAGCAGACAGAGAGATTTTCTCAGCAATCACTCAAATCTGCTAGGCTGCTGACTGTGAGGGCCTCTCGTGTGTGTGTGTGTGTGTGTGTGTGTGTGTGTGTGTGTGTGTGTGTGAGAGAGAGAGAGAGAGCGACTGCCGATGTGGGTATGTGCATGCAATGCATGCGTTTGTTTGTTTGTGTTTGAAGGAGAGGGCTCATCCTGCATGGAGGTGTGTTAAATAGAAGTTACACCACACCCACAGCTGTGTGAACAACTGAACATGCATAGTAAACAAAACAGATGCCATGAGGTCTGTTTGTACTAAGTGCGGCAAACTTTCAGCAGACACACCCTGGTCAAACATATAGCTTTGTCCTGCTATGTGAGGGCGTCCATGAATGCTGCAGAGCAATTAAGAGGCCGGCGTTACTTAATCCAATTCTGCGTGCATGCCACGAGGTACAGTGAAAACCCCCATGTGACTGCTGCGCTGTAGTAATGTGCTAGTTACTGTACTAGAGGTCACTCACTGTTGTGTTTGAAGACTCGGATGGTGGATCCCGAGAGGCGAGCGCCTAGCACCAAAGACGCGTGATTCAGTTCGTCACTCAGGATGAGACAACCCTAAAAGCACATAACCAACAGATTAGCATTTTTGCCATGGTCTATGACATTCTATATCATTATAAAGCACTTTGCTGGTACGCATGTTCTGTCTGCGTACAGGTAAGAATAAAGATGAATGTCGTCTTCATTCACCCTAGCAGCTATGAAAGGTACAAAACTATGAGTCGCTGTTGAAGCATTGATCAGAATGGGTCAACACACGTGTTTGATGCAATCAAGAGTGCATCGAAAAGTACAAAAAATATATATTAGGAAAATAAAGCCTGGCATTGAGAAGAACTAGTGGGCAGATATATTTTTTCCTCGTTATAATGTGGTTAGATCAGGGGTGCCCAAAAGGTAGATCATGATCGACTAGTAAATCACACAGGCAGTGCAAGTAGATCACACGACAGTCCCCCCAACACTTATAGATCTGTAACTCTTGAGAGTGTTAAAATGAAACATTTCACACTCTCAAGAGTTAAATTATATTTAAACATGTGAATTACGTAATTTTCAAGAGTCCAGACAATTAGGAAATGGAGAATAATTGTTATCTTGACCAACGTTTTGCCTGTTCTTTTTCCCAATTGTGGACAAAAACGTGAAAGTTCTTAGTTTTGGGTGCAAGAAACTAAACTCAACAAAATAAACTGTCAACTCAAACCTCAAATACTATTTTCAAACTTCAGTAATAGCATATACAGGAAAACCTTCCAATTCTCCCCCTCTATTTTTCATTATACAGTAAGTGCATTATTCCTAAACACTATTTCAAAGCTCAAACTTTCTCGGGGGAACAATCACATTTTTGATGTGTAGATCTTGTTGAGCCAGTCATTCTGAAAGTAGCTCTCAAGTCAAAAAAAGTGTGGGCACCCCTGGGTTAGATGTTTAGTTGTTTTATAGCCAGTTCAACTTAGATTGTAACTTTGTAGATTTTGTAGCAGCTACAAACGTTGGGCATCGCTTCATGTCACTGGCTTTACACCAAACATGAATGGTAGAATGTAGCTTTGTATTTGCCAGTATTAAAAACAGCTTTAGATTCATATGCCTCTTTGCCTATATGGGCACATTCTGGGCTGTTGATTATTATTATTACGAGTTCCATTTCAAAATGCTGCGGAAAGCGAGGGGTGTGAGAATTGCAGGAAATACCTAATCGCTGACAATAACCCAAACACAGCTGAGAGAGAAAGTCACAGTGGAACAATAATCCAGTTCAAAGCTGTCCCACAAGCACATTAAGCAGTAACAGTAAAGGATTGAATTAGCCAAACTGCATATCTGGAATTCCGGAAATTCATTTTAAGCACTGCTGAACCTTTATTATTTTACACAAGGAAATTGGGTTGCTCAGGGGATTAACATAGAAGAATGAAATATGTTACAAACACTCTCTACCCACAACATATTTACTCATCTAAATTGCCGTGTTTCTATCTGTGTGTAGAGACAATGGAATCATTACTGCACAACTATCTACATACAGTAATATACCATTTTGTGTTCTTTCAGGTAAATGAGTTTCTAAAAAAAAGTGCATTTTTAATTTGTCAGAATACGACCAAGGTGATGTTTACTGCATCTTAGCTCTTCCTCTGTGGACACAGACAGACAGACTGATTTTTTCCCCTAAATTTGTGTCTTGGAAGTGTGTGCTTTGTAGACTTTCTCTAGTTTTCCACGGGTCACACAGTTTCCTCTGGTCAATGAATAATTGAATGGGTTACACAACATGCAATTATGTTATAAGAGGAACATATGAATTGGCAAGAAATGGTAAAACAAAAATGCAATCTCAGTTACGAAAGGCCAGTGATTGAATTCTAGTGGCACTCATCTACAAGCTCACAACGTGTTGAGGCATATTCATTGTGAGCTTGTAGATTGGCTGCTAGAAAATACTATCAAGAAAATGTATATATGATAACTACATTAGTAGCTTTTTCTTAATTTCTATATTTTGCATATGTTCCTACATAATGCCTAATTTGCTTTTTTTTTTTTTTACATGTTTACTTATGTATAGACCAACTGTAGGTTCAAATGACAAAATGTGAGATATATCTACTCCTGTGGAATGATTATCGTGTATTACTTTACTTATATGGTTTTGCACTTTCGATTCATATTTAATTAACATTCCAATTTTGGAGGACTAGCTCATGGACTGAGAACTATTCTGAACTGAACCGGTTACCAACCCAGTGGAAAGAGGGATTTTTAAATCAGTTATTTTTGGCGAGCAACGCTGTACTTTCCTGATCAGAAACACCAACTAAAAACGCCCCTGCTTCATAGGAAGAGGGGAAGTGAGACGTGATGCACTTGATGCATTGGGGTTAAGGCTTAACAGCTAACACGTACCACATACCACACGCACACACACACACAGGCTGCAGAGACCCACCCCTGAACTTGGAATGTTTTGAGAACGCGGGGCGGAAGCTCATGTGTTGTGGAACAGTCTGAACTCTTTGTGGACTGCTTCCATGTAACTGGAAGCCCAACCTGTTTTCACCTTTCATAGAAAGTCTGCTTGTAGAAAATCTAAAGTCATATAACCTCAATAATTATGTGTACAACTCAACTGGTTATAATAATGCTATGTAGGGGGAACTGCGATAAGGCAAATACGAATACGTGCAGGGTGCAGTGGAGGGTGTGCATCGTGTGAGATGAAAGAAAACACAGAAGAATTTCGATAGTAGAATATCGCATGGCTTCATCCCCCTGCATATCAATCATCAAGTGTCCAACATATAAAGGAAAATAAGGTTGAAAAGAACATGGAACTAGCAAAAAAAAAAATTAACACCCCACCCCATTATAAGCAGGGGCTTCATCCACCTATCTGTCCCACAATAACAACAACAATAACGTAATTTCCGGATTATAAGCCGCACCTGAATATAAGCCACACCAGCTAAATTTGGGGCAAAATACTGATTTTTCGCTGTATAAGCCGCACCTGACTATAAGCCGCACCAGGCAATAAGCTTCATGTTTGAGCAGTGGTTTTCAACTTTTTTTTATCCCAGAGCCGTTTGATCGCAAACAAAAGAGGCAAAACATCAAAATGAGGCCAAAATGAACATGACTTATGATTTATTAATTAAGTGGTGTTAATTTAGATGGTGAATATCATAACTCTTGAGAGTGTAAACATGAAACCAAATGGACCAATTTTTACGCTCTCAAAGAGTTACATCTGGTTAACCAACTTTCCATCATTTAGTCTGTGGAGCACACCTGGAACCCTCTCAGGGACCACCCCTGTGTTACCTGTAAAAATCCATAGATTGGTCGCACCATTGTATAAGCCGCAGGGTCAAAAGCATGTGAAAAAGTAGCGGCTTATAGTCCGGAAATTACGGTATATGTTTTGCATATAGGCGACAAAGGAAATTGCATACCTTCCCAGTGAGAGCAGGAATGTTCATGGAATTGGTAGCGAAGCCCATGCCAAAGGCCATTGATGACTCAACGCCAAGGAACCTGGCAACTAGCTGCTCCAAGTCCTCGTGGATGTCCAAGTTTCCTGGGGACAACAAAAGCAACCGTGTCAGTAGTTAGTTGTGACTCACCACATTGTTGTGACTTGCAACTGTAATGTAAGTACATTCGCAAGTTTGTCATAACCACAAAGAACATGGAAATTCTTTTGCTTTTACTCACAAACCTCTGCATAGCCGTATTAAATAGAGGTCACAGTACATTCTCCTTCAGGGAAGGCTGCTATTTACATTCAGCTACTGTATCTTGCTATACTCTCTTGTTCTCTTTCACAAAATAAATAGAGAAAACCAACAGAACAATAGCTGCTCGGAGAAGCAGATTGCAGTGCCCAAGCCATTAAAACGAACAAGGCTTGAAAGCTCCACAGCTAATGTCTAGTGTGGTCTACACCATGTCATTATGTTTCCTACTCGAAAAACTTGCAGTGCCTCAAAAAAAAAAAAAAAAAAAAAGAAAAGAAAAAACACTCCAGCTGACCACTTTTAACATTTCAGTGACAAACAACAGAGGCAGTGGCTGTTTTGGTCGCTCTGGATTACTAGATGGATTACTAAATGCCTAAATTGTGCATAGGGCTGCTTGATTCGACATGAATTGGAAGCCAGCTCACCCTGGCCGAGACATTAAGAAGACAAGGTTTCAGTTATTATTTCAGCACTTCTCTATTCACATGACTACTTACTAGCAAGTTATGGAAACACGTTCTAGACGTATTGACTTTTCCTGAGTTTGGAAAGAAGCAGGTGGGAACATACTGCAGCCGACTTAGAGTACTAACCTTAAGTGCCATTTCAGGGATAGGGTAGACGTACAAATTGAACAAGCAGTGAATGCTTTTCCAGTCTCCGCCCATTAAAAATGAACATCGCCTTGTTTAACATTCTGAACCGACAATTCATTATGTATTTCTGGGAGGCCAATGCTCAAGTTAATTGCAATGCTGAATTATGCTGACCAAAGCAACAGCACAGCTTTTGTTTTAACACTTTTGTGGGCAACAATGGAGGTCTATGAGTTCTGGATATAAGCCATTAATTTGTCCCGATGGACAATACTTTTATGTAGTACAAGCATGCTGAATCAGGCTGAAGAGGTTTTCATAGGCTATAAGAATAATATATTATCCTTTAAATTGCCCCGCACTACTAACAATCACCAGTTAACGGTAAAGCATTAAAAGGGACTGTTTACCCAAAGTAATTACTTATTTACTATCAATTACACACGTCATAAAGCCTTGAATTCATGGAGATTTTGTTTTGTCGCATTCCTAAGGTAATAATTCGATGACGGGCAGAGTCTCCTGGTAGAAAACTCAATAGAAACTCATCAAATTATTGGCCTAGGAATGCGACAAAAGGTCATTTTTGGGTTATCCATTAAGTGAACAAGTTACGTGCATGGGGCCCTTCTCAGATGACGTTGAAGGATACAGTAGGAGATGTTTTTGTCCTTACCCATCTCATGGCGTGTGCTGCCAACTCCAACGCCATACTTTTGTGTGACTTCTACAGCAGCGTCGGCACAGGCCCCAGTGTTCTCAGCAAAGCCGAGGTAGTTATAAGATCCCATGTTGATCACGTCCTTCACTACCTTACCAGTATGCCTGAAACACAGAGACCAGCCAAAAGAGAGAAAGAGAGAGAAGGAAAGATGGGAGACATTTAGCATCTCCGACAAAAACCCAAGAACACTAGAAACACTTGTGTCAGTGAGTGTGTACGTGCATGCCAGTGTGTGTGTTCATCCCCCCAGACTATAATAATGACTTTGTGCCTAGTCAAGGCAATAAGGAATCAACAAGACACAGGTGAATGTAATCTTTTCAACAGGGAAACGGATCATAATCTCCAACAAAGTTAAAGACGTGTGGAAAGACCCAGAGGGGAGAATGTTGAGGAAGACAACAACACATATTGTTCAAATAAGGAAACAGATGATAATCAACAACAAAGTTAAGATGTGTGGAATGTGTTGAGGAAGAAAACAACAGAAATTGCTTTGCGTTGCTTTTGTAAAGGTTATATAAGAAGGAAAGCTTGGCTCCAATGTTGATCTAACACTGATTGCTTTCTGACACATGGTGTCAGAAAGTCGCAGGCCGAGGTGCTCTGGAATGCGAGTGAAGCGATGCAGCACTCAGCGTTGTCCCGTACAGTTTTGTCAAAGAGTAGTCAACTACACATATCATGCCTGTCACAAATGTCTGACAGGCGTTTTCACATTAAATAGTGACTTTGTTTGGTAGCTTGCTGTATGATGACAATAACACAGATAGAGTAATACTATGTCCCCCTAAAAAGATTCTTGGGGCAAAGACTAGCACAGAGAAGAGATTCTGCTTAGTTAGTTAGAAGTTATGCATGGTCATTCCAGTCAATACCTGCAGACAAAACTCAATAGTAGGCAGCATATAAATAAGCATACATGAGCACATCAGACCGGTCAGTCAATGTGGACAGTGTTTTTACATACTGTATAAAGATCTCATCAGCAGGAAAACAGAAAAGGTCTATTGTATAGAGCAGGAGTGGGCAATTATTTTTCCAGAGGGGCCAAATGAGATACATAAAATATTGTGGAGGCGAAGACTAAAGGCTGAACTAAAGACTGCGTAATATTAATTTAATTTCAAGATAAAAGTAAGAGTAAGACCAACCATTTTGACACCAGGGCACACTATTTATGACATTTTAGCCCCACAGACCCCACAACTAAAGTTCTATTTCATCCTTCCATGACCGCCAGAGGCGGTGCTTAAAGCACTGAATAGTCCGTCGCGCATGCGCAGTCGAGTACTATACCAACAACGTCACATTGTGACCCCATGATGACCCGGAGGAGTCTATATCTTCCGGAGGTCAGCATGGGCTCAGTCTCTTTTTCGTTCTCGCTATGCGTGTATGTTGTGTTTGCATCAACCTGCTATGTATTGCTATATGCAATACAATCTGCAGTCTATGATGCCTACCTTAGAGTTGCTGGTAGTTCCGTGGCCGTTTCGGTCGGAGCAGCGGTTGTCCGCCCTCCAGGAACTGCATCTAAGGATTTATCTCCTCTTGAGTGGATTTGTTTGGGATTTACGTGGACGCCGGTCCACCTTCTTTCACCGGTTGATATGGGGGTTATCAACACCCTTCCTGGATGAAAGGTACGTTACTGTATAGTGCGGTGCTATCCGCACTGGACCAACGTTCGGATTATATCAATTTGTATCACGGAATAACCTCTCGCTGGTAAAGGCTGCGTTAGCGTAGCCTCCCTGCTCAGCCTGCAGGTTTGCCCCGCTGTGTACGGTGCTGCTGCTGATTAATAATAAGCTATTATAAGCGACCGTGTTGTCGAAGGATACGAATATGGTCACGTTGCCTTCGTTTGATAAATAGGCTGATTTACAAGCTCTGGTGATGGTAGCGTACTAGCGTTAGCGCTACCCCCTCCAGCATAGCATGTAATTCACTAGCCTTGAAACATGCCTGCCATTATTGTGACGTGAAGTACGAGCGTCATGCGGTGCATGGCTAGTAATTCTCGTGTTATAATTTAAGTTGGTTATTGTTGACTAACGTTTCTCTGTTCGGATATGTCTTTCTGTTTAAAGCCATATGCGACTTGTACTGCACGAACGCATTGGCAGCGTTCAAGTCATGTTTGGCGTGCCTTGGTGTTGTTGCTGCCGGGCTGATAGAGTGTGGAGTTATGCTAACTCCGTTCACTTCGTGAGACCAGCCCAATGGCGGGCTAGCCCTCGTTGGAAACAATGTATGCCCGACTCCAGCTTGTCCCTGTTCAAGCTGTACGAACAGCGTTTGAGCCTGCATGGACACTAGCGCTTGAACGCTCAGTTTTCTGACCCCTCATTGTCGCAGCTTTTCTGCTTGGTATTGTGGTGATGGCGTCCTCTTGGAGAGGAGCTGTTGTTGATGTCACCGACGCGTTCATGAACAGACCAACGCTATTTGGGTGCATAGTTTGTCTGGTTATAACCCAGGCGGATTCTCAGCGTGGGGCGTTCATTTGACACTGATGCCAGTGGTTAAAGCCCGAAGCGGTTATTGCCGCGTTTTTTGTGGTAGCCTTATTGGCCCATTTCCGTAGGCTGGCGCCGCTGCCAGCGTAGCCTATGGCTGCTACAAGCAACTATTTATATAGGCTATAGCATATAGCATATGGCTGTATTCCAGCATTGGGTCATTAACTGATACTACCTGTAACATAACTCGGGCGTTTTGTTAATTATATATTATATCCTTAATATATAATATTATTGAATATAATATATTATATAATTATTATATATTGTATTATTGCAGCACTTGTGTGTGGCACGCTCACTTGTTGTGATATAAGGCCGTAGAGGTGCAGCCTCTTGCCTCTTGTTGATGGTACTACTAGTACAAAGTACTAGTTGCTGGTCAAGGCATTTCTTGACAGCTATTTGACAGCTATTTGTGTATACAGTATATAGCTTGTGTTGTTTTGTTATTGGCCCCTGTGTTTTGATATAGGCTGCGTACGCGCTTCCTTCCTACAGCACATGGCCTGGCCTCTGGCCTCTTGTTGATGGTACGACTAGTACAAAGTACTAGTTTCTAGCTAAACCATTTAACAGCTGTTTGTGTATACATGGCTTGTGTTGTTTTTGTTATTGGCCCCTGCTGATATAGGCTGCGTACGCGCTTCCTTCCTACAGCACATGGCCTGGCCTCTGGCCTCTTGTTGATGGTGCGACTAGTACAAAGTACTAGTTTCTAGCTAAACCATTTAACAGCTGTTTGTGTATACATGGCTTGTGTTGTTTTTGTGTTGTTTTTGTTATTGGCCCCTGCTGATATAGGCTGCGTACGCGCTTCCTTCCTTCAGCACGTGGCCTGGCCTCTGGCCTCTCGTTGATGTTACGTCCAGTACGAAGTACTAGTTCCTAGTTAAGTAATTTCACAGCTATTGTGTACACATAGCTTGTGTTGTTTTTGTCGTTGGCCCCTGCTGATACAGGCTGCGTACGCGCTTCCTTCCTTCAGCACATGGCCCAGCCTCTGGCTTCTAGTGGATGTTACTACTACACTGTGGTACTAGGTTCTAGTTTAAGCATTTCCTAACAGCTATTTGTGTATAGCTTGTGCTGTGTTACTGGCCCCTGCTGACACAGGCTGCGTACGCGCTCCCTTCCTTCAGCACATGGCCCCTGGCGGTGGAGATATCAGTAGCTGCCGCTTAATGCTTGTGTTATGTATCACCCCTTTAGCTGGTGTAGGTAGCATTAGTGCTCCTTCACCCCGGCATGAGTGTGTGGTGGTTTGTGCTTGGCTAGTGTATATAATGGTGCACTTGTAATCAGGATATATCTCAGAGTGCTTCATTGTACGTTTGCAGGAGAAGCATGACAACTGCTCCGTGGATGGCAGCATTTGAGCCTTGTACTAGACTACTTTATTATAAGTATACCTCTCCTGCTGGTGGCATAGGCCGCATATGCGCCCCTCCCACCACCATGACAGGTTGGACGGTCCAGCTAACAGCTGCATTCAATCTAACAGTGGCGTTCGCGCTCTGGTAGGGAACACCGGCTGGAACAGCTGCCTGGACTCTGAATACGATGCCTATGCTGGTACAGGCTGCGTGCGCGCTTCCTCCCTTCAGCGTATGGCCGATACAGAGTAGCACCCAGTAGCGTCCGCGCCCTGGGCTAGTTGGGACTGGTGCGCATTGGTTGGTACTGGTGCCGGCGCAATGGAAGTTCCCACCGTGGCACCTCATGTGTGAGGCTCCCCTTCAGCAGTGAGCCACCCTCTGTCCTGCCCTGTGTCCCAGGCGGGAAGGCTCGTACTGCGGTCCACAGCATATCAGTGATCTGTGGAACTGACTCACATGTGGTCTGTTTTTTACGGACCACTCACTGCCTGGGATGACATGGATAATGCATTGCGGAGGGTACACAAGTCTCTTCCCCTACAATGCCGCGGTGGTCTCGGTCGATGTGCTCTCCCTGACAGCCCAGCCGTGCACTTTTATCACTGCGTAAGATGCAGAAGGCGGTGCCCTCCCTAGTGTCGGGGCCGGCCCTGTGATCTAATTTCTGGCTGAGGTGGCTCCATGCACACCTTCATGCAGATGGACATGGAACATGGGTGCTAGCTATACTGCAGCAGGCACAACCAGCTCCGCTACAGGCCCTGTCGGTTGCATACTACACCCCGACTTCCTGGCTGTTCCTGTTTCTCATGCCTGTACCTGAGGTAGCTACAGGCCTGCTGGGCGGATGATTATGTTATACATTTGGTGGTGTGGTGTAAGCACTTCGTGAAGTGACAATTTGTGGATGTCTTCTGCAGCACCAGAGGCTGCATAAGTGGCATGGCACCACTGTACCACCACTTACTTCACATGGGTGTGACTTCCTCGCCCATGTCTCACTGTTGGTCGGACCCGGGCACCCATGCTCTACCTGGGAAGTGTCTTGGGGCAACTTCTTGCAGTTTGACGCTTGAATGGATGTGAAGATGTTGAGCTTGCGAAGCCATACAGGCTGACCAGTTGCATGCCAGCCATCAAGCCTGTTGTTACATGCTATGTTACCCAACGAGGCTCTGAGGCGAGTTGCCAAGTGACCTCGGTCCTGGTGTTGGAGCACTATTTGCTCTTCGCATTTTGTGGCATGGGAGACCGTTCTGGCGTGGCCCGTAGCTCCTTGTCACACCTTATGCTTGCCCCCTCAATTTACTCGAGGCAATGCTTAATCAATCACCAAACGCGAATGCTGACTCAATCTCCTTTGGTGTGTCACTGGCCTTGTGTCCTCCGGGCTCAGATGGCGGATGTGCATTGTTCCTGGCCCATCGCTGAGGCTGGCTTTCAGTCCTGCTTGACTGTGACATTTTGGGGAGCTCTCTGTAGTCTCCTTGTGGAGCCGGCGGCAGTGTGTTGTCCAGTTGTGCATTACTCACTTGGACAAATCATTTGACTGGGGCGGACGTGCCTTCAGCTTGGAAGTTTATGGCACACTGCATGTCCTCTAGGCCAGCTGTGCTTCAACAGCTAGAGGGGACCTTTTGCCTGTCCCCTGGACCACGTACTACGGCCGACACGCGCCGTTGATGGCGTGTTCCTTGGCATCCCACGTTGACACCGTTGTCTGGTGGTGTATGCGGCGCTTTTGTCGTGGCACATATCTGACCTGGCGGCACATTATTGCTTGGTCATGCAAAACGTCGACGTGTGTTCTGTACACCGTTGGGTGAAACCGTGTCTGCCGGGCACCTGCGGGTGTCTTGTTGACCCCCTGACTTGACTAGGCCCCGCCTGCTCGGCTTATGGTCAAGTTCTCTACGGGGAGTGCAGGTTACATGGCAGGCTCTCCCCTACGCGGGTCTTAGGCAGGGCCGAGGGTGACCTCTTCGCCTTGGTCGCTGTCTCACTGGCCTCTGGTTCTCCCTATTGGACAACCAGCCCTGCGGACCAGGATGAAGTGGTCCGGTGGTTTCTCCCTGCCTGGGTAACCACAATTGGCTGTTGGCGCACCAGCCTTTGTGCTGCATAGCCGATGTGAATGGAGTACTTTGCATCGTGCCTGCTGCACGTTGTCGTGAGTTGGCCACCGCCCACGGGGTTTTTTCCTTTTGAATGTGCACTGGTCAGGGGCACTGCATGTGCCTTTGTACTACTACTCTGATGTACATGTTGCTTCAGGGCGTCCATTCGGAGCATCACACGATATTGTTGTGGCCTCCACTGGGTGGGGCGCACTTGTTCTTTTCCCTGCTGCACGGAGTGAGTCGCAGGATGTTGCAGAGAGCCCAACCCATGTCACCCTGGCTACAGGGTACCATGTTGCCCATTGGTCTTTGCTGAAATGGCTGATGCACTCTAATTCCAGCCTGTCTACGTCAGTGTCTGGGTAGAGGCCTGGTGCACTGCTTTATGGCAGTTTTTTGGGTCTTCCGTGGTCCCTCGGGGGCGGGGGATGACCTCCTGCTCTGAAAGCATGAGTGGTGGCATTATCGTGTCGATCATTGCTCACACGGTCATGGTGGGGAACCGCTTCCGTGTCCCCCTTACTGCTGGGGGCTCTGAGGTTGCGTCCTCCAAGGCCCGGTACCTCCCCTCCAGTTCGTTCCTGGTGCGGGATCGTCTTTGTGGTCCTCCCTTCAAGGCCTTGGCACAGGTTGTGTTTGGACTGTCATGGCAAAGGTGTTGCTCCTGGCTGCTGATTTAGCAGAGTGTGGATGAGCTACACGCCCTCCTCCAATCCTGAGGAAGGGTTTTGGTCCTGGGGGTCGTTTGACGTTATCCGTTCAAGTGACCGGACGATAGTTTCAGCCTTGAGGTTCTTTGTCGATGCCTCGCGTCTGTGGCAGAGCTCTGGCGGCTTGAGTGTTTCTTTGGTCAAGCAGCGTTCCTCCTGAAGGTGCTCTTACGCCTCACCTGGCCTGTGAGGCTAGGACAGTATCGCCCTCCAGTGGGAGAGGGGTTTGGCGAGCAGGTACTGGCGGGCCCAGTGCAGGCCCTGAGACCCTCTTGTTAGACATGCCGCATGCCTTCGGCAGTCGGGATGGTTGTTTCATGGCAATGATGGCCCTTGCCGTTGTGCTCCCTCCGGACGGCGCCTGCCCCACAACCTTGTTAATGGGGCAAGTGGTTGCACCCTGCCGTCTGGTGTAGGGTGCCCCTCTTACCGGACACATCCCCACGTCATGGGATGCCTTGTTGTGTGTACCTCCGGACTACGTCTGTGCCGACTATGTCTTCGGGTTTCACTGGCCTGGATTAGCCACTCCCCATCCGTTTGTGGCTTTCATGTCTGAATCCTCTGATTCTCCCTAGTGTTTGTAATCAGGATTCCTCGTGACTTTGCTGGTATAAGTCATTCAGTGCTTTAAGCACCGCCTCTGGCGGTCATGGAAGGATGAAATAGAACGAAAGTTACGTATGTAACTACGGTTCTATGAATCCTGGAATGACCGCCAGAGCGCTCGGTCACTCAGAATCCTCGTGGTTTCGCGAGAACGTTCTGTAGAGACTGAGCCCATGCTGACCTCCGGAAGATATAGACTCCTCCGGGTCATCATGGGGTCACAATGTGACGTTGTTGGTATAGTACTCGACTGCGCATGCGCGACGGACTATTCAGTGCTTTAAGCACCGCCTCTGGCGGTCATTCCAGGATTCATAGAACCGTAGTTACATACACAACTAAAGATTTATTTTGTTTTTGTCCACAATATCAGGCTGGATTTTACAAACAAAGCAGCATAACACAGATACAAAATGACCATTATTTTACATTCTCTAGTTGTGTAGACTTGGGCTAATTCAGATGATGAATATTTTAACTCTTGAGAGCGTAAACATGAAACCAAATGGACCCGCTAGGGTCCATTTGGTTTCATTTTTACGCTCTCAAAGAGTTACATCTGGTTACCTTTCCATAGTTCCATAATTAACTGGAACTCTCTGAAGGACCACTGGTGGTCCACGGGCCGGTCAGAGTCAGCCAAAGGGACACATTTGGCCCCCGGGCCGCATAATGCCCAGGTCATGGAGTCATGGACTTTGTCAAAGACATCACATACAATACATGCAGCATAACAACCTGTTCAGTCATACTGTACATGACTAAAGAGCCTAGTAATAGGCTATTACTATTCCAATCATTAGCCTATTGTAACTGCAGTTGGCCTAGCATTAACCGGTCAGTTCTCTGGCTTTCAAGTTCAACATGCTGCTGAATGAGATGCTCCATTGATGAGCACAGTTTAGCAAGATTCTGTGAAAGTTGATGTTGCTTAGTTTATCCACATTTAAGTTAAACTGTTAAGTGTGACAGTGCACGTCTGGTAAACCAGTCAGTAAGGCAATAGGTTTAGTTTAATCCTGCTTATTATCTTGGTATGTTGCTCACCTACTCCTCACCATGACCAAATCTATCTAAAATTGCCAGGCTGATACTGACATGTTTGATGATTAATCTCCCACCCCTAGATTGTGCTAAACTCAAAACCATTTTACTGTCACAATAAATATGTATAGGGGTGATAAGGTTGCTATCCATATAGATGTGTGTGTATTTTGTGGTTTATGAATACTGCCCATCGGCCTTCCGTTCCAACACACGTGACATGTACAGCCACTTTCTACTAAATCATACGTTTCCTCATTCTTATCAGCAGAAAAAAGGCAATGGCCGCAAGCACAACACTCCAGTACTAGAGATAGCACACAGGAAGGTACTGTATATTGTATACTCTCCATGAAGTCACTCAACCACACCTTAAGGGTTTCCTAATCATGCATACACACTCATGCGCGCGCATGCACACATGCACACACTAGGGTGACTCACTGGAAGGTCCAGTTGTAGTCATACGAGACTCTTTCAACGAGGTCCATCTTGGCTCCAGGAACACTACAGATGGGTCGGTTCCAGTTATCCCTGATCCTCATGTACAAGTTCCTGGTGTAGAAGTTCTCAAAGTCCTGATACAGTGGAACAAAGTCCTACCAAAAAGAGGAAGGGAAATACAAATGTGTGTTTGAGAAATCACAGAGCTTACATTATTAATCTTCTTTATTTTAAGTGAAATGGCTAAATTCACAGAAGACGAGAGAAAAGTCAACATGTCAATCAATAGTTACGGGGGAAAAAAGGCAGACTCATGGTTGCAAAATATTTGGCATTCCTGACCGAGCCAGATCAAGTGCATCCAGTTTGGTACCTTTTTGAGGAAGTGCAAACAGTCGGGGCTTTCGCACATTGTGAGGCAACATCTGGTGTCATGTAACTCCTGACAAGGCCACCACATTGTAACATCATAGCATGGTCAAACAAGGTCAATACTAAAACATTACGTCTGTGTGGACTTTGCCATGACTGAAATCACTTGACTAAAATGGATGCAATAGTGCATTGTGCCAGTCAGGCTGTTTCACATGCACCAATGCTACAACAGGGACCCGGCTCAATGTCAATGTTGACCGAGGTCAAATGGGTGTGAAACAAGTGGGAAAGACAAGCAAACGCTCTGCAGCAACAGGCGACTGGTACAAGAGCTTAATTTTTATCACAGCATGGTCAGCAGTAGCAAAACAGCATATTGTATTTTGAATCGGAGGTTTTTATTATAAGACGACACCTCATTGTTGAGAACTATTCAGGGCTTGACACTAACACTTGACCACTTGCCGGGGCAAGTAAAGAAAATAGTCAGGCAAGTGAAGACTGCTACCTGGTTGCTCGATCGGGCAAGTGTGCGACTTACTGCGTTATAACACAACATGAGATATATTTGTCTTGAAGGTAGTCATTGCGCTCTGCCTCTGCATCTTTCCCTGCTTTCTAGCTATCTTTCCTATCCCAGGTCCATTTGGTTCCAAACTAATATTTTGCTGGGGTCACAGACACCTGAGTCCATGACCACTATGGGAACCACTGTGGGAACCACTGATTTACAAGTTGAATATTTACTGTAGCTGATTGTGACTTAAACAAAACAGTCTTCGGCTGCGAAAGGAAATGTTTAAATCACCCAAGTGGAAAGTAAACTTAAATGCCAAATTTACGATATATTTTGGGGCGCAAGTGACCATGACCTGAGTGCAAGTAGAACCTGATTTGCACTTGCCCGATAGGCAAGTGCCTCGGAGACCTTAGTGTCAACCCCTGACTATTTCTTTCCATTTTGTTTCGAGCAACAGATTAAGGGCATGAACTGTCACACAATGGTTTAAAATTGAAAATGCATGTGCATTCTTGTTTTGTTTTAGCATCCTACCTTCTGCTCCTCCCTCTCCTGGGCCACATGACACTTCTCGATGTTCCAGAGGCGCATGAAGTCCCGGAGATAGCCGAAGATGGTCAGGATGCAGTAACCCATGTAGGTGAGCACAGCCACCAGTAGAGGAGTCTCTTCAAACGATTCCGTGAAGGGCTTCTTGTACAGGCTGGGGTTATGAACATGAACATTCTGTTTCTGGGGGAAAAAAAAAGATGACAACCGTGCATTACTACAAAATAAGTCTCTTGAAATTAACAAAAACAAATGCGCAAATGCAATGTGTTTGTGTTTGTTTGTTTTTTTGTAAAAAGAGTGAACTGATCAACAAGCATTTAAAACCTTCAATATCATTGACAGGCCAGGGTCTCACTGATTTTATTCCACCTCAGTGCCTGAGGCCAAATAGAGGCCGTTGAGGCCAATTAGTTGTCACACAGAAAGGCCACTCATGCAATCGGGCATTTGCAGTTCAGTGACTGAAAAGTAAGAACAATGCTGAGCAAGTTTCAGAATCAGAAGCCTTGAGCGATTCCTTTGAAAAGGTAATGACTTATCTATTCTCTACTACTGTGATTTCAACTGAGGGCGGAGTGTCTAAGCGCGACGAATCATAAACAGCATCAGCCTGTAAATTACAGTAGTCGTTGCTAGCCTCGGTCCCCAGGCTTACATCTGCAATGCGAGAGAGTCTAGTAGTAAAGATTAGTAAACTAGTCGGTTAAAGCCTAGTAAACTAGTCGACTAGTAGGTTAAAGCCCTATTATGTGCTGCTACTTATTAAACAATCCACAAAAGAAAAAAATCGTCTGGATGTACAAGTTTAACTGTAGCCTGGTTGCAAGGTCTACAAGCACAGATCTAATCAAGTGATGTGCGTAACTCATTACCCTGCAGCTTAGCAACCACCGCACATGTGACAAATCACAAGAAACACTCCTGCTCTCAGAGGCATGTGCACTTTTGCGTGTGTGCACTAGTACTGCACACATCCCTCTTTCCAAAGAATCCTGTAAGCGCTCCATGTATTGGTCTCAGTCTCACTATAGCCCACCAGGCACCATTAAGTTTGGGTCCTGACTCAAACCTAAACCGGCATGGTCTATAAGCAGCACAAAGCTACTTTCATGTGCAGGCCCCGTTCTGAGAAACCGTTATATCCTGTGGCAAAGAGAGCAACACATTTGTGTGTGTGTGTGTGTGTGTGTGTGTGTGTGTGTGTGTGTGTGTGTGTGTGTGTGTGTGTGTGAAGACAAGTCACAAACTCACTTGCTAGAAGAACTGTATCTGGCATTAGGAGCTAATTCAAAAGATTACATTTAATGCATAACTTCCATACATGGTCATTCTGACTGAGTTAGTTGCACTATTAGGCAACCCTAATTTGATTGGAAGAAGCCACACCAATGCTGAGCAGACTAACAAGTGTTACATTTAACAGGTGTGAAACTCAAGTGGTTCACTCATCAGTCACCTGCCACTTGTTGAAGGTACCAAAGGTGTTCCATTCAATCCATGGAAACCTAATCTAGCACCTGGCACACTCCCTACTACTATACAGTAAGTGATATATAAGTAAACAGGTCATCTGCCAACTAATTGCCTCTCCTGTGTAGTCCTGTCACAATTATTACATGAATGCCAACTGACATTTGAGAGAATCACAGTTTTCCTGCATAATTGTCATGATAATTTCCATATCATTTTCAAAACACTTCAAAAACTGTGGACATAGATCTACAAGTTCAAAATGTGTCACACTCACATTGCAGGTTTTGAACTAGGAGATTGGCCATTTCCATTATAAATGTTTAAAATCATTGATCACAATGATTTGAGGGACAAGAAATGGTCAAGCAAATAGCAAAATGTCATAATCAGGACAGCCCTACTCTCATGAAAGTCTTTATCAAGACATTATTTATCGTTGTTATAGCTGGGGAATGTAACATACAGTATAATGTATTTATACAGTATAGTGTATAAAGTATAATGGTCATGGTCTGTGTGTTTGGCTGTTTTGTTTCGGAAATCCAGCCTGGTATTTTGGACAAAAGCAAAATACATTTCTAGTTTTGGGGTCTGTGGGGCTAAAATGTCATCAAAAAGGTTGAAAACCACTGGCTTATACTAAAACAAGGCACTTTCCACAACCCACATATAAGTGCTACGACAAACTACTAGAACACCATATTCTCAATGTAAATACTGGCCAGAATACAAGTGGAAGTGTCTTTGAGCAATAAACTTAACCCCTTAACAGCACAGAATGGTCACAAGTCAAATGACTCGTTTTGTTTTCACTGTTCTGTTGCTACAGCTACACAATGTTTGACAAGTATGTGAACCCACAGTTCTATTATTGAGAGAGTATGTCATTTTGTTAAGCATATCAACTGACCACAATGACAGGTTAACCACCATAGTTTCAGAAAATACTGTGTGGAAATTAGAGTGACGCCGAGATCGAAAAGTGGTATATGGTATACCGCTAGTGCCTCAGCGGCATATACCGGTGGCCCAGCGGCATATGCCGGTGGCTCAGCGGCATATGCCGGTGGCCCGGTGCCATTCCACAATTCTGAACTGCCATTGTTGCGACCTCCCATTGTTCCGAAATTACGAGACGCAAAACCCTAGCCCCCTCCAACCGTAACCCTAATCCTAAACATCCGACCCTCAACCTAACCTCACAGACCTAACGGTCTGTGAGGTGGTTGAGGGTCGGATGTTTAGGATTAGGGTTACGGTTGGAGGGGGCTAGGGTTTTGCTACAAACATTGCTACACCCTTCTCTAAACCTACCCCTAACCCTAACCGCAAGCACGTCGCAGCTGATAGTGGATTTCCAGCGCATGTTCGGAGCGCTCAGTTTCTGACCCTTCAATGTCGCGAAACACCGTGCCACAACACAGGGGTGTTATGTGCAGGTGAAAACGAGCGGCATTTGCCGTTGGGAAATGGTATGTACCGGTGGAACACGAGCGGCATACCACTCTAGAACCGGCATATGCCGCTGAGCCACCGGCATATGCCGCTGGGCCACCGGTATATGCCGCTGAGGCACTAGCGGTATACCATATACCACTTTTCGATCTCGGCGCTACTGGGAGTCCTGTGTGGAAATTAAACTGGAATGCTGTGATTGGCCAATCAGAATTGAGCTGTGTAATATGAGCCGTTATATCAACCCCCATAACCTAACCCTAAGGTGTCCGTTTGTATACCTCCCTAGTCAGGGAAAACTGACATGATGTCTTCCAGCCCTGCCTACTACCTTTGGCCACTGTGGAAAGAATGCGCATAAATTAAGTGAATTGTTCTGACAGCACCCAGGCTAAAGAACCTTACACACTCACAAGTGCCTGATGCTTGCATTAAGTAAATGCATCCATTGGTCATAGCAGCTATAACCATACATGAAGTCCAAATCCAAACAGTATGTAAAGTTTGAGTGTTAAAATGTTAACAAGTGGTTACCGCCCAACATAATTCCCCTTCATGTATTAGGTGGGCCAGCATTGGAATCAATTTGGAACATAAAGATTGTTTACAATCTTTAGGGTGTTACAACAGTGGTGGATTCTGAAATGTGCTCCAACAGTGCCGTGCCGACACTCTGAGCGTTGCAATTCAAAAATGCACGGTGTGCTGTGAATTCTGGGAGTGCTCACTGTGTACACTGATGATGAGTGAAAAGTCTGGTTGTCCAACTTGTCCAAGCATCTGAACAATCATTGTGGTGACACAACTGACAACAGTGATGAAGGAAGGTGTTGCGACATGCGACAGGGCTTAAGCTTTTGGTACATCTACATGTAGTTAATTCTTAATGTTTATACTCTATACAGTTTTTAATGATTAATAGTTTATGGCAACGTTAGTTGAACCTGATCTACTCCCATGTAAATTAACTGATAGAGAGCTCTATAATTTCAACACCAGAAATTCTCTGAGCATATTTCAGTGTGTGTATTATACCAAGTGTAGAAAGTACAACAAAAAAATCAGAATTGAGGCAATTCCGGCATTCACACTCCCGATAACCATGTAGTCTGTCAGCCAGCCAGCCAGGCTCTCCAGGAACTTCAAAAAGATGTTCGCAGAACATACTGTAGAAAGACCTCCTGATGTTGCTGCAATGAATTCCAGACTGGAGAGAAGAACCACACCCTCCCCAACCGAAAGACATTCCTCTCCCAACAGGGAGAGACGTAGGAGTAGACCTTCTGTCCTCCCCTCCCAGGAGAGGAGACAGAGAAACTCCTCTGGTTACATTACACAAGGGAGGCTCAGGCATGGATATTATCCATGCTAGTGTCACCGTAAACAGAGACCAGCCCCTTTAGACACACACACACACACACACACACACACACACACACACACACACACACACACACACACACACACACACAATTTGCAAATAACAACAAGGTGTAGGATTACAAGCACCTTACCACTACAATCATCCCTGATCAGGTAGCGTGCACCTGCATGTAGTTGGTGAGTTTGCAGGGAAACCAACAACTGTATGTAGTATAAGAATTGGAAGACAACCGAGCATTATATATTATGGCACACACGTCAAAAGTCAAATGTAGGCAATGGAATACTAAGCTTGCTCACAGCCGGGTGTGTAATAAACATTTAAATACTATTTTAAGCACAGGCTAGCCAATAGCCGGGCGAGCCAGATGTCTATAATAATGTTGTTAGTGTAGTGTACCCAAGACTTGCTGAACGTAAAGTAAACTAACGTCCCTCCCTAATACACTTTCAAGTGGCTGGAGTTGTCACTCGTTTTATAGCCCTGTATGTAAACACAGAACTCATCTTGTAAAATATTCCGCTAGACCCGAAAGGGAAGGGGAAACTTGGTATAACGGACGTTTCTCGTTTGAATACAAATATTTCCTGTTTCGTGTTCCCCATACATTATTATTTCAAAACAACCCCGTGGCTTTCTGTTGGCCCATCCCTTCCCTTCCCTTCCCTCCCCGGCCGGGGTGTAGTGTAGCGGTGCTCGACAGGACCGGGGGCCTCACCTTCTCCCTCGGGCGGCGATACTTCTGCGACTGCCGTTGTTGTTGGAACAGGCAGTGGTTCTTCACGAAGCCATTTTTACTCGGCAGCTTGCCGTTCGGGGTCCGGTGACAGGCATCTCCGTTGAGCAGCTTGTTCGCGGAGCTTTCCGTCATGTTCGCCGGTCAAAAGTGCCCGAGATACTAGCGTTTGAGCCCGAGGTATGGTAAGTTTCGGTGATCCAGGAGTCATGTATGAAGCCGTGATGCTGTGGTGGGGAGAGAAGCAGCGACGAGACGCCCACTCTGCGCTACGCAACGCGACGAGTGCCGGAAACTCCACGCCCCTGGTGATAACCTCCCATAGCCTGGAGGGACGTTCAACCTGTGATTGGCTGTTATGCTCGGCGGTTGCCTGGCAACCGGCCAGCTGGCCAATCAAAGCGCAACGAGCACTCCAGGGCTATATGATCTGGACGCACTGTGCTCTCGTGCACTGGCTGTGCACGATTTTTTTTACTCACCGATGGTGTTTGATTGACGTCATTTATTCCTATCAGGGGAGGTCCTAAAAAGCCCACCCCAATGTAAATAACTAAATAACCCATAATAACCTTTGTATGGGCGTAGACTGGCTGCCCCGTTTCGAGTGACGCCTCCTCTCACCTGTGTGTAGGAGGGGGGCTGATTTCCAGTTTCTACACAGGCACTGCATGGTAATAAATAATGTTGTGAGGGAATAGTGTCACCCCTTTATGTGTCAAGAGTCAAGACTTCATCAAGCAGGATGATCTACCACCCACCTGAATTCACATATTTACTATTGCCAACAACACTGAGATTTCTATGGTCGTTCATGTGTTAGAATCTATAGCTACTTTACTGGCAGAATAAAGCAGGAAAAAGGATTTCGCTGGCTCTCGAATAAAGTCTACTTCCATTTCAGTCTCTCTTTTTTTTTTTAATTTTCGGGTTTTACATGCTTTGTTTCTTCATTTACATATTTCAAATGAAAAGTAGATGGCTCGATAAAACTATGCCATAAAATATTGATTTAGTTTAATTGTAAATGTATTTAATAATGCATAATTATATTGCATAGGCCCATTACTGTAATTACTATATAATAGTATTACATTTACCGGTATGTACAATGTACATTTGCACATTGGGGACTGGGTGCTATTAACCATATCCCACAAACCCAGAGCTGTCTCCTGAATGGACATTGCCAACAGATCTTGATTCTCCATACATCCATCCAGCTTGTTGGTGCTTTGTGCTCCTACGTCGTTCTTGACTACATCCACAAATGTTAGCCTGGGATGTCCTTGTGATCGATGCCTTTGTGGTGGTTCCCACAGCACCAGTTGGCTGCCTGGCAGGCAGTTCTTGATATCTTTGGCACTGCAGTGTCCTGCTATAGTGACCACATGGCAGGCACTGTAACTCAGAGAGTTACAAATCTTAAATGGGCCGTAACGGGCCCATTTGGTTCCATTTGTAGGAGGAGTAGGAGTTAAATTAACAATGATTTTATAATATAAATCTAGGGCCCATGAGAACTGCCATCTGTAGCCTAATACTGGTAAATCCGGGGGTCCTTTAAAATGTTGAGAATCAATCTACAAGCTCAAAAGGCAGAATGAAGTGACCTGGCGTGAGCTTGCAGATCTGCTATTTTCTCTAGTTTCTCTAGTTTTTCTATAGTTTATCTAGTTATGGGAAAAGGTCTAATTTCTTGAGCTAAAAATGTTTGGTAACCACTGCTCTAGATCAGCAAATAAACGTTCTCAGAATCATGTTACAGTATATTTGATCACTGATAAGCACTTGGAATGTAGCAGTTACATTTTGTTTGATTTTGTTCTACAGATGAATATTGTGAAATTAATAGATGTATGAGCTCATAACACCAAACTGTTTCTCCCTTGTATAAATTGACATCCAATGTTTGACTAGCTTTCATACCATAGTTGCTGTTGTGATGTATTAATAAGGTCTTAAAACATCCTTAAATCGACACTTGACTGTCATCTTGGGATTCCCAGCCCAGAAATCATGTGTACTGTAGACTCCAACTGGACACCACCGGACAATAGGGCCTGCACTCAAAGGTGGAAGTGGAAACAATAGATGTCTTCGCTGAAAATTGCTCATCCACAAGCTTATAAATAATGCGTCATTGCGAAGCATTGTGGGCATGTGATCGTAAGTAGATCTACTACTTTCACAGACTGTCCGCCCCAGAACAGGAAGTGTGACGCTAGGGTTCATGTGGTTAATGCTCCTGGCCCGGGGAGGAGGTAGGGGTTAAAGAGGTTAAGTGCCTTGCTTGGAACATTGGACAGACTGTGTGTGTCTGGCCCTGGGCTAGAGAACGTGTTGATGCCCTGGAGAAGACCAGGATAAAGTGGATGGGGGGATGGGCCAGAAACTATCCATTACTTTATAGATTTATCGAATAATCAGTCATGATTTAGTTTAAATTTATCGAATAATCAGTCATGATTTAGTTTATCTTTTTCCTTCTATAGCCTATATCAAATTCAAGCACATCCATAATTTTGTGACACATTGGCGACATCGCTGTCATGCACATATAGTGAAAATACCCAGCTATTTTACAGCTATTTTCCCAAGTTTGATAGCTTGATAGTAATCGATCATTGTATTAAATAATCAATTGTCAACATTTTTAGAAGATGAATGTATTATTTTGATATACTGTTGCACCTCTAGGCTACATATCCTCTTCTCCTGTAGTACGTGTACAGTGTTTTTAATCTTTTTGTTCTTTGGAACAGACACCATAGTAGCCTAATATCCAAAGACAGATTTATATTATACTTTAGTTACTAAAGTATAATATAAATCTGTCTTCGGATACACAAAATCAACTATATACTTAAGTTTAGTATATTGTTGATGTTGTGTTTTGTGTTGATTTATTGTTGATCTCAGCTACATTGAAAATGAGGGCCTGCCCCTCAATTGTACTCTGAGTTGAAATAAAGTTTATAATGCTCTTTCTTTGTTTTTACATAATGGCCTGGCAGATTGCTAACCTACTTGAACATGAGTGAATCAAATACACAGACAAACAGCAACAAAACGCTGACTTGGCCATTGTCTATGACCCATAACATGTAACACTAGAACCTTATCTCCAGCTCCATCCGCAGGTTGTGTTGTTCTGTACAACAAACCCCATCTCTTGTGACAACAGTACAAGACTTACAGTGACGCCAAGGCCTTCTAAGCCCCTGGTGGAAACAGTATGTATGTTATGCTTGGAACTGTTAACTGTGCATAGATAAGTGTACGAATTCCAGCAACATGGAGCGGAAGAAGACCTCTGATGGGAGGAATGTCAGTGAGAAAACGAAACAACAATAGTGGAGTTTGGGGTTTCCTCGAGTCAAGGGCAAGGCCAGTCTTGCGTGGAAGACATTTTAAAGCCCTCCAGCTTGTACGTCCTGACCTTTTCCTGTTTGGTTAGTAGAGTTCTCTAGCAGTGGAACACACATGTCAGCACATGGTGCTCATAATGTAGAAAGAATGTAAATAGACTAGTACCACCAGCATTTGCATTCATTTACATATGATTGAGTGTCTTTCAGGCGGTGTTTTCATGTGGGACAGTGTGCATGTGAGATACTGGGTGTGACTTATGATTTCGTTATTGGTTCATCCCTTTATTTGTTGTACTAACCACCATCCTAAGCAAATAATAATACTGTCAGAGATATACAATAGCAAGACAGACAACGCCTCAAGGAGGTTAAATTCTCCCTTCAACCTTCTAGATGGCACTGTTGAGCCACCGTAGGGGAACCTCATTACCCTCCTTTCAGCAACCTTCCAGCAAGAGCTTCTGCTGGTGGCTGGTGTCACTGGCTATATTTCAGTGGCTTGGTGGCATTGGACTGCAGCCGCAGTGTTCTTGGAGTCCAACAGCTGTGATTAAGACAACAATGATAACATCCAACCACCTAGTACATTTCTGATACGATGCCTGCCCTCTCCTCAAGGTTGTAACCTTGCCTCTGTTATACCAGAAGCTCTTGTGGAAGTATAGGCTATATCAGAGGTGGGCAATTGTTTTCCCCAGGGGCCAAATGAGATCCATAAAATATTGTGCAGGGCCAAGACTAAAGGCTGAACTAAAGTCTGTGTAATATTAATTTAATTTCAAGGGCCCTCAATTCATTCAGTATTTGAGCCACAGAGGACCACCATTTCATGACATTTTGGCCCCACAGACCCAAAAAGATTTCTTTTGCTTTTGTTCACAATTCCAGGCTGAATTTCACAAGCAAAACAGGCAAACATAGATCAAAACGACCATTCTTTTACATTCTCTGGCTAATTCAGATGATGAACATGAAATGGACCCTTGCCGCTCTCAAAGAGTTACATCTGGTTAAACTGGAACTCTCTCAAGGATCACTGGTGGTTCCCGAACTCCTGGTTGAAAATCACAGTACCCTTTCATGGGCCGGTCAGAGTTAGCCAAAGGGCCGCATTTGGCCCCCGGGCCATAAAATGCCCTGGTATGGGCTATATAGAGGCAGCTAAGTTCCCCTGCTATACCTAACGCGATAGAGTAGATAAGGATCTAGCTTTAATTGGATCAGAGGTATGGGCTAAGAGGAAAGTGGACTCACTGACAGATAAAGAAAGAAAGAAAGAAAGAAAGAAAGAAAGAAAGAAAGAAAGAAAGAAAGAAAGAAAGAAAGAAAGAAAGAAAGAAAGAAAGAAAGAAAGAAAGAAAGAAAGAAAGAAAGAAAGAAAGAAAGAAAGAAAGAACAGGTGCGCTTCCTCTGGAAAGTGCCCTTCGTTTTAAGGCAGTGGGTGCTCAGCTTTTATTCATGGAAAAAGCGGCACTACAAAATAAAGGATTCAACACTGGCTCAGATGATGTGTCCTAAAATAAACATGAGGAATTGAAATGATCACAAAAATATAACTTAAATAAATATATAAACAAACAAACCAATAATAAAAAAGAAAATAAATAATTCTCTATATCATGCAAAAACAATGCTTCTGAAGATTATTTGAGGTGTTATTGAAATGCACTATAGGTATAGTGCATAGATATAGAAGTGCATTTCGCTTAATTCAAATATTGTTATTTTCTTCTTTTTTGGGGCTAATCCTCCATATTATAGTGTAATGGCCAAATAAGGAGTTCCTCTCTGTCCCCAGTGAGCTCCTGGGATCATTTGGGCTTTGGGAGAGCTTTTTTTCTGCCATCTCGGGGGGTGTTGTGGGGGGTTGGGGGGCCTACGTGTTGTTGGCCTGTTGCACTTCCCCCTCAGTGTGTGCATGTGCACATCATGTTACCAGGGGGAGGGGGTGGTCCAAACAACCCAAATCACTGAATGCTCCTTTACTATTATGTGACAGGTGTTCAGGGCCAATCATAAATGCAAGGTTCTTTCATCTACGTTGTACTTGAGAGCCCAGGCTATACATCCCTGGCTATTTCATTATCATCATACTGTATGGCCCCTCCATGTAAGAGGATGCTATAAGTGGGGTAGCAGAGCCTATGAGAAACCAGGGAGCCCCAGGGCGTACATGCATCATTATTGCATCATAAATTGCATGCACTATGTAACATAATTATATAACTAGTTAAGTGAAACACACACATGTAGCATCCATCACCCCTGTTTGTTTACATGCTATAATTATGAATTCTGATTTTCTATTCAAATGGCAGATGTTTTCCAACTCATTAAGGATGCATTTTCGGCCTTTGCTGCCATTTCCCCGCTTTGATGTCATCTAATGGAATCATCAGGAGGATCAATCAATCCCAAGTCCCAAGTCCCATCCCCCCAGACAGCCAGCGCCAGCTCTGCCAAGGAGGAATTAAGTCTCAGCGAGCAGCCGTTTGTCTTACTCCACTATAGTGTCTAATGTGGTAGATAACAAATGATGAAATGAGGACAAATACACAGCCAGATAAATGAGCGGGAATGAGCACGACGGTTTGTTATGCTCCTCTGAACCCTTGTTTATGCAACGTTTCCCAAATGGTGCGTTTATATAGTGCCTTTTTTCCAAGGTGCTTTACATAGGTTGTACATCACATTCGCCCATTCACACACACGCACACACACGCACGCACGCGTGCGCACGCACACGCACACGCACACGCACACACACACACACACACGCACACAGGGGGCTCAGTGTCTCGCTCAAGGACACTTCAACGCTAAATCGGGGAAGCCTAGGTTTGAACTGGCAACCTTATGGTTACCATCGGGACCCATAGTCCCATAGTGAGTAAACATCCTGTTTTAAAGTTAAAATAATGACTTTATAAACAGTGAAAATAACAGATTGTCAATTTCTTAAGTCTGATAAAGTACTCTTTTACAGGATTTTAATTGAATTCACCAAGATCTCATCCAGGTACAATGCCCTCACCACCATGACCAAAACAAAACTCTACATCATGACTAATGTGTGTGTGTGTGTGTGTGTTTGTGTGTGTGTGTGTGTGTGTGTGTGTGTGTGTGTGTGTGTGTGTGTGTGTGTGCGCGCGCGCGTGCGCACTTGTGTGTGTGTGTGTGTGTACAATGTAGATGTGTTCAAAATGTTTAAAATGTGAATTTGTTGAGCCGCGTCGAAGAGAAATGTCTGTTATTTGTGAACTTTTTGTTATGAATTGTATTCATTCATTATAGCCTATCACAAGATCCACACAATTATTCAGTCAGCATAACACAATACACATAGATGCATCATGAATAAAAACTAAACAAAATCGAGATGCATAACATAGAACACAACACACAATGACAACAGACAATAAAGTTACCTTGAATGTTGTGCAAAGTGGAAGGAGTTGCAAATGACATCCCACTGTGGTCCACTCCGGGAGATTGATTGAGCCACTCTAAAATGTCTCAGACCATCACCAGTGGTTATGGGACTTCCAATCAATCACAGCTCACATTGTGACATGGTAAATCCACTAAATTGCATAGGCGGTGAATGTGTGCAAAGACTAGGAATCGAATCGTAGAAACATCAAGTGAAACACATTGGCTTATAACATGGCGTATAATGTCACACAATTCTCCATTAACCTCTGCTAATGGTGCAGACTGTGCGTTCATATATCATCAACAGTTGCATCATCGAGACAACAACATAGGCAGTAAACCATTGGTTTTCCACCAGTGGTCCGGGTACCATCAGTGGTCCTTGACAGATTTCCAGGTGCCCCCCAAGCTAAATAATGGAAAGTTAGTTAACCAGATGTACTGTAACTCTTTGAGAGTGTAAAATGAAACCACATGGACCCTTGCCTTGCGGGTCCATTTGGTTCCATTTTACGCTCTCAAGAGTTAAAATATTCATCATGGGAATTAGCCCAAGTCTACACAACTAAAGAATGTAGAAGATTAATATTCATTTTGATATGTACAGTATGTTTGACTGTTTTGTCTCCCAAATCCAGCCTAGTATTGTGGACAAAAGCAAAAAAAATCTTTAGTTTTGGAGTCTGTGGGGCTAAAATGTCCTCAAATGGTGGTCCGTGGCTCAAATGGTGAATAAATAGTGGGCCCTGGTATCAAAAAGGTTGAAAACCACTGCAGCAAACAATAACAGCTGCACATGCTATATCGTTCAAAATCGCACCACACAGTGTAGCCCGTAGCTCCTTTATCAGATGAAGACACACACAGACTGAGGCATCAATCAATTCCTGGCATCATGGAAAATCATGCGGCTGTCAGACTGAGGACCAACTCCAGCTATACGCCTGGGCGGGCCATGCCCCGCCGCTAGTGGGCAGTGGGCAGGGCCGTTCTCTGACTGACACGACCATTAGAGATCGTTTCGCCTGTCTAAATCTTCCCCAATATAATGGATTATCCTCAGAGGGAGAGAGGATGACTCCCGGGAGGTGCCTTGGCTGTGCACCAGCAGCGAGACAGACGGAGCTTGACACAGACAGACCAGTTTCCAGGGTGCAGTAGACACTATCCAACCTAATGATGAGTGAATCATTTCACTCCTAGATATGCAAAGACGGGGAACTAATGGCAAACAAAATGTGAGCGAAAGACATGTGGCAAGTCGGTTTTCCCAAGCTAGATTCTGCTAGTGGATGATGTTGTCGTGACAACTTTCATTTGCAATATGCGTAGATCAGTACAGTATATACTGAATGAGAGTGACAATGCATTTACAAGTAGTGCCGAAGGGAACCTGCAACTACAGCTGCCACAATATTTGATTTCTTTCAAGTAGAAAATTAGCATAGCAGCATACTGCAATGTTTTACGTTACCTTTAGCTAAAATGATATATATAGGGATGTAGGGATTTCTGTCTATTGACAAGGACAAAAGGCAGAAGTGACTACCCTATTTTGGGATGAGTAGGTAGTCTAAGGACTAGAAAAAGTATAGGACAAGGGTGACTGCTGGCCTAGTGGTCCAGGTGCACACACACACACACACACACACACACACACACACACACACACACACACACACACACACACACACACACACACACACACACACACACACACACACACACACACACACAGTGTCAATGCAACAATAAAGCACAGTTACAGTAGCACACTCTGAAGGACCCTCCTGCACTGTAGGTGGGCATTCAGGAACAAGCTATAGGCATAGTTGTTCAGTGTCTGTTTACAGAGAGGATGTAATGTATATCAGGCATAGCTGTTCAGTGTTTGTTTATACTGAGAGGAAGCTGAAGATGTTTTTCTATAACTCAGTGTAAGGGCAGGCGAGCGCAGCAGCCCTCAATAAAGAAGAAAATCAGCAAATCTTCACAGAATGAGATAGGATCTCTCTCTCTCTCTCTCTCTGTCACCACAGCTTGAGGCAGGTCAATATAGTGGCACAGGCTGCATTCATCAGCAAACCCCACTGCCACCATGGTGTTGGCGGAGAGGGAAATATGGCAGCTCAGCTTGTATCATATGATGCACATGGCACAAACTAAGCTGTCCTGCTCGAAGTGCATATGGCAGAAAGAAATGCACGATGAAGACTCGTCGTTGTTTATCATTTCTGGATTTGTTTCCTCCTCCCGGGGAAAAAGATAAGAAGCTATCCATCACTGCCGCCGTCTGCGACCTGAAGATTCCATTATTGCCCGACACAATACGTTTGCTGTTTGTGTCGCAAGACGCACAAAGGCAGTGCCAGGAGCCAATTTTCTTTTTACCACCATGAATAAAAACCCATTCATCTTCTTCTATGTACATTCAGAAAGGCAGACAAGGGCTGAGTGGAGAGCCATTATCAACCTGTCCCCAAAAATTAAATACACCTTAACATTTTAACAATGGCACCCAAAGCCCAATTGCAAGCACAAGGGAGCGCCTCCCCATGCCATTATGTGATGATATGAGATCCAGCAACGTAAAGACTTCAAACGCCAGTGATTTTCCTAATCCAAACCATAACACAATCTGCCTTGTCTCAAGACTTGTCAAATACCCACACGCACGCATGCCCACGCACACACACACACACACACACACACACACACGCACGCACGCACGCACGCACGCACGCACGCACGCACACAACAGATTGATTTCTTCACTGACACTATTATTGGCCATTTCAGATGGACGCTGCTGTCTGCCACCTCACACTCATTTTCCTTCATTGATTTACCTTTATGTTTGGAGTGTAGACATCTGTCACCACACATGCATATACACAGTGCTGTGTAACCCCCTCTCTCATTCTATCCTTCTATTAATCTGTCTATAAAACAGTAGTATTCTGTAACATAATCTACTTCCACCACTACTAGGAGTCTCAATCATAATAAAAATATAAGGATGAATGAATAGCAATAAAATAAAAATGTCTCCAAGGCGGGTCACGGTTAAATCACATCAATTCATGGCCACGAAGCTGTGAATTTAATACAAGCTTTGCTTGGACTGATCCACAACAGATCAGAGAGGGGATGACATGTAGAGACAAACTGATAGCCCCGACAGCACTGCTAGAGTTAGCATGTCAGTTCCTCTCCACATGATATAGGTCAATGTTAAATCGTTTCAGAGCCAATTTGCTATCTTGCAGTCATGGTTAAACTTGTTTTGCCCAGTTCTCCAGGTGGGGAGAGTCAGAGTGTGCTGGGATGAGTTTGCATATTACACCGACCTTACCTAATAACGACCAAAAAAATGTCACGCATTGAAGGATGCGAGAGGCCAGTCCGCTGCCTCCCCAGGTTGGAGGAGGATGTGTAGAGCCCTCGTGTTAGGTCTGACCTCCAGCTAGGAGAGAAAATGCATTTGAATGGAAACAGTAGTGGTGACTCTCAACAGAAACTGGGATATTTAAATTGACAATATAGGGAACAGAGCCTGTGTCTCTCCACAAGGATAAATTCCGCAACCTGTATTTTTTAGGAGGAATTGTTTTGGATTCATAAGTTAAATATTTCCCAGGGGCCACTATTTAAACAACAGAAGAGAATATTGTAATTCCTATGAAGGTCCTTGAAAATAAACAAGTTGAGAATCACTGCTAGAGCTGTAAAATCCTTCTATTATGAGGGCCCCTGGGCCCTGGAATAGCTTTCCACATAGGGCTCCACAGGATAATTAGTGCCAATTTACATGTCCTTAACATAAAAAAGATTCAGGAACCACTGGTTTAGATTAAGCAATAGAAGAGCATGCTGGAGTCCAGGCAGACTTACCGCAAGTTACCAGTATTTGTACTTATGTGTGTTTGTGTCTAAATAGGGACGCAAAGACACAAACACAAAGCATCACTGGTTCTCACCCCTTTCAGACAGTGACTAAATACCGGTAATTATATTTGAACTGGGGACCCCACAGTTTGAAGGAGTTGAGAGAGACGTTACATTTTGTTTTACTAATAAATACTGTGAAAATATTTGTTCACAACTTTTGCCTATTTGACAATTTCTCCAATATTTGACCAGTTCAAATAGTTTGTTGATTATTTTGCTATAGGCTACTGCCTGTTACAGCTTTGGCTACCTACCAATCATGGCAGTGTACCAACATGTACAATAGCACCACCGAGTGGCATGGCGAAACATTACACATAGTAGCCTCCTACATACAGTATTTACGATCACGCTAGCTAATTGGTGTTGGTGTGATGCCACAACTTGTGTAAATAAATACGTGTTTGCCTTGCCTTGAGACTTTCCTGCTTCCTCCTCGGTAGGGCAGCAGGCCTACTTGCAACTGCGTGCATCATCCACAAATCAATGGGAGGCATACTTGTGTCCGACATCCCAGGGATCCGATGGGGCGGGGGTCCGATGGGGCGGGGGTCCGATGGTACGGATGGGGCGGGGGTCCGATGGGGCGGGGGTCCGATGGGACGGATGGGGTGGGGGTCCGACGATCGGCCCGCGCTCCTCCAGAACGGGATTTTCTACAAGTTCAAACTGCCTTGGACACGGCCTGCGCGGGTCCCCCTCTCCCCCTCTCACTATACGGCTTTTAGAGAAAGAAAGGAGGGTGACGAGAGTAGTGTAAAATAAAGCGAATTGCCCCGCCCCCCCCCCCTACCTGACAGCTCGTGATCATGCAAATTTCGTATGTATAACTACAGCACTCTACCTGCCTTTGTTTTTAAATGCCCCCCAATTAGGTCCTACTATGTCGGCAAAACCATTCACACCTTGGCCAAAGATGCGCTGGACCCCCGCCCGCTCCCACTGCAATCCTTAACTCAAAATAAAATGATGCACTGGGTGCAAAAATCACGACGGAATGCATAGGGGTGGCAAGCGCGGGGAATTTCATTAATAAGCAGCTTCTAATAAGGCTCCTTAGTAGCCTACAATAGGCTACTACAATACTGGAATGGAAACAAACGGCTTTGAACATTAGGCCTACCGGTACTTGGATTTTCCGCCACTCTTCCCCCTCCAATCTTTATAGTCACCGTGTGAGATGTGTGTGAGTTTTTAAATCGTAGCGCACGCACAATGAAGAGGTCCGTTTGGTATGGAAGTACCTTAGGGTCATAAGAAGAGATGACCCGCATCACCCCTCATTAGGCTACTGAAATTGCCCCCGAAATGAACCACTATTGTACCAGCTGAGGCTCCATTGTTTAGAGATATAACAACGTTGGTGTTAAACTGTAGGCCTACATTTCTCTGGTCATGGTCTGATGAAGGCTTGGGAGTAGCACATCCTGTGTAGGCCTATTTATTTTGTGGGTGTACAAGTATTTGGGGTGAGGGGCAGCTCAAAAGTGTTATTGTAAAATAATATATAATAAAAATGTATTTTTATACTTATTTAATATACTTGCTTTTCCCTCTTTTGGAATGTCTGGTGTGAATCAATATATTGTTATTGTCTTTCAAGAGGTGGTAATAGCTAGCTTAGAGTTTCGAGGCAATTCACCCATTAACTAAACAATAGACCTACCAATTATGCTATTAATGAAGTGCTTGTGTTTCTAAAAATGTTTTGCATGAGCTCTATGACACCACATCAGCAGTAGCAGAAAATCATTTCGATATTATTGGGCTTTTTGGCGTTATTAGCTTACTTCTCTCCAAATACTTCTCTCCAAATACTCTCCAAATACTTGGAGAGAAGTAAGCCAAAAACAGAGAAGAGAAAAGAGAGTCACGACATAGAGGGGTCAGCTCGAGCTGCTGTTCATGCAGGGACAAGTTGGTCAGCTCGAGCTGCTGTTCATGCAGGGACAAGTTGGGAGTTGGAAATAGGCTACATTCTATACAATGAGGGCGGCGCAAATAAGACAAACAACTAAAGTCTCTGGTAAAAAATAGCCTTATACAGGCAAAATGTATTACTTTATTCATTTTAGCTACTATTATTAGGCTACTATTCAAACACCCTGACTCAACACTACTCCCACAGTATTGAGGAGGTATTCACATGCCCCAACTGCTCGGCAAAGAAGAGGAAACAGTGCACCCCTCAATGCCCAGACCAAGAACTACATCTTTAAAAGCGAAATTCTCAAATTCCTGTTTCTCTGCAAGACATTACTCTATAAACCATATCTCAAAAACTGGTGGGTCAAACTTCACAACCAATATGTCAAATTGTAGTTATGATAAAAGAAAAATGAGAATTTCCTCAAAGACTCAACCTGGGTGGTGCTGGGACACAAATATCTAAATACTGAATCAAGTAATGCAAAAACTGTCTGGGGTGCTCATGTGAGACTGATTAGATGAAATGACCAAATGTTTTTTGAAAGTTAAATATACTTATTTATACAAATTTTAATCTCCAACGTTGTCATTTGATGGGATTAAATAGACCTTCACCATACCCACCCTTAATGTGTTCTGATATTATTCCTGGCAAAGGAATAACCTGTCACATGTTTCCAGCTACCCTAGAGACAGGGTTGTAGCCAGGATTTTTCAAATACCAAGGTCAAATATTGCAATATCTTATTTTACAAAAGACATCGTAATTTGATGACTTTTCAGACATTTAGGAAATGTGAATAAACAGAGTTAAAGTCACAAGTCCATCAAGCAGGTCTTCTTTTCAATGCAAGCCATAACATTGTTTGAATGGCCAACTAATCAAACTAGTGTGCTTATAGCACACTTCATTAGTAGCCTATTAATTGAAAGGTCTATTGTTTGGTTAATGGGTGAATTCCCTCGAAAATCTAAGCTAGCTATTATCACCTCTTCAAAGACAATAGCAATATATTCATCCCCATCAGACACTCCAAAAGAGGGGAAAAGCAAGTGTATTAAATAAGAATAAAAGCACATTTTTCATATATTCAAATATGTCAGGCTCACATAACACTTTTGAGCTGCCTCTCACCCCAAATGCTTGCATCCTACACCCACAAAATATGTAGGCCTACACAGGATATGCTACTCCCAAGCATTCTCCAGAACTTTTAATTAGTTTGCATGTAGCATGTTTTACACTGTTGTTATGGTAACGAGAAAATGATGGAATTATGGCAATTTCAGTAGCCTAATGAAGGGTGATGCAGGTCATCTCTTTGGATAGATCTCTTCTTATGACCCTAAGGTACTTCCATACCAAACGGACTTCTGCATCATGCGTGGGCGCTATAGGCTACGATTTAAAAATTCGCACACATCTCACACTGGGACTATAAAACAGGAGACTGGAGGAGGAAGAGTGGCGGAAAACCAAGTATGTTCAAGGCCGTTTGTTTCCGGTATTGTAGACCTAGTAGCCTATTGTAGGCTATTAAGGAGCCTTAATTATTAGAAGCTGCTTATTAATGAAATGCATGTCATTCCGTGGTGATTTTTGCACCCAGTGCATCATTTTATTTTGAGTTAAGGATTGCAGTGGGAGCGGGCGGGGCCGCGGGGGTCCCGCGCATCTTTGTCAAAGGTGTGAATGGTTTTGCCGACATGGTAATTGGGGGGCATTTAAAAACAAAGGCAGGTAGAGTGCTGTAGTTATACATACGAAATTTGCATGATCACGAGCTGTCAGGTAGGGGGGGGGGGGCGGGGCAATTCGCTTTATTTTACACTACTCTCGTCACCCTCCTTTCTTTCTCTAAAAGCCGTATAGTGAGAGGGGGAGAGGGGGCAGTTTGAACTTGTAGAAAATCCCGTTCTGGAGGAGCGCGGGCCGATCGTCGGACCCCCACCCCATCCGTCCCATCGGACCCCCGCCCCATCGGACCCCCGCCCCATCCGTACCATCGGACCCCCCGCCCCATCGGACCCCCGCCCCATCGGATCCCTGAGATGTCGGACAGAACGCATGCACCCCAAATCAATAACATTGGTGCCAATCTGAGAACACGTCCAACAATGTCAAACGTCGCCCTATATTTTCCTTTAAATTAACAATTAACATAATATAATAGAAAATAGAAAATAAAGTCACCGTGACTACAACAGTATACTGGTGCTGATTGATTACCAGAGTAGTCTAGCACAGGTAGGTATAGTACGCTAACAATGGTAATAATAGCCTACCCATAGATGGCTTTCTTATATACTGTATATCTGTGGTAAACTAATAATGGCGAGGGTTTCGCGATTCCCTGGCTTCGTGTCAGAGACGCCGCAGCACGCATGCGACGCGCGCCACAGTCTGAGTCTGACTCAGAGAGTTTTCTGTTTTCAATGATGAAATGCTGTTGGTTTAGTGGTGCCACAACTGTAGCAGTAGTAGTAGTGTTTCAAAATCATTTTAAATATAGGCACTTTCATTTGAAATATCTTGGGTTGTTTGGCATGCCGACGTGTTTGGTGGTGGGGCAGACTGGGCATTTAGGGGGGCATTGACCCCCATGGCCATGCCTAGATCCGTCCCTGGGGCAGCTGCATGTCTCAATGAAGTGCCTTTCCATGATTATTTACCATAACCATATTTACAAATGTTGGCCAAATATGTTGTACATTGGGTGTGTTAGAACAATTCAATTGTTCAAATCTTTTACAATTCCAAAGGACAACTGACCTTATCTGTAAGATCAATTTAATTGCACCATACTTTAGCAATTACATTTAAAATTGCTTACCCTCAGATGTGTTTGTGCCTGCACCCCCCTTTTTAAATGGCACAGAAAACCAAAGTGTAATCAACTGCACACATCTTTACATGATTGACTACTATCTACGCATGAATATTTAAAGGCAATTAGAGATGAATATAAACTTCATTTTATAAAAATAGATAAAAAATGTAACATGTATTCATGGTTTCAATTTTAAGGATACTTTTTACAAACTGATATTTTTCAATATTTGAATTGTTTAAAAACTGCAGTTATTTCAACCTCCATTTAAATCTGTCCTAGATATACACATTGTCTGAATAGTTTTAGATTACAGGTTTATTTGGTGCAAATAGAAAATTACAAAATGCTAGAAATATATGCAAACGTTGTTTGCTTTGTAGAAGACTAAAGTTTATTTCAGCACTCTGCTTATTTGAGAACTGTCAGTTGCTGATAGTATGTCAATAAAGGCCTTATCATACACACAGGCAATGGTTATATTGAAGAGGGTTGTGTTCAAACACTTTTCCAGCTAAAAACACAACTTACGAGGCCTATACCCCAGCAATAAAATGTGACACAAAGATTTAGGTCCTTAAATTGAGTCAACAACGCATAGGTTGAGAATCACTTATTTGGGCATGAGTGAGATGGCATTATGCAGATGTGAACTCCACGTCTCGTCTGCTGGACTGTGTAATGCCATGTTGATTACTTTTGGAGACCAGGAAAATAACATTGTCAGAATGCATACATCATGATTAATTGTAATTACTGCCACCAGTTTGGATCTAATCGTAAATCTCAGTCTTTCTCCTGAAGACGTCAGTATTCTATGCCTAGTAATTGATGGCTTCTCTGAATACACGTTAGGTATTTAATCATCTATGTAAATGGAACGCATTACTCAGGAATGATTAAAATGGGGGTGAGAAAATACTCTGCCGCAAAATATAACAAATTAAACAACTAATGGACTGATCATTGATGAGTTCTCAAACTTCAAGCAGCACTCATGCAGTTGGCCAAATTATATTGTAGAAAATATACTATATATTATTTAAATCAAAATCCAACACGATCGCTTGGATGAATCAACCGTTGACGCAGGAAATACAGTTAATTGCATATCACACTATATGAAATTTATTTCTTTTGATAGTACTGTACAAGAAATATAGACCTGGTTGGCTTCTTATAGCAACTGCAAAATTATGGTTGTATCCCATTATATGTCACAATCAAATAAGTTACAGAATGTTGCCATACAGAGAACAACATTGCTTGAATACTCAAACAGTGTTGGCTCATTAGTAATAGGACATTGTGAAAGGGGCAAAAACACAATCTCTCCTAATTTCCTTGAGATTAAAACAAACTTGAAATCTCTCTCTACATTTCCAGGGTATAGGGCTAAATAGCTCTACCTCATGTGAAACACTGTGGTTGCATTGTACAAAAAAAAAAAAAAAAAACACAAGGTGGTCTCTTCAGGTGGAAGCGGATTACACACACATCTCTCATCTCATTTTATGTCCACACAAGTCCACATTTGGAACAGAAAAGAGCAGGGAGAAAAAAATCAGAAAAGGTGGAAATAAAAACATGAATCTTCCCTCTAAACAAAAGAAACAATTTTAGAAACAAGAAAAAATGCTATGCATGCATATACCGTATATACAAACATAATATTGCTAAAAAGGTACTCCAATAACAACATCCCTCTCACTGTGCGTCAACAAGACGTACACCAGCTCTCTTAGAACTTCCTTCAGCCCTTCCTACATCACTCCTTCCTGCGCTTCTTGTCATGGTACTCGTCCTTGGAGCGGCCGCTGGTGGAGGGCCTCTTGGAGCCTTCGTGCTGTTTAGCATCTCTCAAGAACTTATCCAGCCCGAAGGGATCCTCTTCAAAGGCCACAGGGCCCTCTCGCTGCTGGCCGGCGTCAGCTCCTGAGAACTCCTTGTCAGCAACAAACCTGGGGGACAGAAGGAAATGGTAAAAACAATGAGATGACATGTGGTCATCTGTATTCCGTCAATGTTGATTCTTGGATGCAATGATACATCCAAGTGACAGTATCCTCACAAACTGGTTAACCTTGAAAGTGCGGTCCATTCATAATATTTGAATAGGGAAATTATCTGAGAAGAACTACTGAAACCGTGGAAGCACATCTACCAGCTAAAGCAGTGCTACTCAATCTGCGGCCTGCGCGCGGCCTGCCACGCATGTCCGTGCGCCCACCATGCTCATGTGTGTTTACTTCATGTCGATTTACATGACCACAAGCACTGCATCCCGCGTGCATTGAGAATTTCGCCTCCAGTACGCCGCCTCGACCATTGCACGAGGAAGAGTAATACAGCGCATACAGAAAACATCATGTCAACATGATTGTCTTTTAGTGATGCTGGCAGGAAGCTTGCCTTCGTGCTGTGGAAGTATAAGTCAGTAAGTGCTACACCTCTCCTCTCTCTCATGTAGTGAATGAAGCACGGCAAATAATTAAATTTTCGGTGTATCTAGCAAATTCTATGCCGATACTGCCAGAGGATGACAATATAGAGTAAAGTTGCCTGCTACATCAGGTTTAATATAAACCTGATGTTTGAAGTCATGAGGGGGCAGCAGTGGGTTCTCAATAACAGTACATAGCGCAGTAACAAATAGATTATCAGGGCTAGTAAACTGTGTTCATCTCAAAGAGATAAACAATTATTTTTACAGCCATAGTGTTCATTGATGAGAAGGTCAACTGTCTGAGGGCTGGTAAAACAACTAGAACCACAGATGGATCACAAAGGAATACGCTGACATTTTGAATTCCAGCCTGTTGATGCAAATACGCAAGTATCTGGAAACCAAACTGAGTAAAAATGAGAATAGCAATAAGAAAAGCTTTGCTCTGCTGATTCTGCTGCTCATTTGTTGGGCAAACACAGGAATGCAATCATCAAATAATACAATTCGATATCACCACATTGTGATTTTATTTGTTTGGTAGAAAACAATAAAGGCTATTTGGCCAAATGAGATTTATCTTTTGGATACCAGAAGTCGCAGGATAATCTGCCTGCTAAGAGGTTACTTCTGGGTCAGCTGACAGCAGAGCGGTTAAGAGGCTCGAGAACACAAAGGAGACCTCAAAGACTGACAGACTCAAAAGGTTAACATATTCCCTAGAACGGCCGAGTTAACACCTCTGAGAATAGTACGAAGTGATGTTCATGTGTGGGCATGTGGCCACGCAGACCGCATGCAGCTCTGCAATGTCAAGCTTGACAGCTAAACATAAGGGGCAAGCTATGCTCGGTCAGTAGAGTGTGGCTCCATCGCCCTGGAGGAACAGAGCTCTTGCTGAGCCATCATTATGTGCAATTTTGCCTGGTTGTCTAGAAACGAAACCAAGACCTAAGAAATAGGTTTATACATTTTTTTCCACCCCAGTAAACATGAACAAGGTTAACAACAACTTGGATAATGAAATGGTTCCACCGATCCATAGAAAGAACACAAAAGTACACATATTGCCTGATCGTAGCTTGGTAAATTAAAAATCCACAATGACAATACCTCCTATTGTGCATAATTGTGTCGAGGTCATCTGCATATGCATCTTTGTTGTCATTCCTGGGCCGGTAGATATGGTCGGCCATGTCTCTGCCGCCACGGAATGCCTTGGTATACACATTGTACGACTCATCCTCGCCGCCAGCAAAACCACTGTCCAGGCCCTGGAGAAGAAAGTGTGAAGTTTTTCATCAGGAGGGGCAAAATCATTTTGCGACTGCGGCCACTGGTCGCGACCACTATTAAAAAAATGCCATGGCCGTTGGAAGGCCGGCGGCCCACCGGACATGAGTAATTATTTACATGTTATTTTCCAACTGCCACAAAATCCTTATACCCCATCTCCCAGGTGTGACCTTTGTTCCAGCGGTCGCGACCGCTGGCTAACGGTCACACTTGGGAGACATCTGGTACAGTCCTCAATTACTGGGGCGGTTAGGCCTTCCTCAAAGCCCCAAAAAATCCTTATTTTTCCAACACTTTTTGTGCTTGATCAACATTGATTCCTAATTGATGATAGTCTCATTCAATTTCAAGGACATCTCATATCTGCACTGCTTAGTTAACATTTTATCTGCAGTTTGAATTGCACTGTGGTACCAGTACGTACGCACGTGTGTGCGCGCGTGTATGTGCTGACCTTGCTCTGGTTGAACAGTCTCTGGTCGTACTGGGCCTCACTGGATTGCCGTGGGTTGGGCATTCCAAGGGCAATCTGCTCACTGATGTCCCTTTCGTTGTCCCTCTGCAGCTTTGACCTGGTAAAGGACAAATGAGAACATGAATGAGAACTACAAGTACACAAACACACACAAAGAGAACATGCCTGCAGTCCTAGATTGGGATTGAGTTCCAGATGCTGTGTACACGGCAGTATGAACCAGGATCATTACCAAGACGAAAAGGGTTACATGTGGCGACAAAGAAAACGACTATGGGGAATCCTGTAGCGCACATGAGAATAGAAATGTGCCAGCAGATTTTAGCAAATGGTTCATGGAGTAATTTCAGAATTTTTCCAAAGCTGTGCCAATTTCCACCCCATGGTCTCATTAAAATCTTGACTAATCGTCCTTGAGCAAACTGATATTCCAAGGGTAAGTGTTAGGCCATGAGGTAATGAGGTTTCCTTCCTACGACAGATACAACTCTATGATTGTGATGAGCGTTTTGTTGACCCCCTTCTCCCCATCGAGTCCACACTCCATCAACTAGACCAGACAACATTCAGTCTATACACACAATCCAGGGATCATTTTAGACAAGGGCCTCACGGCTGAGTGGTGTTCTGGGTCCAGCTGTGTTTGTTTTTTTGCATTAGTGCTGGCGGCCATGAATGATTCAGCAGCGATGGGTCCGTCTGTCTGTGTTTCAGGGGGAGTTCATATGCGGGGTATTTGGAATGCGTGTCCGTTACCTCTTATCGGGGGCGGTTCTGCCGATGTTCCTGTCATGCTGCCGCTCTTTCCTTCTGTCTTGGCGGATCTCTTCACGCTCCCTGGCCTCAGCATCCTCACCACCTGCTGAGAAGACAACGACAAGCGAAGTGAAGGCACAGTAGGAGAACATTACGTAACACAGGCGTGGGCAACTGGCGGCCCGGGGGCCACATGCGGCGCCTACCGTCACTTTATTGTCTTTTTCCAGTGTTATTTGTGTTTAGTTAATGCACATAATTATAATTAAAGGAACATGCCATTATTGGACATAAAGGCTTCTAGAGTGGGTTTTCAACCTTTTTCATCCCAGGGACCACCATTTATTCAGGATTTTTGCCACGGACCAACATTTGAGGAAATTTTTGCCCCGCAGACAGATTTATTTTGCTTTTGTCCACAATTCCAGGCTGGATTTGGGAAACAAAACAAGCAAAACATACATTCCAAAATGGCTAATTCAGATGAATATTTTAACTCTTAAGAGTGTAAAAATGAAACCAAATGGACCCACAAGGGTCCATTTGGTTTCATTTTTACGTCCTTAAAAGTTACATCTGGTTAACCAACTTAGCCGGGGACCACCTGGAACCCCCTGGACCACCTGTTGAAAACCCCTGTTCTAGAGTGAGTGTAAGACTAGTGGCACTTCTCCATCCTCAAAGTTTCCCACCCTGACATAAGGTGTGAGGAATGCACGCAGAATGGGTGTAGGGAAGTGATAAAGAAGGTGCCACAGAGCAAGATACACAACTAGTGGTCATCAGTGGACAATGCGTTGGGAAGGTGGAGAGAGAAAGTTTTGCAAGCTCTGCAAGGCCCAAATTTTTAAAAATAAAAAAGAATAGACAAACTTATGAATTGGACTGACCTTTGTCTCCGTGACCTTTGATGCCTGCCCTACGCTCTCGGGCCAACTGAGCCAGCTCCCTCAGCTTGTCTTCTTTCTTTTCCTTCTCCTTCTGTGCCATCTTCTTCTCAACCTGGGCACGCATCTCCACTGCTTCTCTGGCCTACGCAAACAACACAGACACCAACAATCAGAGGTGAACTTCACTGGCCACAACGTGAATATGAGCCATGATATACTTCTCTGCAGGACGGCGTCATACAACGTAATGAATAGGGCTTTAAGTAGTTAAGTAATGCGCCATGTTTATAAAAAAACAAATATTAGCCTCGATCGATAATGCTCTGAAGACATTCTATTTCTGTCTTACAGTTACTGTATATAATTTCTGTCAACCCAGCCAGCAGTCAAATGTAAAATGTAGGACGCAGCATACAAATCCCTGGAAAGGTTAAGATACAATGTTAAGAAATCCACAGGGGCTCCTACCTTTCTGTCAGCGATGTACAATGCCTCAGCCAGCTTGGCAAAGTTCTCATTAATGTGAACTGTTTGAAGACCCCGGCCATCGGCGGCCAACCGCTTGTCAAGAGGAATGGTGTAACCCTGTAAGACAGTGAGAAAAGCAGCACACCAATTCATTCATCCATCAAAATGAAGTTGCTTTTCGCACTGCCCCCCCCCCCCCCCATTTGTGACAATATTGAAAATCAACATGTGCCCCTAAAACATACATACAAAGTTTATAGTACTGAAAGTCGAGCGTTGCCCTTTACAACTAAAAAGTGTGCATTGATTGATTTCCCTGTCTGTCTCTGCCCCAGGAGGGCAGGGAGGCTCTGTGTCTCTGTACCTTAGCGTTCTTCCAGTTGGATATACATGGGGGAATCTTCCACTCCTGCTGTTCCTTGACCGTCATCTGAAACAACAGATGGAGGAGTCAGACTTCACTGGCTACTAGCAGATGCAGGCAACTGTGCCTATACATATATATTTTCTAATCATCATAATTTACACATTTGAGATAGGACAGAGTTGTTAGAGGTGCAGAATCTTATTTACGGCTGATGCAGCCCAGAACCTTCATTATTAATGCAGACATTATATATATCAATTATGTTATGCAACTAAACCTCGCAAAAATACCAGGTTCTCTTCGTGTTTGAAAATGGATTAAGGGTAAAATTAAATTGAATTAAAAAGGAGATTTTAAATAAATAATTAAAAATGTGGACTTGTTTTCTCTGTAAACATAAGTGTACCTTTCTGCTTGGTGAGTGCATGACAGGGGCTGGCGGGGATGGTGGTCCACGGGGAATTTTCTTGTTGATTCTGCAACACACAAACATATTAAATCATGTGGTTAAGACAGTGGAGGAGGACAGGAAAGCAAGGCAGAGAAGGAGATGAACCAACAGTTTATTTATAAGCACCTTTTGAAACAAGGTTACAGGGAGGAGTTTGCCAAGAAAACGTCAACTTAGGTAAAAACAAACACTTTCAATTAACTTAATTACAATTCCAAGCACGTAAACGGCACCCAGAATAAGTTATAAACGCAGCAGTGTCATGTAGCTGTCATAATTTCAAGTATTATTATATGTTCAAAGATCTGGTAATTATTCAAAGATCAAAGCATCCTAGCTCTAGTCACAGTATCCTGAGGAGGACCCTGGGGAGAACTTCTTAACACAAAACTGCCATGCTTGGCTGGTTTCACAGCAAAATACCAGGGATATCGATGCTCCTCCACCCTCTACTCCAAAGGAAGGGTAATTAATGTCTTGTGTGTGAAGGTGGCATTCCTTTAGATTAAAATTTCGCCATGCGACAGAATATAGAAGCTTGCGATGTGTTGTAACCATACAGATCAGGCATTTTGGGCAGTGTTGTGATTTATGGCAAAGTATAAAATACAGCTTGATTGGTTAATAAGACTAATTGATTTAGTTTGTTCGATAATGGAATAATTACAATATGTTAATAGTATTCAGTGTTCCGAAAGGATTAAAAAAAGAATGTTCATAATGGCAGTGTTCATTGCATGACAAGGTTATGTTTAGATTGTGTGAGTGGTGTACGTTTACGAACTTGAAGCGTGGAGGCTCCATTGGGTCCTTCTGCATCTCCACCATGCGGATGACTCTCTGCTTGGCCCCAGAGTTAAATGCCACTCCTTGCTGCGATGGAGTGTATCTGAGGAAGAGAAGGGGGAGGGAGGGGTTAACATTAAGAGAACATAACTGTAAACTCAAATCAACTATTCAGCGTTCATTACTTATTTAGACGTTTTCTTTTCTTTGAGAAAATGATTTTCCATTCATATTAAAGTAGGTTGCTTGCCATATTCAGGTAAGATAGAACTGCTGGCAACATAGCACACTGGAATATGATTGGTGTTTGATGCTTAACTGATAAAACACACAGCTAGCAACACTGTGTGCATTTTTAAGTGAAGGAGAAGCAGTGACTTACTCCTCAAAGGCAATTTAGCTTATGGCTTTGCTAAAGATGTACATTTTCTATCCATCATCAAGAGACAAAAGCATTTTTGCTGAAGTTCATTGCTTTATTGAATTGAAACTTGCATGTTTTTGTCTGTGTACATTTCATTTACAGTACATGAACATAACCAACGTTACTTTATAGCATGTGAAATGTATAAAGAGTAAAGGTTCACAATAGTATAAGCATAATATTGTCCCCGAATTATAATAAAGATTGCATTTGCTATTTCATTGGAACCAGACATATCTACCTGATGTATTGTGCAGGAGCCTGTTTGTCTGCGGCCCTCACTGGCATGGCCGCAGCAATCTTCTGAGACACCTGCTTTTCCAGGGCAAGGCGAGTCTTCTCTGTCAGCTAAACATCCAAGAGAGGACAAATCTCAATTTCCAGGCAAAAACATATCGGATTCAAAAACATACACAGACTATACTCGAATTGGGCTTTAAAAACATAGCTGAATAGTAGCATTAAAATGATTAAGCGGGGATGTAACAAGCAGTCTAAGGAGAATGAACGAATGTAGGCTAGACCATTGCGTCTATTTAAGATTTTGGTATTGTCCTCTTCAGCGGTGAAGCCGCCTACTGCATCAAAAGTTTGAAACAGAAAATATCTAAACTCACATCTTTCACAGAGTCCTCATCGGGCCTCTGCAGCTCTGGGGCTTCATCGTTTAGGACTTCCTTGGGAAGCAGGTCTGTGTACTTGCTGAAGATCACCTGCAGAAAGATGAGTCTTTTGAACCAGAATTCACACTTTCCATTTTCCGATGCATAATCACCATCGGCATCTTTAGTTCACACTCCACAGCTGGCTTGACGGTACATTTTTATCACACTGCTCACACGCAGCAGTCTCTCTGTGAGATGACAGATTGATGACAGATTGAGTAAAAAAAAAGTTTGGTAACTTTAGAATTAAGTTGATTGACTTGAAAACAAGATGCTGGGCAGATATACAAATAACGTGTCATCAATAGTGAAATTGGCATATACAAGTTCAAAACGCATGACATCGTGGCAGATTTCGCGGTCTGCTTTTTATATATTTTCTTGAAGATTAGGGAATTTATGATGACCTCAAGAACCCTTTGATGGTAGTGTGGATGAACGCATATGGATGGTCTACATGTGGTATTGTAACCAATATTCAAACATTTACTAGTAGCACCTGTACCAACACTGTTTTGTCAACATACCTTGTCTTTGCCCTGTCCTTGCCTAGCGATGGCATCATATTTGATTTTTCCCTCTGCATCCACCTGCACTGCCAGGGCATTTGACGTCTTTTTCTTCCTGCCCATCTCCAGGGGGAACTGGGCGACGTGAATCTCTGGGAAGGCTCCTCCATCGCCAAAATCCTACACAACAACATAGATGGGACGGTGCAGTTTAATTAGCAGCTTCACACATTTGATTTAAAATAGACATGTGAAGCTGTACCCCGCACAGGCCAGTGCGTGGTGGCGGTGGGGGGTACTGTGGGGTACTGTAAAACCTCATGAATAAAGAGCGATGTTTACCTCGAGTGTGCGAGGTACCCATCCCTTCCTGTGTAGGTACGGTGGGGGTTCTCTGCGGGACGAAACCAGGGCATTGGAATACGACTTCTGAGCCCGAAGTCTCTCCTCTGCCTCCAGCTGGTCCTGGGACAGCTGGGTCGGAGCGGGTAAGAAGCTGGAACACACACACACACACAACAATATGTTTATTGATTTTTGTATTTTAAAAACAAACCAACAGAAAAAGACACAGACAGCTCAGCTCAGATACTTTGAGGAACGGGCAAATATATACACATATACCCACTAGCCATAAACAAACAGCTAAATGGATAGTTGGTAACCCACCCTATCCCTATTCATTTCCATTTCTCTTTAAAGGGGAATTCCACTCATTTTCAACATTTTAATGTGTCCTTAATATACTTGTATAGATGTTTTGTGGACATGATAAAAAAAAGTTACCGCAATTATGTATTTCCTAAAAATGGAGGTCTGAAAAAAACATTAAAATGGGGAAATACATCTGATGACAAGATCAAGATGTATTTCACCATGTTAATGATTTTTCTTTCAGACCCCTTTTTCCTGAGAGGTTACAAATAGACCCTCTCAGGAAAATGTTGAAAATGGGTGGAATTCCCCTTTAATCTCCACTATGACTATCTGCTTTTGGCTATACAGAAGTCAATAATTTTAAGTCTCTGCATGTATTTTTCCCCACAATAATATGTTTATTGATTGTTGTATTTTAAAGACAGAACAACAGAAAAAGACACAGAGAGCTCAGCTCAGACACTTTGTGGAACAACGGGCACAAATATATACACTAACCATAAATCAAGAAAACCAAATATACAGTATGGACACGTTTGATGCTTGTATTGAGCTGTGCAAGAAATGTACAGGAAATCTCCAAGCTGTTGATACAGAATTCAATCAAACCAAATGGACCCAATACAGAACTCTTGAGTGTAAAATGACCCTTATGGGTCCATTGGCTTAATTTTACACCCAAGACAAGAGCTTGCACTATTGTTAAACATGCTTTTCCTAATATCATAAAAAGGGTTCCAGCCAGGTGGTCCCCAGCTAAGTTGGTTAACCAGATGAAAGGTTGGTTAACCAGATCTAACTCTTTGGAGCCCAACCTCTCAAGAGTTTAAATATTCATCATTTGAATCAGCACAACTAGAAGAATGGTCATTTTGATCTACTGTATTTTGCCTGTTGTGTTTGCGAAAATCCACCTGGAATTGTGGACAAAACAAAATAAATCTTAGTTTTGGGGTCTTTGGGGTGAAAATGTCATCAAATGGTGGTCCGTGGCTCAAATGCTGAGTAAATAGTGGGCCCTGGTATCAAAATGGTTGAAAACCACTGTTATGGAGGCCTAAAGGCAACCGACTTTGGCCACTGAAACGTTCAACAAACGTTCACAAGCATTTCAAAATCGCTCAATGCGAGCGCTTTGACACACGTAAACCAGCAAGTATCCAACAGAATCAAAATAAGCACGCATATAACAAAACGACAAAGCAAAAAGTACATAAACTGCACTTTAGAAGCAAGTCAGCCTATGCTAACTAGTTAGCAGCTTAGCCGCGTCGGCTTAGCGTTAGCTTAGCAAAACATCGCACGAGACCTCGGGACGCCCTCGCGAATCGCAAGTTATGTGATGTCACTGGCTATCACGAAAGGGCTGTTCTCATGGATGATGACAGTTGATTTTTACTGAATCGCCGCGGCTACGGGCATAATAAAACAGCACAACACACACAGGCCTCGCCACAACTACTCACCTCGCGAGCGACATCTTTTCCTTCCTTTCTTCCCTAGCAAGGAACTGCACTCACTGCGCAGGCGCACTGGCACACAGAACAGAACACGGTCGACGTCATGAAAGGGGCGGGGCTGCTCAGCTGTCGCGACGTCACTCACCAGCCCTTTCCACAGAGCCTTTGAAATAGACAGAGTTGCGACATTGAGGGGGCAGAAAATAGCCTGGTCACGTGGTTCTAGTACTCGCGTGAGCCCATTGGCTTCAATGCATTCAGTAACTTCCGGTTGTCACTATTCATGTCACTATCCAACAGAAGTTTATGTGGATGGACTGGCCCCATGAAGTGAACGGAGTTGGCGTAACTCTGTCTATTTCCAAGGCTCTGCCTTTCCACCACCTCGAAGGAGGAGAGAATAGATAGAGCCCACGCGTTTGTTTCATCGCTTTCCTGTCGAGTACAAAAGTGAAATAAACAACTAATAATGTAACTTTACACTATATTATATGGTGTAAGTGGAGTGTTCTTGTTTGTTCTGTTCAGGACAGAGAAACTTCTGTCACTGACAACTCATGACAATTCAACAAACGGCACGCTCAGTTTGTCATTATTCTGCAGGTGAGTAGTTTAACATGCATCAAGGCAGCATCTACAAGGTGTGTGTGTGTGTGTGTGTGTGTGTGTGTGTGTGTGTGTGTGTGTGTGTGTGTGTTGGGGTGGGTATTTTTTTTTTTGGGGGGGGGGGGTGTTCTTAATTATCATTTAAGGCAAATACAGAGTGGGCCAAAATTTAAAACTGAACAAAGCTGTGGGCCAACGTCGAACAAATTAACCTTTTGATTGATTGAATATTGAACAAGCGAGGCTTATAACTTTATTGTCACAATATTGTGTCATGCAAAATCTAGGTAAAACTCTTAGGTAAGTATTAATATAAACTTTTTCCACAGGCTAATAATATATTTGAAAAATAAAATAACAATAATCTATATGTTACTCTAATGTTACTCAATACTCTAATGTTAATTTCTATTGCCTCAATTGCCAAATGAAATTACATGGCAGGCCAAATTTGGCCCGCGGGCCAGAGTTTGACACCTATGATTTAAGGTGTATGGTGTGTTGCTCCTTCTATTGTGACAAATAAAGTAAACCTTGAACCTTGATTTAACTATTAGCTGGCCCTCTGGAACTCCCTCAAGGACCCATCCCACTTTGGGAACCACTGCTAGACATTAAGATACCGAGACGATGTTTTATCTATCTCTCTATCTCTCTCTATCTCTCTCTCTCTCTCTCTCTCTCTATCTCTCTCTATCTCTCTCTCTCTCTCCTCCAAACATAGTGACTGACTGACTTAAAGTACTTGTACTACTCTCAACTTCTTCCACAGGTACACAAGTACAGTAGCTGAGCCAGGGTGAGTCCATCCTCCTGTGATATCATGCTGTGAACCCTAAATCCATGGCCACTACACCACAATGCAGTACTAAACATCTAAGGCTGTGCTGTAAGAAGATGAATGAGAAGGATAGAGGTCGGTGCTTTTGCTGAGGAAAGGAAAGTATTAGCCAGATGTACGGAGGACAGAGATGACTGCAGAGACATCGTTGGAGGGCTCACCGTCAACTCTATCCATGGGTTCCAAAGTTTGGCAGTCAAGCATAAGACGGCTCAAGGTAGGAACTTTTTTTTTGCTGCTTGTGCTGCATGCTGTCTGATTCAAGCTGGTATACTATTTTGGTGTCAGTTTTGGGACCCAATGACTGGGTGTTGTAGCACCCAGACATGAGCCAGCCGCAACAGCCCCACTAATCGGGCTCAGCCCTATTGACGCGACAGGTTGTGCGTTGGACTGGCGAGTGGGAGTCCCGGGTTCGATCCCCGCTTCTGTGTAATAATACTACAATCTGGCGTAGTCGGCAGGATTTGGAGTGCAGGTGTTATCCCCAATATACCCGTCTACGTCCTTGCGGGTCCACATGAAGGACATTGTGTATGGCGTCCACGGTGTGAAGTGTGAAGCGCGAGGACGCTCTCCAAAAGATCGAGGGGGTGAATGTAGCACCCAGCCATGAGCCAGCCACAACGGCCCTGCTAATCGGGCTCAACCCTATTGGCGTGACTGGTTGTGTGTTGGACTGGCAAGTGGGAGTCCCAGGTTCGATCCCCGCTTCCACGTAATACTACAGTGTCAAAGAAACATGTTGGGTTCAGTAACTGTTTCTGGCTCTGAAATTGAATGCTGATGTGAATCTACAGATTCTGTGCGTGTTGTGTGTGGTGTTGTATATGCCATTGGAGGTATGTGAGTTGTAACAGGCAACAGTATGTAGCCTACTTGTGGATCTTGAACAATTCAATAATAGAATATAAGTGGCTTTTTCAAGGTTTTAATTTTCAATTGAAGGTTGATACACAGCAGGTTGTGTGTGTTGTAGTTGTTCAGGTCTGTTGTTGTGACAAGCTAGCTGTATTGGTGTGGAACTGCCCATAGATCCAAAGTATCATAGATCCAAAGTCCCATTATTCCAAACATGCCTGGAAATCCACTCTCAGCATAACAGTTTGGCCTAAGCCAAGTAGGCTTAGGCCTACTTGTTGCTTTTAATTAAAGTCAATGTTTGTTGAATTTACTCTAATCTGGCACTTTGATAATCAATCTCTATAAAAGCACCTGAAATGCTTATATTAATGGCTAAACACTTTAGCTCCTCCCACATAAGTAGGTTTGTCTACCATGTGCATTTTCTTCTCCTGAGAGGGGGTTAGCAGAGCCTATACAGTATGTTCCTTTAGCATGCAGAGGTCAAAAGATTAATGTACGCGACAGAGGCAGTCTAGGTTACGTCCTGCATCATGATATGGAGCTGACAACATGTTGTAGACTGGCTCAGCTCTGAATCATTGGCTTCCCTGCCTTTGGGGCCGTTTGTGCGTGTTGGAAATCCAATCCCAGCACCTGATTGGCCAACAACCCTGTCACTCACTTCGTTCCCAACGTCGTCTGCTTTCTCAATATTCTTATGGGTTCATATGAACCAATCACGGTGAAGACTGCTGATTTGGTAACGCCCGTCCCAGAAACTGCTGTGGATGAGAGGGACTTCAGTCTGAATAATGAAGTGAAACGAAATGACAATTCAGACTGAGATCAGGCTAGATGTGTTGCACATTCGGTCGTCAACAAGATACCCTGTGTGTCAGCATGTGGACGCTGAGGCTTAGGCCCCAGCAGCAAAATGTGATGCCTAAAGCATGAGGAGACTATAGGGCTGAGGGAACATTATAGGCATCATCCTGCCATAGAAGATGTCAGCTGTAGTTACATCACAGTTATATCACCTTGCTCAGTGTTTCTGTCAGCCGGGTGTGAAATCTCTGCTCTCTCACCGTCTTTAGTTGAAGGCTATATGGCAGAGGTCAACTGATGTGCCATTTTCACAATGAATTATTTCTTCTCAGCATTTCTCAGTGTGTTTAAATATGCCATGCACAACAAGGGCACTGCTGAAAAGAGAGAGGCGTTTGCTACTGCAGTCCATTGCATTGTAAATATTTTATTTTCCTTGAATTTCTACTAAATGTGTTCTTCCTAATAATTTCCACATGGCAAAGGTTGCAAAAAGTAGCCTGGATTTGTCTAGTTTTTTATTTATTTTTCTGTTCAGCATTATCGCCACATGATTTGTCGCCTGTCTCCGCATGGAGCTTCTAGTACTGCTTTGCAAAGAGGCTGTAGTAAACTAAAAGCACAGCTGACATTACTGACTGTAAAATAGCCAGAAGGGATGCCTCAAGCAGTGCCAATCTCAGTTACTATTATGACGTGAGTTTCACTTGAGACTCCAGAGCACTGATACACCAGTAGGAAATGGATAGAGGCTTGTAAAGGGGTGTTTTGCCCAAGAAACCTCAGAATCGTGTCAGTGTAATACAGGCCTTGCTGATAAGATGACTGTAACAACTAAGGCAATAGAAGTGTCCAGTCACTGCCATTAGTGATTAGTACTCAAGTTGTCCCTGTCTTCATATGTCACTTTCATGTCTCTTTCTGCTTCTATCTTTATGCGCATGCTCATGCTCACTCCCTCAATCTCCCCCTTTTTTGTCTCCTCCAAATTCTCACACAATTTTATTAATCATCCCTCTCTCCATGTCTTTTTTTAATCTTACTCTCTCTCTGTCTCTCTCTCTCTCTCTCTCTCTCTCTCTCTCTCTCTCTCTCTCTCTCTCTCTCGGCCTGTCAGTCTCTCAGGAGAAACGTTATTTTATTAATGTGACAGAGGGTAAAAGGACACGTCAGAAGAGATCAATCAACCAGCCTGTGGCACGGGACCAGAAAGCTTTTAATAGAGCCAATCATCAGGGTGCTCCTATCCCGGCATTTGGCATTGAGGAGCCCTATCCTCTCCCATTCCCGGCGCTGTCTGCTGAGTGAGCGAGTGCTGATAGAGTGGGCATCTTCTTAGCGCACAGCTGGGACACGTCCTCCGGGAGGATTCTTGGCTGGCTTATGCTTAGTTTATATACTCTGTCTGGCACTGTCGCTGCGAAGCGTTGTGAACGTGTAGATCAGCCGCTGTAGACAAACGATATGAAAGCATAAATCAGGCTTTGGCAGATTATTCTTGTGGATGTCGGGAGTCGGCCATTAATGATCTCGCCCACAAAATTCAAAATCAATAAAGGGCATAAAATGTTCACGTTACCTTGAGGTGTTTTGAGATCTTTGGTTTGCAACCATGTGTTATGATATTCAATTGTGTTAGCCACGGATAGATGGCATACCCACTGACTTGGGATTTATTGTTTTGTTTTCTGAGATGCAACATTCAATCTGGCATAAGGAAGGTTGTAGCCTATTAATGGAAGCCTCAGTGACAACTACTTGGCACATAATCAGACCGTGACAACAAGACCCAGGCACGCTCTCTAGAATTTCACACTGAATTTATTTATGCTCAGTACAACAAACCAAAACGATACTGCACCCAATGTTGTATCTTATATCATCCCATGACAAACTGTAGGTAGGGCTATCTTATTGTGGGATTGAGTAGCAAGTCCACTATTGCTATCAGTGATGTAAATGTGCAAGTATTTATGAAGGCATATTTTGTAATCTTTACAAATTGCATCCCCTTTCATCTTATTGTTAAAATACGGATGTATTCACATATAAAATGCATATGAAAGAAATAAACACTTTTACAAATCTGACAACTTTAACATTTGCAAAATATTATGCAAACAGAACTTATAAAGCAAATTAATTAGGACCATGGTGCACTCAGTGTGCTAAATTAAATGAATGGTGAATTTATGCACAACTCAATTAAAGTCTCTCATTGTCTGGCAAAAAAAAACATGGCAATTGGCACTTCTCCAGTCTGGATGCAATACACTGCTGTTGCTTGTGTACTTCTAAATTGCATACTTTCTGAGTCTAACACAAAATGCGGAAGTTCTTAATTGCTTGTTTGTCTACTCTATAATGTGTATGTAATGCTGCACTAACATCACCAAGGCAATCTCCTAATATACAGTGTGTTAATGGAAAATTAATAAACATTTGATAGCATTCTTACAGAGAGGGCTTACAAAGTGCTTTACATATGTGATTAGAAAGAAATCAGCATTCAAATATTCTTTAAACAACACGTTGCACAGAGGATAAAAAGGATGTTCTCCCAAGTGCTTTGTTTAAACAGCACTGTTTTTAGATTATCTGGAGATACAGATGGGAAGACTCTTGTCATCTTTAGTTGTTAATATGGTATGAGTATACCCTTACCAGCTGACTTATGGGCTCCTAGTTCTGGGTATGTAACATTCTAGCAAAGGGGTGGGCAATTATTTTTTCCCAAGGGGCCAAATGAGATACCTAACATATCTGTGGAGGGACAAGACTGAAGGCTGGACTAAAGTCTGTGTAATATCAATTTAATTTCAAGATAAAAGTAAGACCAACCATTTTGACACCAGGGCCCTGGTGCGTGCGTGTGCGCGTGTGTGTGCGTGCGAAGCGGCTCATTTGGAGGATTGTTGTCTGCAGTCTGTGAATTATGCCAACAGTATTGTTCTGCAACGTGTAATGGACCGTTCTTATTATGATTGCATTTGCAATGGCAGTGTTTGACCAAGTCTGTTATACTAATGTTGTACTGTTGTAGGCGTACTTATGACAAGTCTGTTGTACTTTATGCTTATCTGGACATAAAGTAAAGTGGTAAAACAAAGTAGTGTTGTGTTGTTGTGAAGTTACTGTAGGCTGGCAACGATGCGTGTGGTTTGAAATGTTGATATTGGACTAGCCTCGACACCCAGGCTTTCATTTTCGTTCGCCTTGCGCGAAAACGGAAAGCCTGGACTAACGCACGTTGGAAAGTGGCCTTCAAGTGGGAGTGAACCTTCCAGGGTGGGCGTCTCTCTAAATAATGTGACGTAGAACAGCAGTGGACGAGCGCGGGAGGGGCCGGGGATGACGACACGTTAGTGAGATCAAATCAGAGCGCAGCACTTCCGCCGTGTGGATCCCACGACACCCCCGCCCCCCAAGGCCAAAATCATTGAGGGCTAGACCAGGCTAATATTGGACTGGTAGATCCCGGATGGGTTGGCTGCTGAAAAGTAGATCTTGGGTCAAAAAAGGTTGGACACCCCTGTTCTAGCAGGTCGGCCAAATACTCAGGTGATTGACCATGCAGAGCTCCTGTATAGGTGAGCACCAGGACCTTGAACTAGACGATGAAATTAACATCAAGCCACTACAAGGAGGCCAGGGCTGGAGGGATGTGACACCTGGCTGTGCTGGACCTTGTTAACAGCAGGGATGTTTTACTGAGGCAGGTGAAAAGTGAACGGTTATAGACCAGCCGTGAGGAGACTAAAGCCTGAATAATCATTTTTAGCTCGACGTGCGAGACAATCGACCGGAGCTTAGCAATGTTCCTGGGGTGAGAGAAACGTACACGGATCACTGAATTGATGGCCGTCTTCGAGGTGTGTGGACTGATCAAAATTGATGTCATGGTTTCTAAATTTGGACCACATGTCAATTTTGTGAGACCCAATGCAACCAATGTGATGGAGCAATGCTATATCATAGACACACGGTATGCAACAGTGGGCACCTCAGTTTTAGCCTTGTAGAAAATTACTCAACTCTCTCAACTCCCTGGCTCCTGCCAAACTCTCCACGAAGGAGAGTCTGGGACTCTCTGATTGGAATTTCTTTACTGTGACGTAGGTTGTCTGTTTGACAGACAGATTCCTTTAACCAATCACTAGCCATCAGCGCACCAATCAGGAGCGCAATCAGAGGTGGGTTTACTCAAACACAGCCATTTGATTGGTCTCCAACTTTGATGACATTTTAGCCCCACAGACCCAAAACTAAAGATTTATTTTGCTTTTGTCCACAATTCCAGGCAAATATCTAAAAATATCTAAAAAAATGACCATTCTTTTACATTCTCTGGCTAATTCAGATGATGAATATTTTAACTCTTGAGAGTGTAAACATGAAACCAAATGGACCCGCAAGGGTCGCAAATTCGTTGTGATGATGTAGCTGGGGCGGGTGGGACCAGGCTAGATGCACGGTACTCTGCAGACTCCTTGTCTCACTCATCATTGGGCTGTTATTTAATCAACTACTTCTGTTATTTTATGTTTGGGTCTGTTTGTGTGTTTGATGCTTGAAAGACAAAAAGCAGGTCTGAAAATGAATTACTAAGAACATTAATCACTCCTCATCTGAAATGACCTTAAGACTAACATTGATTAACATTTGATTAACTTGAAAGTGGATAATAATTAGACCCCATAATTATTAATGCCCGTAAACACCCCAGTACTTAAGTTGTCCGGACAGATATGGGGCTTTGCGAGAAACTTTTATCTCCATCACTGTGGCTTTTGGCATTCCTGTGGCTGTTATCAAGGCTGAGGTACTCCTTGTCGGAATTGATTCATGTCACACTGTTTCACAGGTAAATATTGGCACAGGGGGAGAGAGAGAGGGGCTTGTGGAACTTCATGGGAAGAGAAAGTTACACAAAAACAGCCAAAAGTGGGTCAGAATCCTGCTGGTTTATATGCATGCACGCACACATGCGCGCCCACACCTTTCCCTGCATTTAAAACAACAGACACAGGTCAGATAGCCTATGCTGCATGAGTGAAAGAAAACGGAGTGAAGCAGCATTGTAGTTACTTTTTGCTTATTGCTTGATGCCAAGGGATCCCACTCCTGCACCTGACACCTCATATACCTCAATGGTAAAATACTCTTTTACTCTTATATTTGTTATTTGATATATTTGATTTGTTGTCTGTGATGATGCCCATTGTATTTGCTGTGCAGAGATCCCTCATCCGTTCACCTACTCCTAGCCTGGCTGTCAAACATTATTACACAGGAAATGTTGCCTCTGTTAATTTCTGCCACCGTTTTGATGAAGAGAGTCGGCCAGCATGAATCTGAATGCGTACATGCCATAGTTTATCACCGAGCAAAGCGCCTCCGTTCCCCTTGTCATAAATCTGGCAGACAGGTATGGAGAGTTCTGTCCTGCCTAGTTGGTCTTGACTGATCATCAGCGCATTATGCTTAATTTATACTCAGTTGCCTGATGGTGTAAATCATGGCTTTACGTTGACGTAATGTCTCCCTCTCTCTCTGCCACACGCGGAAAAGAAGTACTTTCAGCAGGAGAAGCACTCACTCGTCTACTAGCCTCACCATCAACACCAGAGACCCCCAGGGTTCCGTGCCAAGCCCTCTGCCATGACTGTGTGGCCAGAAATAGCACAACACAGTGCGGTGGGCCTGATCGTAAATAATAACTGCTCATAAAACCACAAAACACAATTGTGCCCCCAGTAATACTAGTCATTAAACTGCCATATACTTACTAATACTGTATAGACTGAAGTAATTTAAGCTTTTCATCCTTACATGTTTGGAAATGAAAACAATAATATATCAGTATTCCAATATTAACCTGCATGCTGCATTAAGTGACGGCGGGGCCCCCTGGCCGCTGGTTGCCCATGCACGGGGTCCCATGATCAATAGCATACAAAAACAATGTAGAAGACTAACAGACGACACAGCATCAGACAGCTGTAGACAATCATGGTCCCAGCTATGGCTCAGAAATACCTCACTCTGCCACCATGAGAGCATCCTGGAATAGCTCCTCCCAGACGCTGCGAGCTATGCGGAACGCGGAAGGTGATGGGGTTCGGCCGAGCGAGCAACACCACCGGGACTTCCAACTCGTCCATCCAGGACTCAAGGTTATTGAGCAGCACAAAAGGGATTCTGGAGGGCCAAATATCACAGCAAATATCACAGCAATGAGGACATCCCCCCCCCCCGACACACACACACACACACACACACACACACACACACACACACACACACACACACACACACACACACACACACACACCCCCTTTGTGTTCACAGCACAGTCAGCACAGCGTGATTTGGTTTTCACATACTGTACACTAGTATACTTGGACTAGTATGTTTTTTTTTACTACATAATATGAGCTGCACATTTAACTGTGAACTCATAATACCCAGCATCTCTGCTGAGTGTGTGTATAGTGTATAGTGCGAATTAGGCACATCCAATAATGTGTGACAAAGAGAACAATGATGCATGTATAAACAAGCAGACAGACGGTGTCAAAGAATAGAGGCAATGTTGATCACTCATAACACGGGACAAATGTGTTAGTTAGTCACGCTACGCTCCTTAAAGCAACTACATTTTAAATAGTTAAATTCCTTCTTAGCCTTTGACTCTGATATACACTATAGAGTGGGAACATTCAACCCATTCCCACAAGCATTCATCCCCCGATGGCAGAGGAAACCAGACAAGCCACCTACCAGGACATCGGGAGCAATCAGGGGTTCAGCGTCTTGCTCAAGGACACTTCGACACTAACTCTACAGATTTGATCGGGGAAAGTGGGAACCTCGCACTAGCCATCCGGTCACTGTACCCCTGAGCCACTGTCCTTCTCTGACTGCCACTCGGACCGGAATTGGGGCCCACAGAAACACGGAGCAGGTCAAGGTCACTTAAGGAGCTCAACCGGCTTATGAGAGCTAAATAAACCCGCGGCTAGTTCCTGCGGCACCTGAAAGACTTCATCATAATGAAATGGCATAGGCCCTGCTAGAAAGTTGAAAAGAAGACAAAGCGAGACAGTGGAGTGAGTCAGTGCAGTGCCATACAGAGCGAGGTGACAAGGTCATTCCTCCCAACCATTTCTATATCCTACGTCCCTCTTGGTGACTCCCCCTACCCCCCCCCACTCCACTCCCCCCTCACAGAGCCGCTCTGTTCACAGAATAATCCAAGATTTGCGATATCACTTAAAAGGAAATTTTATGCCTGAGTCTGCCTCTGCTAAGGAGATAAGAAAGCCTCACAGCCATAATTACTTTCCCGAAACAAACTGGAGGATCTGGCTGTGACTGTGCCGTGCATGCGGGCTTGATCCCACTATTGTAGCAGCATGAATAATTTAATGTTTAGGACTATGTTGTTTATGGTGTGATGCAACACAGATTTATGTTGCAGAATGCTGGATGTTCCTATATGTTGCATGTGTGTGAAGAAATGTGTAGAAGAAACCTTTAAGTCTAAAGGTTTCAGTCGAACTGTGTCTGTGACAGTATGTCACATCTACTGTATATAGCAAAGTGTATAATTGAGGTGGTCTTAGCCCCCACCATGCCTTCTTAGTTACTTTATACATGCATAGTTTCATAGCCTATTCCCTCTAACAGAAATGTCACAAATTCAGAGTTTTGATATTGTGCAACAAATATACTTAGACCTGCAGTTTGATGCTCAGTTTATTTATCTTCAATACACAATGGGAACATGAGTAATGTTGTGCTCATACTCCTTTGAATATTTTGACTGTTGTTTTATCTACCACTAGATGGCAGCGCCACCCAAAGGAGATCTGTAGTCTACATAGCCCTAGACAAGTGTGACAGTTAAAGACATCTGCAAGTGTCTTTACTTCGGTACAGTTTGAAGCACGATAGAGAGTTTTGAGTGTGTGTTATTGCCGGTGTACGTGTGTGCAGGCTGATCGCCTGGGTGCCAGAAAGAGCATTAGAATGGAAATACCAGATTGAGAGAAACAGAGGGGGAACCAGGGGCAAGTCAGTCATGGGCTTTTTACATCAGCAGGCAAACTGATTGATTTGATTGACTGAGTTGATGCCCCCAATCTCTCGCACCCCAAGGAGTGGGTGGAGGAGGGTGCGGTTATTTATTTGGGGAAGCAAGTTAAGCAACTCAACTCAGTGACTGCTGGACCCTTGTCTTATTAAGTAAATCCTTGCAATGTACACTCCCGGGACAGTTCCAATACCGATCCAATTCAGGGTTGTGGATGAGGGAAGTGGACTCCCCAGGCACCAGTGGCCTCATCTTCAGCATCCCAATTTGTGGGAGGAGATCACCCATTTTCTAATTGACAGAAAATTGCTTTGTCACTCTGGGAGTGCTTGTTGTCGAGAGGGGGGGTGAAAGCACGCGAGAGACCGGCTAATTAAAATGCTCTCAGCGAACACGGACAGCCTTTATGCAATTACTCAGCCTTCTGCCCATCCTAATAAACAAGTGGGCACAGTTGCTCTCAGATAAACACCATTTCATGCTGCGTTCATCCCTTCTTGCCCACGGTGCCGGTGCTCGATGCTCCACGCTGATTTGACCTTGGGAAGGAAGGGGAGTAACGGGCGGCAGTTAGCGGGAACAGCGGCGGACTTTGGCTAATCTCTGGAGCGTGTCTTTCAATGGAGTGGCCTGTAGTGAGCAGCCTGGTGCCAGACAAGATGAGATGATGTGTGTATATATATATATCTTGGCAAATATGAAGCAAAGTATCACACAGTGGTGCGGCGAGATGAGCTCCACTTGGGATCATGACAGACATGTTTGTGTACTAACGATGCACATGCTAGTATCCAGAGAGCTACAGTGTTGTCAGAAAACGTAAGGCAGGGGTTGACACTAAGTCAGGTTCTACTTGCCCTCAGGTCATGGTCACTTGCCCCCCAAAAATATATTGTAAATTTTGCATTTAAGTATACGTCCTACTTGGGTGATTTAAACCAGGGGTTTTCAACAGGTGGTCCAGGGACCACCAGTGGTCCCTGAGAGGGTTCCAGGTGGTCCCCAGTTAAGCTGGTTAACCAGATGTAACTCTTGAGAACGTAAAAATGAAACCAAATGGACCCTTGCGGGTCCATTTGGTTTCATTTTTACACTCTCAAGAGTTAAAATTCATCATCTGAATTAGCCCAGGTCTACACAACTAGAGAATGTAGAAGATTAATGGTCATTTTTATGTGTATGTTAATTTGCCTGTTTTGTTTCCCAAATCAAGCCTGGAATTGTGGATAGCTAGAAAGCAGGGAAAGACACAGAGGTAGAGTGCAATGACCGCCTTCAAGACAAATTTATCTTGTGTTGTGTTATAGTGCACTATGTTGCACACTTGCCCGATCGGGCAACCAGGTAGCAGTCTTCACTTGCCCCACCATTTTTTTTACTTGCCCCGGGCAAGCGGGCAAGTGTTAGTGTCAAGCCCTGTAAGGTGATGCTGAGGAGTGCTGTGCACTCCTCAGCCATGAGTTGAGTGACAACTGTCATTGCACCTAGACAAGAGAAGGAGCCGTGATTATGAACAACACACAGAAATGTGTCAAGCGAGTCATTCATTCTACTACTTTACACAGTACTATTGTACTATTCTCATCGAAGCAAATGTTCTGTATCATTCAACAGCATGATATTTTAATTATTTTAGCGGCCAAACATTGAACAAACATTGCCAGTCTGTGTAGAGTCATCGTATGCTATGCAACTACAGTGTGACGCATGTCAAAAGTGTCTACCTACACCACATGTTGCTGAAAGCAAACAAATCAAAACAGGGCAACCTTTTCTTTCATGAACCGACAACGGTTAAAGGAAAGAGAAATTATTCTGATCACCAATAAAAGGAGAATGCTGAAAGTGGATCTCACGCCACTTGTTTGTTAACAAATTAAAATCTATAACAGGCATGTGGTGCTAATGAATTTTCACACCCAAACAGCTCAGGTAGGCTATAAATGACGAAGAAGAAAACATAGCGACACATGTTGTTTTGCTGTGACACGTCTGGCAACGAGTTTTAATAATTCCTTGCCAAGACAGGTGCCAGTGTGACTGTGACGCGATTCCAAGAAATCATTAAATAAAGCCTCTGATTATAATTGCAAATAATGTTCCTATTTTGAGATTACCTCTTCTGGCATGACATGCAGAGGTGTGGGTTGATGTAAGTCCAAATATTGGTGAGAGACATTTAGTAGTTCCCTTTATTTATAAATTGATCAACATTGGGATCATTACATTAACAAGTCAAATTCACCTCTTAGCACACAAACAAGATGGTTTCTCAACTTCAGTTAGGATCTCCATATGAAACACAGCATACACACACACACACACACACACACACACACACACACACACACACACACACACACACACACACACACACACACACACACACACACACACACACACACACACACACACACACACACACACACACACAGCCACATATGCATGCACGATACACTAGGGCTTTAAGCAACTATTCAAGTAGGCCTACTAGTAAATCTGACAAGTAAATCCGTTAATACAGTTGACTAGTTGATTTGAAGAAATGAAAAGAAAATACTTTTATAGGGCTCAAGATCAGCTAGAGCTAGAGTATAGTAATAGTCACCTATTACTATACTCTATATATTGCATAAAATATTGCATAAAAATAAAAAGTCTTTAAGGTTTTTTTTCTTTTTTAATTGATAGGTAGTCCTAGTTGTAACTTGTAAGCTAGCAAAGTAGCCAATAAGCCAACTGCTAAAAATCACACCAAATTGGTATGATAGGCTATGCCAAACGTAGTAAGAGGTGTACATGTACCGGTGGTATACAGGGGTATTATGTACGTAGAGACAAAGCCAGGTGGTATAGTGGTGTTGCACCACTCAAAAATCACTAGAAGTGAAAGCCCTAACACAGCATGGGGAGGAACATATTATCCCTGTTACAGTCAAAGCTGTTATATGGTCGACGACATCCAGCCACTCAATCCCATTCCTCTACCACCCCACCACCCCCATTCCCAATATCCATCTGTCTGGCTGGCTGGCTGTGTGTCTATCTACATTATGGGTCTCTATCTCTCACTACTATATCCCAGCACTGCCATCTGGTGTTGTCAATCTGCAGCAGGGCTCATTATCATACAAAGTGTGTGTGAGGTTCACCTGGGGACGGCGCCTGCATGGCTCCTGGCTGTGGACCCCACCACGGCAGCCCGACAGCGGGCCGCCCCGCCCTGACAGCCTCCCCGCAGGTGAGGGCGGGAACCCAGCTATTATAAGGCAGGCGGCGCGCGGTCTCAACCGTTTACATCATGTCAAGGACACCACAAATGGGTTCGTCTGTGACCACGAAATACGACGCCTGAAACATGTCTTGGTTGTGCCAGGTTAACGTATCACCATGAGAGATTTGAAAATGTTTTCAGATTTGAAAGGGTTTTCAGATCTCTTAAAAACGGTGGATCTACAAGCTCCAATCGTTGATCGTAGATCCAATCGTTTTCTTATCTGCAAAGAAAACGATTCGATACCGATTATTTGCATTGTAAAATAGTACGATACATCGTCAAGGTTGCTGTTTTCATTTCGATATACTTTGATTCTTGAAATTGTGTGTGTGTGTGTGTGTGTGTGTGTGTGTGTGTGTGTGTGTGTGTGTGTGTGTGTGTGTGTGTGTGTGTGTGTGTTGGCCATATTTTGGGTGGTGTATGCCCAATGGACCTCAAACTGTCTCGGCGATGTGTGGTTTGAGTGTCTATAGGGCGCCGCAGCCCTGCCTCATCGCCTGTTCCGAATAAAATTTTCCTCAGACTTTTCAAAAATGATTTACTGCATTACAAGACGATTACACTGCAGACTCAGGTTGTGACAAATAATGATAACAAATAACACAATGTTTTGCATTGAACAAATAATTAAAAACAACAACAACAACAAAAAGTGTTGTGATGTGCAGCATTTCATCTTTTTAATGATTTGCTAGGCTCAAAATATTGTGTTGGTTGTCGTGATTTATCACAACGTGAGTTGGCTTTATCTGGTGTGTTACCGTCTTCATATAAATTCTTTTTTGAAAACTCCATGAGGAAAATACTGTAAACGGGCCAAATCTCTGCTGGAACAGGCGCTCTGACGTCACTGCGGAGCTGGAACGGTGGAAAAAAACACAAACATCCATATATCTGTCTGTCCGTGGGTCATAGTACCAGATCTGTGCACATGGGTGAAGGAAGCAGCACAGCAGCAAGTTAAAGCAGTGTCACGAAAGCAATGCCACGGAACAAAGTGCAGCACTTGTGACAAAGCGTACAATGAGTACAATGAACGGAAGAACATACAGCTTCCCTTCCTCCAGGGACAGTGTGCATGAAGGTCACAATATATCATAGTGGCGGATAGTAACCAAGTGTACGGAGTATTTTCAACTTTCAGTACTTTACTTCTACTACCACTCCACCACATCGCAGAAAAAAACCTTTGGTTACTAGTAGTGACTTTGTAGATTTGTATCATTATTACAAAACCATGGCTATATTAACTACTTCAGCCCTGTGTACATTTTGGCCATTTAAAAATACTTTTATACATTTGAAAACCTGTGACATTCTGCATAATAAGATCCTTCTACCTTTCGTATTTTAAGTACATGAGTAAAACTTATACTGAAGTGAATTTTGAATTATGGGCTTTAATTAACTTATCTTCATTGTATGTGCTTGTATTTCTATCTATCATCAAGGACATACACCTGTTCACAGGCCCTATCAGGGGCAGGGCCAGGCAGGGAAGGAAGCCTACACCGTATAGCAGGGGTGCGACTTAAGAGCTACTTTCAAAATGACCGTCTCAACAAGATCTACACGATCTGTTAATGATGTTTGAAGACAGTATTTGAGATTTGAGTTGACAGTTTGTGAACTAAGAACTTTCACGTTTTTGTCCACAATTGGGAAAGAGAACTGGCAAAATTTAAATAACAATAATTCTCCTTTTTCTAATTGTGTCTTGACTCTTGAGAATTAGGTAATTCAGATGTTTAAATACAACCCCAAATCCGTTGAAATTGGGACGTTGTGTAAAATGTAAATAAAAACAGAATGCATTGATTTGCAAATCGTTTTCAACCTCTATTCAGTTGAATACAACACAAAGACAATATAATTAATGTTCAAACTGATAAACTTTATTGTTTTTTGAAATTATACAATCTTTTGTAAATTGATCCCTGCAACACGTACCAAAAAAGTTGGGACGGGGGCAACAAAAGATTGGGAAAGGTCATGAATGCACAAATAACGCCTGTTTGGAACATTCCACAGGTAAACAGGTTAATTTTAAACAGTTTAATATCGTTATTGAGTATAACAAGACCATCCCAGTCGCTCACAATCAAAGATGGGGCGAGGTTCACCACTTTGTGAACAATTCTGTGAGAAAATCATCCAACGGTTTAAAAACAATGTTTCTCAACATTCAATTGCAAGGAATTTGGTGATTTCATCATCTACAGTCCATAATATAATCAAAACATTCAAAGAATCTGAAGAACTTGCTATACTAAAGCGTCAAGGCCGAAAACCAACACCAAACACTTGTGACCTTTGATCCCTCAGGTGGCTCTGCATTAAAAACTGACATCATTGTGTAAGGGATATTATTGTGTGGACTCAGGAACACTCAGAAAACCATTGTCAGTTTACATAATTTGTCGCTACACCTGCAATTGCAAGTTAAAAATCTACCATCGAAAAGCAAAGCCATACATCAGAAAGGTTGGTTTGAAAAAAACCAGAAATGCCTTCTCTGGGTCCACTATCATTAGAAATGTGGACTCATCAGACCACAGCCCACTTTTCCACTTTGTGTATAACCATTTTAAATGATATTGTACCCAGAGAAGGCATTTCTGGTTGTTTTTCTAGTTGTTTTTTCAAACCAACCTTTCTGATGTATGGCTTTGCTTTGCATGGTAGAGTTTTAACTTGCAATCGCAGGTGTAGCGTCAAATTCTGTAAACTGACAATGGTTTTCTGAGTGTTCCTGAGTCCACACAGTAATATCCTTTACACAATGATGTCAGTTTTTAATGCAGAGCCACCTGAGGGATCAAAGGTCACAAGTGCTAGATGTTGGTTTTCGGCCTTGATGCTTTAGTATAGCAAGTTCTTCAGATTATTTGAATGTTTTGATTATATTATGGACTGTAGATGATGAAATCACCAAATTCCTTGCAATTGAATGTTGAGAAACATTGTTTTTAAATCGTTAGATGATTTTCTCACAGAATTGTTCACAAAGTGGTGAACCTCGCCCCATCTTTGATTGTGAGCGACTGGGATGGTCCCGTTATACTCAATAACAATATTAAACTGTTTAAAATTAACCTGTTTACCTGTGGAATGTTCCAAACAGGCGTTATTTGTGCATTCATGACCTTTCCCAGTCTTTTGTTGCCTCCGTCCCAACTTTTTTGGTACGTGTTGCAGGGATCAATTTACAAAAGATTGTATAATTTCAAAAAACAATAAAGTTTATCAGTTTGAACATTAAATATACTGTCTTTGTAGTGTATTAAACTCAATATAGGTTGAAAACGATTTGCAAATCAATGCATTCTGTTTTTATTGACATTTTTCACAACGTCCCAATTTCAACGGATTTGGGGTTGTATAATTTAACTCTTGAAAGTGCAAAATTAAACCAAATGGATCCGTAATGGTCCATTTGGTTTCATTTTAACACTCTCAAGATCTACCTGATCTACGCGCATGGCCTGTGTGATCTACTGATAGATCGCGATCACATCAAGGGCAACACAACTGGACTTAGACTGGACTAGACTTACCTTGTGAGTCTGCAATGTGACTTTATCAACACATAAAAAGAGTAAAAAAAAAGCCCAAACTCTAGTTAAAAGATTCTGCGCTCCATTTTCGTTACCGCTAAACCCCTTACCCCTTAACTTCTTTGCCTTTTTAAACTATTTAAAAAAAACATTTTTCAGTAGTTCAAATGGCCAATCTACAAGCTCACAACATGTTAATAGATTGAAATGTTGAAACATTCCAAAAAGTGTTTCAAAATAGTAAAAAAGAAATGAGGGATTTGGGATAAGGGGTTTGGCATGTAACGAAAATGGGGCCCTCTGTATCAAAAATGAGTTTCAAAACGAGTTTAAAAGAGGACACTGAGGTATAGCATTTTTTTCCGCAACCATGGAGCGCTTACGGCAGCAGCCCCATTGCCCTCTGATATAAGCCCTTTCCTGGCTGGAGATTGAAAGCAACGGCATCTGAGATTACACCGAGGGGTGTAAGCCTGTAAGGTATAAGGTCAGAAATAGGAGAGGGCGCTAGGCTGTGAATTGTGATTTAGTTCTGAGCACACAGCTGAGAACAGTCCAAAGAGGCAAGAACTGCTAGAATTTGTAAATATTTTCTAGTTGCCCCAACCCTGGCTGTCCAGTATAGGCTATAAACACCCCGAATTCTTGCAACCTCCTGCTGGTCAATGGGCAAAAGACACATTGGGTTCATTTCTTTCAACACTTTAGTTTCTACTACTTCAGCCTATAGACTGAAGGTAGAACAGCCTTTCAACAGCTTGCCCAGCGTTGCCAGTGTTCTTGCTCTCTCTCTCTGTCCTTCTTCCTCTCTGCATAGCCCATGTTTCTCACATTCTCTCACTCTTTCTTTCTCACACGTCCCTTGGTCCGGAATAGACCTTTCAGTAAGCCCCTTCCCAAACTGCTATGGTCCAATCAGCTAAGCATACCATGTGGTAGATAAACCTCTCACCAATAGCTTTCCTATATAATAAAACATTGTCTTAAAAAATAAATGTCACACGCACACATTTTTCTACTGCATAGGGTTGATGGAATTGGAAGAGGTGGAATTGATGGAATTGAAGGTCTAGTACCAAAAATTAACCAGAATTTAATGTGTAATGTCCATGATATTTACATTGGAATGAATGATTCCGGTTGGAAAGTGTCCTAGCCTTGGGTGGACACTGGGGAGAGGGCGGGGCTTACTGAAATGTCTATTGCACTAACATCAGCACCCAACACACACAGCGCTGCCTAACAAACCCGCCATCTCATCATCTCCGTCGTTGCTGGAGTTATGGCATTGCAAATGTGGGGTTCCACCTATGGTGGTCATATCAGTACCCTCCCTCCCCACAGACACCAGCTGCCCTCCCTGCCACAACATGAACTTTATACCAGTTAGATGTACAGTAAGTACTGTATATATTTCTTTACCCTATAGCAGGACTAAGCTGTCGAAAGTGTTAAATTACAAATGGTGAGTGTGGAAGGAACACTGGGCCATGGGGAGTGGATGGTCATTTACATCTCGGAGCCAGTCAAGGGTAGCGAACCCAAATAGAACTGTCTGCCACCACTGTCTCCCACACGGGGGTTTTCTCTGGCTCTCTCTGAATTAGCAGCATATGAAAAGAGATGGGGTAATATGGATTTGCAAGACCTCCCTCCCCACGCAGCGATAGCTCACGCCGCGCCGTCAGAGGGGGCCGGGCTGGGAGGGCTGCCTCGTGGGGGGATCACAGGGCACACATTTCATCTCGTCAGCCCCCGGACTGCGAATTAGCCATGCATGACAACAAAATACAAGCCATGAAATTAGCTACAGCTCTCCCCTCCTCTGTGATCTGTCTCCCCTGACGTTAGTTGCTCCCTTGCTGTATTTATGTTGTACATTTCACTCCAAATGAAATGGCTGGAGAAGAAAAAAAATGCAGATTAGATTCACCATTAGAGGTCAGTGCCAGAGAGCGGTGGGGGGAAGTCAAGCCCAATAAGGAAAATAATATACTTCCATAGAGGGAGAGGCGGTCTGAATTATTCATAATGTACTTCAAATGATTACAAATATGTAGCAACGGCTAGAGCTGAGAGGTACTCATTTAATCATTCAAAGCATGGGCAGCTTGATGGGTGCAGTTGCTTTGCAGGGAGCGGAAAAACTCGGGGTTCTTATTTCTAAGCTAGTCACAAATCCATGCAAAAAATAAATATTTGGAGCAAGAGAGAAATGTTTACCATCGGAAAGCAAAATAGAGGCAGAGAATGAGATGGGAAGGGGAAAAAAGACTTTTGACATTTGCGTGATTGCAAGCTTGCTCGCTAGCACACACGCACACGCACACGCACACGCGCACACACACACACACACACACACACACACACACACACACACACACACACACACACACACACACACACACACACACACACACACACACACACACACACTATTCTACTCATGGCGTCAAGCATCTGGTGAGACATACCGTATTATGATGCAAGGGCTACAATTTGATGTATTATTGGTATATTCTATTTTTCTAAGTTGTAGCCCGGGCTGTTAATATGCAAAATCGATTTGGACCCCAGGCGTTAATTGGAACCAAGCCACTATAGGCTATTTGCAGTAGTAGTCGTTAATGGTTACAGTTCTTGTCAGGTATGTTTTTAGTGCAAAAAATAAATCTATACGTATGACAAACATACTGTGCATGCCAGGCAAATACTTTTGTCTTTTTAATTTAATGTTGAGAATAGGGCAGCTTATAAGCTCCTGCTGAATTGACACAGATTCGTGCAAACAGACTGGCATGATGTACCAGACCGGTATTTGTATTCTATAAACTAGGGATGTCCCGATACCGAGTATCGGATCGGCTTTTTTGGTCCCTTTTTTATCATATCTGTATCGGCAAATATTGTATGGGTATCGGAAAAGTATCAGTATTGGCCCTTATTTGTCATATTATTATGCCTGTCTAACCAGTGATCAGACACAGGGGTAAAGGGTTGACACCATGGCAGTTAAGTAAAATCTTGGGTCATGTGGAGTTTGCTTTGGAGTTTACCAAGTGCAAGTTGAGGGAGAGTATGTTATTCCCTGTTGGTGACTTCATATAAAGGTATTTTTTCTTTTGTATGTTGTTATATATATTCTTCTCTGGCATCGGTATTTGGTATTGGTATCGGCTAACACAAAAATTGTGGTATCGGATCGGAAATGAAAAAGTGGCATCGGGACATCACTACTATAAACAAGACAAAACATTAAAAACACCATATCACGGTACTCAAGTGCACTGATATGTTACAGCCCTAACTGCTAATGCCTATAGCTACATCACATTACACACGTACTGCATCTTTTGTATTTAATGTCGGTACCATTTTAATTGGATCCCAATTGGGTCCCAATAGGTCAAATATCTTTGCAAAAACAGGTGAACATTTCGTGAAAATAGCAACCCCTCCAACGTGTGCTTGTCATTCAACATTTCTCAGGCCAAGAACAAAGGCTCGGGCGGTAGCTTTTAATTACATAATGAAAAGTTTAGTTTATAGATTTTCCACTTCTTTACATCTGTTCTCTCTGCACCATAAACGCACCACATAACACTTGCTTCTTTTACGTTCCCACCTCATATGCTAATGGTTGCCCTTGACCAGTGTCGTAAACATCCTCTTAACGACGACAACAACAGCAGCAGCCGAAAAAGAAACAACAAACTAAACATGTCAATCGGGGTGCCTTTGAGAGAAACGGCTTCGCTTGACATTGACTCAATTGACCCTCGCGAGTCCCACTGGATCGGAGTGTTTTTTTTTTTTTTTTGGCTGAGTGAACAGTGTTTCAAGGTTACGGCTGGAGACGCAGTGAAACGTAATGGCAGCTGGTAATGAGTGTTTTCCTGAGGGATGGACGGTGACTTTGTGGATGGCAGGTGATTCGAGGCCGGGGGGAGGGCGGATTAGAGACTCCACAGCCGTCTGCTCTGGCTCCGGTTATAACGTGGACTGATGCGACGTGCTTCACTATGCTCTTCTTCTCCCAAGTCTTTATTTTCCTCTTGTTTCTCTCTCTCTCTCTTGCTTTTGGGCTGGGATCAAGGGGGCGGATCTAGGCATGGGCATGAGGGGGGCAATGCCCCCCTAATTGCCCTAACTGCTCCATACCAAACATGATGGCATGCTAAACAAACCAAGATATTTTTTTTTAAAAAAGTGCCTATATTTAAAATGATTTGAAACACTACTACCGCTACTAATTAACTACAGCTGTGTCACCACTAAACCAACACCATTTCATCATTGAAAACAGAAAAGTCTTTGAGTCAGACCTTTAGCTTGCCTTTATGCATGCTGCGTGTCTGTTGCAACTTCAACAAAAACTGATGTCATTATTGATGCTTATACTTTGCCTAATAGAAGTCCTGTAACTGAAAATGGTATACCATTTTCTCTTGCCCCCATCCGCCCCTGTTTTCATCGTCTCTCTCTCTCTCTCTCTCTCTCTCTCTCTCTCTCTCTCTCTCTCGCGCGCGCGCTTTTGGGCTGGGATTCTTGCTCTCTTGTTCACCCTTACTGTTTCTCACCTCTCCTCCCCACCTACACTATGCTAAAACGAGATGTTGGCGACGTGTACACGCATGGCACACACGCCTTTACATCATCTCATCTGTCTTTTTTTTGTCACATTGAAAACATCCCACTGGCGTACATATGTAGCCATGCGTGTCTCATTCTCACTTTTTTTCCTTTTCCAACCACATTCACACCTCCAAACCTTGCTTTCCATCCCACCTCCTCTCACACACCTCAGGAGAAACTGTCGGTGACATCTTTTTTATACCCTAAAAAGAAAATTATGTATTCACACACCACCACCGCTGCCGCCGCCGCTGCCTTCTCTGTTACTTCAAGTCATGAGACATGTCACATACGCGTAACATGAAGCATTATCAAAGCCCCACGGGGTTTGGAGAGGCTTTGGCTGCCATATTACCCGCTTAATGTGTGTTGTTGTTGAGCGGAGTCCCTCAGGGCTTTTTCTGTTTTTTCTTTCGCTCTATACACATTAAATATCTTAGCTCAAAATAGCTGATCGACCAAGCTTGTCGACTGCTATTTTTTTTCCCAGAATACAGATGGACTGGGCTTTCAGACGGTTAAAGGAATACAGTATATCAGCTTCAAAAAAACTTTTGGTCTACTCTATAGCCCATGTGAACACCACAGACAGTTTTTACTCCACTCCACCCCATTTTAACCTTGATGGATTAATCAAAAACACCTTTCTTTTTTTCTGGTGACTGATATTGTCCTCCTAAAACATGAGGGGGCTCTGCCTTTTCATTCACTGTTTTGATTTAATTTTTAAGTATTGTTTTATTCTTTAGTCCCCACCAGCATGGCAACGAGGCTGCTACGTTTTCCACAACATTATTTTAAAAAGAAATGAAAACTGTAAATTAAATTCCACAGCACCTCATATATTAGGAAGACAACATCAGTCACCACAAAAAAAGATTGGGTGATTTTGATTAATCTGCTTTAAGTTTTGTGTTTCATGTAATAATGGGTTTGTATGGGAAGGGGGTGGGGTAGCTAACATAAATATCAATAAATATATCTACTGAATTGCGTAACTTATAAACTGTCTGGGTATTCACATAAGACTGAGCAGATGATAAAATCACATTGTAGAAGCCATTTAACTGTTTTCTTTGTACGTTATTATTATGTTTTTTGTTTATTATTTTGTCTATTCAGTTTAAAGTTAATTGCTAAATATAATGATTGATTAATTAATTTATTCTGATTGACTTCTAATTGGGCACACCCCTCTAGGCCTGAGACAGTGACATCATATCAAGGCTAGAGGAAGGAGGAGGGGTTATGCACCTAGGTGGAACAATGGCTTTTACCAGGCTAGCCAGAAGAAAGTCCTGAGTTGTTGTTTGTTTGTAAAATGCACTTTGGAGAATTAAATGCAACAAAAAGAAGCTGAACTTGTGGACATTCTATTTGTGCCTGCGTACAGCCCAAGTCTGGGTGCATCAGTAGGTCTAAAGTCAGTTTGTTTGACAACTGACTCAGCCTCTACACAAGTAAAAGCCAGTTCCATTTTGGATCTTGGACAAAAGGATTCGAACCAGGTCCTGGTGACTCACATGGAGATTCATTTGAAAAAGGCCTAAGGATCAAGTATTGGAGTCTGGAAGGAGTTCAGTAACAACAAACTCAACAAGCTCAAATGAATAACAAGTGGATGTGCAGCATTAGCCGTGAAAGCCTGTCAGTGGTATGTAATGAGCACCGAATTTAAAGGCTGTACAGGAAAACAGCAAATGACTAAAGGAGTCATTTTATTTTTCGTGTGTCACTCACTTCTGCCTTTTATTGGTGACACGTTGCTGACAATTGCTGCATTGCTCGTCCATTGTTTTATTGTTGATGTTTTGTCACTGCCGGACTTTTATCAGTGACAAGCTTTTTTGCATTACTGTCCATTATTCTTATTATTGATGTTTTGTCACTGCTGGACTTTTATTAGTGACACGTATGCCCTTTGATTTTCACTGCCTTCATTTAATATGGGCATTTTGCTTTGCTACTTTTGCACCTGAACCGGACAATACTGTGAACTGGTAAAAATGTGACTGCGCTCCCTTTAAAGGTTCATTCTATACTGCACTTTAATGTGCTAAGAGGAAAGTTGCAAATATGTCTGTGAGCAGTGGTGCACAATTACTGGAAAAGAGGAACCCAAAGTTAACAGAAAAGGGCATGGCTTTGCACAAGGAAAACTGTCTCAGAGCGTTAAAGACAAAAAGTAAAAACACTGGCCAGTGTATCGACAAAATAAATGTGCTCATGAATTCCAATGAAAATGTCACTCCAGTACAAACTGAGCTGAACAAACTGAAAACTTGCTTTGATGAATTGAGTAATGAATATGATGCATTTTTGAAATTTCCTCTGACGGAGGAGGAGGTTAAGGAACAAGGAGAATGGTTTGAACGAAAAAGGAAATGGTACAATGATTTTACAGAGGATGTGAAAAAATGGTTGTGTGAGGCAGGTCAAGCATCACAAACTCCTGACAGCCTGCATGAGGCAGATGACATTGGCCCTAATGACAGCGTTTCCAACATTCCAAGCCGGGCTAAGTCTCGTAAGTCCACAACCTCACGCACCTCGACTACATCATCTGCACTCATAAAAGCACAAGCTGAAAAGGCAGCCCTTCTGGAGCGGGCTGCTGCCTTAAAGAAGCAACATGAGCTGCAGGCACAGGAGGAAATTGTAAGGAAAAAGGAGGAGGATCTGAGGAGACAAAATGAAAGAATAAGGAGACAAAGGGAACAATTAACTCTGGACACGGAGTTGGCTGCATTTAATGCAAAAATCAGTGTTTTGGAGGAAAATGCATCAAGGGCCGGCTCAAAAGTATCCAATGGAATGCACTCTTATTATGAGAAAAATTATCAAACCACAAAGCAATCCATGCTCAATCCTAATGCAACTGTGTACACTCCCACTGAAGTGATCAATAACATGACTGCGACTGTATCTAACCCTGTAACAATCCCACAGGTTGTCCGTCAAAAGGAAAGTCCAAATGTACAAGTCACAAATGCACAAACTGTTTTTTCTCAAGCTCAAATAATTCCAACCAATGAAACTGAAATGTCCAGGATTTCTACCACATCAGCACAAAGACACCCAACAGAATCTCTCCCAGTCGGTCAATCAAATGGTCGTGTTTCTCAAGCCACAGTTCTATATGACCACAGTCAGAATGATATTGTGAACATAATGAAAAGACAGAATGAAATAACATCTTTATTGGCCCAACAGAATCTTGCATCTGCTCTTCCAGTGAGAACTATTCCTGTATTCGATGGGGACCCTCTACAATATTATGCCTTTATGCGTGCTTTTGAAAATGGGGTTGAAATGAAAACTAATAATTTTGGTGACTGTTTGCACTTCCTTGAGCAATACACCAGGGGACAACCAAAGGAGATAGTGCACAGTTGTCAGCATCTGCCTCCTCAGCAGGGGTATTTGAGAGCAAAAAACCTCTTGAAAGAGCACTTTGGAAACGAACAAAAGGTCACTTGTGCATATATGGACAAGGCTCTCAGTTGGGCACCCATCAACAGTAATGATATTAATGCACTACAAGCATTTTCCCTCTTTTTACGTGGATGTTGCAATGCAACGGAGCAAATCACACATATGAGTGAATTGGACATACCATGCAATATGAGGAGCATTGTTTTAAAGCTGCCCTATAAAATGCGAGAAAAATGGAGGAGCACTGCTTGTGACATGCAAGAACGACGGGGTCATAGGGCCATGTTTAATGATCTTGTGGAGTTTATCGAAAGGCAAGTCAGAATAGCCACGGATCCATTGTTTGGCAATATACAGGACACCCCACTCGCTTCCTCAAAGAATCTGAAGAGCCATAAAGGCAGCAGTTTTGCAACCAATGTTGCTGTGGTAGAGGAAACAGTAAACACACTCACACCTCAAAGCTGTTTGTATTGCAAAAGGAGCAATCACTCACTGGAAAAGTGCTACCAGTTCAAAGGAAAATCACACAAGGAAAAGATCAACTTTATTAAGGAGAATGGGATATGTTTTGGCTGCCTAAAAAAGGAGGGCCATATTAGCAAAATGTGTGGCAATAAACTGACTTGTAATGTGTGTAGCCAACGACACCCCGAAATTCTCCACATTGACAAAGAGGACAAAAGACAACATCCTGAACAAACCGAGCCATCTGAAGGGGCAGACTCAGCACTTGCTGATGAAACTACGGCACCAAAATTATGTGGTCATATTGGGGCTGGTTGTGAGGAGGACTGTACTTTTTCAATTGTGCCAGTACAGATAAAATCTAAAAAATGTAACACAATCATACAAACCTATGCCTTTCTGGATCCTGGCAGTTCAGGTACTTTCTGCACAGACAGACTTGCCCAGAGATTAAATGTACAAAAACAAAGGACCAGCATTATGCTGAGAACTATGGGGCAGTCAAAGACTATTTCTACCCATATAGTTTATGGACTTGAAGTCTCTGCACTGGATACTGATGATTTTGTAGATCTGCCTGAGGTTTTTACCCACAACAGCATGCCAGTGAATGAGAGCAACATTCCCAGGCAGGAGGATGTTGATAGATGGCAATATTTGAGTAACATCAAAATATGTAAAATTGACTCTGGCATCGATCTTCTTATTGGAACTAACGCTCCTAAAGTCATAGAACCGTGGGACGTTATTAACAGCCAGGATGATGGTCCCTATGCAGTGAGGACCAAAGTAGGCTGGGTTTTGAATGGCCCACTTCGAGGTGGAAATTTGAGTGACGGCATGAGCAAGAGAGGCTGCTCTATTTACACAAATCGAATCTCTATTGAACACCTAGAGAACTTAATCATCCAACAGTATAATCATGACTTCAGTGAAAGGACTTCTGAAGAACAAGTTGAAATGTCAAGAGAGGATGTTAAATTCATGAACATTATGCACAACTCTGCTGTATTGAAAAATGGCCATTACACCTTTGACTTACCTTTCAAGAAAGAAAATCCCATCTTGCCTAACAACCGCTGCATAGCAGAGCAGCGTACCGTGAGCCTGAAAAGAAAATTTGAAAGAAATGAGACATTTCATGAGGAATACACTTCCTTTCTGAGTGAGGTGATTGATCAGGGCTATGCAGAGATTGTGCCAGAGGATCAATTAAAAGGAAATGATGGGAAAGTGTGGTATATTCCACATCATGGAGTTTATCATCCCAGGAAAGGAAAATTAAGAGTTGTGTTTGACTGTGGAGCTGTGTACAAGGGAACATCTCTCAACTGCCAACTTCTACAAGGGCCGGATCTCACAAACTCCCTTATTGGAGTCCTTATTAGATTTCGGCAAGAACCCATTGCACTGATGGCTGACATACAGGCTATGTTCCACCAGGTCCAAGTCACAGAAAAGGACATTGACTTTCTGCGCTTCCTGTGGTGGCCACAGGGTGACACCACACGCCCTCTGGTGGAATATCGGATGAAGGTACATCTGTTTGGAGCAGTGTCATCCCCAAGCTGTGCAAATTATGCCCTCAGAAGGACTGCAGATGACAACCAGGCTTTTTTCTCTGCAGAAGTAGTTAATACTGTAAAACATAATTTTTATGTCGATGATGCTCTCAAAGCTATGCCATCAGAGGAGTTGGCAACACTGATGGTCAAGGATCTTACTGCTCTGTGTCGCAAAGGAGGCTTTAGTCTCTCTAAGTGGATAAGCAACAGTCGCTCAGTTTTATCATCAATCCCACAAGAGAGCAGAGCAAAAGAGGTCAAAGTGCTAGATCTAGACACAGACAGTCTCCCATTGGAGAGAGCACTTGGACTACAGTGGTGTGTCGAGACTGACAAATTCAAGTTTAAGACCATCATGAAAGAACAGCCACAGACAAGAAGGGGCATTTTGTCAGTGGTCAGTTCACTCTATGATCCCTTAGGTTTTCTTTCACCATACACCTTGACAGCCAAGATACTTCTTCAGGAACTCTGCAAAAGACAGTGCACATGGGATGAAAACATTCCTCAGTTCCTTTCTCATCAGTGGGCAGAATGGCTCAATGGACTTGAAAGGGTGTCAGAAATAAAAGTGAACCGGTGTTTCAAGCCCAAAGACTTCGGCAAACCCACTGAGGCACAGTTGCATCATTTTTCCGATGCCAGTCAGGATGGCTATGGTACTGTGTCTTACCTGAGGATGGAGGATGATAATAAAAAGGTGCATGTTGCATTCCTCCTGGGTAAAGCCCGAGTCGCACCTTTAAAACAAACCACAATTGTTAGAATGGAGCTCACCGCTGCTGTTCTAGCAGTTAGGATTGATGGGATGCTGCGAAAGGAGCTGCAATTGGAGTTGGAAAAATCTGTTTTTTGGACAGACAGTACAACAGTACTTAAGTACATTTGCAATGAAACCAAGAGATTCCATACCTTTGTGGCAAATAGAACAGCAGTGATACGAGATGCCACCAGTGTTGAACAGTGGAAGCACATTGGCACAAAGGATAACCCAGCCGATGATGTCTCACGTGGACTGAATGCCACTGATTTCTTGGAAAACAAAAGGTGGATCAATGGACCAGGCTTTCTCTCCAGGCCAGAGGGAGAATGGCCTTTGTCTGATGTGGAACTGCATGATATTGCTGCTGAAGACCCAGAGGTGAAAAGGGATCTGAGAGTCAGTTTCATTTCTACAAATACAAAGAACCCTATTGATTGTTTAATAAACTATTTTTCATCTTGGTCAAAACTAAAAACTGCTGTAGCCTGGTTTCTGAAAATTAAGCGGTGTCTTATGTTGCTGCGACAGACAAGAAAGGAAATCCATGCTGCAGTCTGTGGCAATGAAATGGACCCAGAAAAGCAAAAGACAGAAATAACAAAAAGGATGAACAATTTCAAAACTACAATCAAAGTGCACAGTTTACATCCTGAAAACCATGCTGAAGCAGAAAAGGCCATCATGTGTTTTGTACAAGGGCAAAGATTTAAGGAGGAGATTGACATTTTGTCAGCTGGAGCCACAAGTGTCAACAGAAACAGTCAATTGTACAAACTTGATCCAGTATTGGAGGATGGAATTCTGAGAGTTGGTGGCCGCTTGTCTCGATCATCCATGCCAGAGGAGACTAAACATCCCATTATCTTGTCTAAAGATCTTCATGTCTCTTCACTCATTCTTCGCCACATTCATCAGCAGCTGGGACATGGAGGACGAAATCACATGCTCTGCCAGCTTCGTAAGAAATATTGGATCACCAGTGCAAATTCTGCAACAAGGAAAATCATTTCAGAATGCATCATATGCAAACGTCAACGAGGAAAACTTTGTGAGCAAAAAATGTCAGATTTGCCAAAGGAGAGGGTTTTGCCTGACAAAGCACCCTTTACCAATGTGGGGGTGGACTATTTTGGCCCCATCGACATTAAAAGAGGAAGAACTCTGATGAAAAGATATGGTGTGATATTCACTTGCTTCACCAGCCGAGCTGTGCATCTAGAAGTGGCATACAGTCTGGACACAAGCTCATGTATTAATGCCATAAGAAGATTCATTTGCAGAAGGGGTCAAGTGTCAACCATACGATCTGACAATGCTACAAATTTTGTTGGAGCTAACAGAGAACTAAAGAAGTCCCTGACTGCCTTGAATAACGACAAAATCCAAGCTGCGCTACTGCAGGATGGAGTGACCTGGCTTTTCAATACCCCTGCAGCTTCCCATCAGGGCGGCGTGTGGGAACGCCTTATTCGCATGGTGAGAAATGTACTCAATTCTGTTCTACAGCAGCAGACACTTGACGATGAAGGACTGCAAACTGTCCTCTGTGAGGCGGAGGCAATTTTGAACAGTCGACCCATTACAACCGTTTCAGATGAGCCGAATGATCTGGAAGCTTTAACACCAAACCACATCCTTCTGTTAAAAGGAAAGCCAGCTTTGCCCCCTGGACTGTTTGACAGAGGAGATCTGTATACCAGGAAAAGATGGAAGCAGGTTCAGTATATTGCTGACCTTTTCTGGAAGCGATGGCTCGCTGAATATCTGCCTTTGATGCAAAAGAGACAAAAATGGACAAAAGAAAAGAGATGCCTCACTCCTGGAGACATCGTCCTCATCGCAGATGCTGCGGCTCCTAGAGGCTCATGGATATTGGGTAGAGTTTTGGAGGCAAAACCAGATACCAAGGGCCTGGTGCGGACTGTACGCCTTCAGACAAAGACAAGCCAACTGGAGAGACCTATTAACAAACTTTGTTTGTTACTGGAAGCAACGGACTAAAGACTTAAAGGTGGCGTCAGAAGACTTATGTCAATGTTTATTTTGTTTAATGGCTTCTTTAAATATTTTGTAATTGTTTATATTATGCACAATTAGGGGCCGGAGTGTAGAAGCCATTTAACTGTTTTCTTTGTACGTTATTATTATGTTTTTTGTTTATTATTTTGTCTATTCAGTTTAAAGTTAATTGCTAAATATAATGATTGATTAATTAATTTATTCTGATTGACTTCTAATTGGGCACACCCCTCTAGGCCTGAGACAGTGACATCATATCAAGGCTAGAGGAAGGAGGAGGGGTTATGCACCTAGGTGGAACAATGGCTTTTACCAGGCTAGCCAGAAGAAAGTCCTGAGTTGTTGTTTGTTTGTAAAATGCACTTTGGAGAATTAAATGCAACAAAAAGAAGCTGAACTTGTGGACATTCTATTTGTGCCTGCGTACAGCCCAAGTCTGGGTGCATCAGTAGGTCTAAAGTCAGTTTGTTTGACAACTGACTCAGCCTCTACACACATTTTTTTTAAAGTGAAATATCCCTTTAACCAATTTAACCCTTGCTGGCACACAATTTTGAAAATGTCTTCTCAATATTTTTGCTTTGTCCCTATTAGGATGTTTTCTAAGTCAAACCTGTATCAAGGTGTTGCTTTCCATTCATGGTTTAAATAAGCCTTAATAATGTATCGCTTCCATGCAGCACCAGAAAAGTTCAGCGTCAGGACAGACCCGCTGTATACGGCTGCATGCTTATTACTGCTACTTATTCTTACACATGCATACATACACGCAGCACAAGAATACATGCATACCAAACAGCATACATATGTATACATACAGTAAATAGATTAATGTCACCCTTACAGCAGGCGTTTGCCCTTGTTATCCAACCTCGAGAAACTCCTGTACCCGCTCTCGATTGGATAACCTATAGTAAACAACCAGTGCTGGGCAATACTCTGTTAATAACTTACATATAGCCATATTTATCCAACAGAATAATGTTGGGTAAATGGTATATAATGATGCTGTCAGTTATGTCAAAACTGGACTATTGTAACTCCCTCCTTACTGGCATGTGCACTCAACCGATCCAAAATACCACCACTCGCTTGGTTTTTAACCAGCCAAAATTCTCACAGGTCACCCCCCCATTGGCTCCTGGTTGCATGGTACCGCGATATCTTGCAAGTCAAGTCCCGGACAACACTCCACACGCCCCAAACCCGCAAACTATGGAATGCACTTGCCATTGAAATCAGAACTGTAGTTTCCCTCCCAATGTTCTGCCGCAATCTGAAAATGCACCTTTTCAGACTCCATCTTATCCCATAGCACTTGTAATAGTACTTTCCCTATAGTCTTGTCCTCCTACGGCCGTGTGCAAAGTCTCAATTTATGTATCGTAGATACATAAGTTGAGACTTCGTAAATTGTAGCAGTGTATGTAGACTTATAGCATATCTTGTAAACATAATAGTAAAGAATACAGTAAAGTACCGTATATACAGTATATACAGTGTGTATATATATATATATATATATATATATATATATATATATATATATATATATATATATATATATATATATATATATATATATATATATATATATATTGTGTGTATATATATATATATATATATTGTGTGTATATATGCTAAAAAGTGTTATGTTAACTTACTGTATGTATTCACGTGAAATATTTTGTTATATGTTTTTTTTGTTGTTGTTCACTACTTAATGTGAGTTGCTCGGGATTAATATTTATATCTTTATTTTTGGAGGTAGCTACTGCCAGCAATTTTCATATTAAAGTCATGTTTCGCGTTTTGGTCTGTTTCCGGTTGGATTTTGGCATCAGGATGCTCGCATCAGGATGGTATCAAACAATAGCGCTACCAATCAAAGATTGTCGTAGATCCGAGGCAGCGGCGATAACTATATTTGATAAGCGTAGATCTATGGCAATTACAGGTAAATGCCTAAATTGTAAATTGTGGAATGTAGCTTGCCTTAAGGCTGATGAGGATGATGTGCACAGTATTACCCTCCATGTCCTTTTAACACACGGGACAATACGACTCGCACCTTAGATTGCCTAACCAATGTCTCAAGCAATGTAGCCTACATTGTGTACCTGCAATGCCATTGTTCACCCTCAAAGTCTCAAATGAAGGCGCGTGCACACATGCGCACACATTTCAGTGTAGGGCAGGACACAGGAGACGGTGCAGGTGCAGCTTGATAGCTTTCCCGACAAACCAGAGGTAGAACAGTTTACAGAATGGAAAGGGCAGGTGAGGCCCCAAAATATGAAAGGAGTCCATCACACGCAAACAAATCCAGATAATGGGCAGCAAGCAGAAATCTGAAGTTCTATTACAGTGAGAAAGCCAAAACTGCAGATAGGGCAACAGGTCATGAAAAAACGTTTACTGTTAACTGTTAACAACACAAATACAGAGGCTGAGATTGGATCTCAGGCATGAGCAGATGGACGTCTCTTTACTGGGGAGTTACTAAGTAGCAGGTGTGGAGATGGTTGGGAGAAATCAGGTGAGGGTAATTATTTACCCAGTAAGCACAGTCAGGACCGGGACGAATTAGTGACGTCTTGATTGTGGCCAGATTAAGGCAAAGTCAAATCTGGCCCAGAATATCACCTGATTTCAACCAACACAAATCCTGTCCACTAAAGACGGATGTCCCTGGATGAACATCACTGGTGACTCCAGTGACATTCAAGACTAGGCCGGACACAGCCCATGCAGGGATGATATTTCTGTCATTTCCAGGACAACAATGTAGCTTATTTGGGGCCAGATTTGATTAGTGTTGGATTGCCTTGATCTGGCCACAATCAAGACGTTGATAATTTGTCCCAGTCCCGACCGTGCTACTGAAGCGGTTTGGTTTGTGCTAAGCATGTGGTTATGACCAACATATATGGCCGTCTCAATATATTAACATCGCACATCTCATCAAATCCTGGATAGCCATAGAGTACATGGAGAAGAGGATCATCACCTAAATCTGCATACCGCATTGTCCCGGATATACGATGATATTTTAATTTTATAAAGCCGTCTCAGAATCGCAGCTTTAGCCATTAGATGGCAGCATTCCTCCTAATACCGTTGTTTATTGATGGAGCGTTTCCATACAACACAACAGAGCGTTTCCTTACAACACAGCGCATCTGTAGTAACACACACAGACAAGATGGGAACAGCACAACCATCCCAGACCAACAGAGTTGTTCAATTAAAGCTGGACATGTTAACTAAACAACAGAGGACATGTTATGATGCTCTGCTTTGTTCAACTCCAACTAAGACAGCAGTGCAGCTTCTTCTTCAGAGGACCACTGTGTTGTGTGTAACCGTTTTTATTGTCCCACTAACAACACTGACACGTAATGTTAGTTCCTAGGAACTAGGCATAGAATATTAGTTCTATGTATAAAACTAATATTATGTAAACACAAGAGACTTGATTGTTACTGAAATAACAAGAGCCTCCATTTTATCTTATTTACACTGTTTTATGATACAAGGTCACATGGAAATAATTGTATTTAAAATTATATAGAAACATTTTAAAATAAACCATATTCTTTGATAATAACCAGATTTTGTCTTAAATATTTTTCCCACAAATGAGTCTTGGGGAAATGGGGGTCGTCTTATAACCAGAGCCGGCTTATATTGGGGACAATACGGTGTATCAGCAACTCTAATCTGACCTGGCTCCAACCTCAACCATCCTTACTTCCTCTTCAATGTCTCCATTTTGACTCATACCTGTCCATTCAAAATCTAGTCAAGCCCGCCCCAAAGTTATTAGTATCGGCCATGATGTTCCTCTATTTTTATTATAATGACCTCTAAGCTAGTACCAGCAGATATCACACTTTTAGACACATACTGGTATTTGGGAGCTTAACCAAATCTGCCATTGTATTGGACGAGCAAACGTTGATACAGCATTGCGTTTGCATCAGTACATATTATAGCAAGTGCATTATTGTTTAGGATTGGGTTTACACATAGTTCTCATCCTAAATTGCAAGTCATTAATATATGACAAATTAAGTCCAAATGTAAAATTTCAAACAGCCAATCCATAATAAGGGCAAAAATCCACAATGTCCATGGTTTCCTTTCCTTTCAGAGTTTTCAATATTGCAAAAAAAATCAGTAAAAAGGAGAATGTAGGCTACTGACAACTGCAAGGGTCCTAGACACCTGCGAGGGTCTAGGATAGGTGGATAGCAGGTGCAACAAAGGTCTAATGAAGTAAGGAATAGTGTACTGAAAGAAAGACTAACCATACCAAAAAGCAGTTAATGCAACTTCTAAAGAAGCAAGATATTGGAAAGAAAGTGAAATAGGGGAAGGAAGCCAATAAAATAGAACTAAAGGAGAAGGCAAATCTGCACATGTCAAGCTTGAACTGAAGAAAAAAATATTGTATTATACAACAAACTCCAATATTCTCCAATATTGTATAGAAACAGCATACATGGCCATGGTCAAATGTGTATATATTTTAACATTCAGTTAAAATATATACATTTCTGCACCATAATTGACTTACCAGAAAATTGTCAAATTGCTAATGCTGACATGTAGGCAATATGTTCACCCATGTACCTTAACCCTGCATTTGCAATGACTTAGCTTTGCAATAACGAATTGCATTAACCGACTTGATGATGACTTGTTTTGATGGAAAGTTGTTCTGTGGTCTCCTATTACATGGGGGCAGAGAAAACCAATAGACCATGTGTCTTTGAGTACAGTAAGTTCTACTAGCGATGTGTACCAATGACAGTAGCTGACACCCACTTTATGCTGCAACACCAAAGGCACAGAACTGCATGACAATGAACAGAGCCCTGCCCTGGGTTATATAAGCTTTCTTTGTCATCATTTCAGCGTTTGATGTCATTCGCCTGCATCAATAGAAATGACACAGTTCTCTCTGCGTGCCACATGTGTCAGCACTGCTACTGAGTGTTATCTGCGGCTAAGCAGCTTGGCAGAAACGCATGAAAAATCACGACATCAGGGTGATGCGGACACCTCATCAGGCTCCGTGTTTGCTGCACACGCTGCCTGTAGTGCTGAAGAAATGCACGTCGTTGCCTCTCGTCCTAATTAACGTCACGAAAGACTATCGCCAGAGATCGAGAGATTAAGGAGGGAGACGGTAGGAGAGAATCCAAGTTTTGCACAAGCTACTTGCTATTTAAGTATGGATGCCAACACAGTCTCGCATACTATTTAAAACCCATCTATCTCCTGAGTACATTTGTTAGGATGTCAAATGGGTGTGAGCAACACTCAGCTAGTGACAACAGAACATAATGTAACCCTGTGGACCCCTGTTCCCCATCACATTTTGTATGCATTCCAGTCAGGGCTTGATGTCTTTTTCCAAGCACAGAAATTATTTTAGTAGCACTGCAAAAAGAGATCAAATAATGTGTTTTTCCTTCAATAAAGTAATATGTGCTAGGTTCAGGCAGCATGGCAAATTATATCAATTTATACTTAAGCTATTATCACAATATTGATATTTATTTCATTTTTGTTTGTTTCCATATATTTTAGTTTTCATGCCGATAAACTAATTCCAGACAATGTGTCATTAAAAAATAAATGAACCTACAATTTGTTGACGGTCCCTAAGATTTGCAAATATCCATTTGGGTGGATGTTCAACCTGAAACTAACTTCACCATGGTAATGGAATAACTGTCTATAGCTTACTATAAGGCTCTGGGAGGGAGAGGTGGAGGAACAACACAACAGTTCTTTGCCTTTTAGTGTTGCGTTGCACGTTAATAAGAAGTTCACACAATGGATAGATCACTGATATTTATCCAGCCAGGTCGGTGATTACCAATATCATTCACACTGTGCAGACGTGATTGTAAACCAGGTGCTAAGCGTTGTTTCTGATCGTTATGAATCTGTCATGTGCGTGCGGGCATGCACTCTTCATGTGTGCAAATAATATTAGTAGCCTATTCAACGTGTTGGAGAGAAGCATAACAAGTAATTCCTTCGTTGGTGCTGTGTTAGCTGGTCTAATGCCCTGTGCGCTGCCGGATGGAGGGGCGGGGTGGGGCGGTGGGAACAAGGTGAACAGATCTTCAAGCTAAGGATGCAAGCCTCAAAACATTAGCTTGTATACAGTATCTGCTCTTTTTAGCGAACAACACTGCCGTACTACAGTAATATAACTGCAACTCATAGAATGTGCACTTGTCATGCTATTACAACTGAATGGTCAAATTCTCCCCTAGTCGCACTGTCGAGCCCTGAATCCAGTACTCATTGAACTGGCTCCACTTCAATGAGTAACAATACAACATACTATTGCAAGTTGCTATTGCTATCAATGAAACATGATAAATGGTTTGGATTCTCTGTCCACTATGCCCCTATGCACAAGGTGTGTGGTGGTGTCTGCACTGTGCGTGTTGTGCTGCCCATGTGTGCAAACTGTATTCTGTTAGCCTCTGCAATGTGGTGGATTTTCAAGATGATTACAACAATGTACACACAACTTTCGCACTGGTACTTGCACATCTCCTCTGTGCTTGTGCAACAGTCACATTTTGTTTATGTAACATTTTACCCCTGCCCGACACTGAGCATCTCATTCCATTTCCAGCTGACTCCTGCGTCGTGTTTCGGCTCCCTCTTCTTTGTTCTCTGCGCTTGGCCCCGGTCAGAGTTGTAAATGGAGAGAGGAGGCTGAGTGAGTCTGTAAATTACAGACCTCCTCACCAGCTCTGCCTCCGGGCAGGAGATCCAATGGCCTTTATGCAGCCAAACACTTCCTGGTTGTGCTGGCAGTAAGGGATCCTTCCTGTCGGCAGACTCCCATTCACTGTGCATGTATTGGTTGTGATTTTGTATGAATAAAGTTCACTTCCTTAAACCACACTATTTCATTTGATAATACCATTTCCTAGTTCTTCATAGTTTGTTTTATTTGTGGTGTGCTATTGACATGATCACATGAGTTAGAAATGTCTAAAATCTTCAGTTAAAATCATGAGTACTTCATGGATTTCTCCAAGTGTTGCCATGTCCGCTTTTTATAAGCAACCTTTTTCAGTAAATCTGCTTGCAAGTAATTTACTAGGTAGATTTTTAAGGCTTGTTCCATATCTGTGATTCTGCTCAAATGAACAATTCAAAGAGCCCCCATGTTCCATGCATCTGTGCACACAGATCCCCATCTGTAATTTTTTTGTGCCAAGCCAGGTTTTTATTTTTCATCTGTATAAAACAAGAATTATTTTGGAAAATATCAAATCTATCAGATCACAGTGGCACACTTTGAGCTTTCAGATCTGCTATTCTCAAGTAGCTGCCAATATATAGTCTTAGAGTATAATGCATAGTATGTAATGTACAGTAGATGTATAGCTCATGATTGACTGATTGCTTATCTCTCTCACACAATCTGGCAACACCGGAGCAAGTGCATTGTTCCAGATTGTGTGAGAGAAATAAGCAACCATGGTCTATGACATGGGGTTTCAACTGATTGTGAACCAGGGACCACCAACCTGACTTAGAATCAACACGGGGACCACCACAGTTACCCTAAATCCATTCTGTTACTTCATTCAACCTAGAGAGAAAATATCCGCACTCACATATAGTTCACGAGTTTTTTTTAATCTCATTTCAGAGTTTCATAGAGAAATGAAATAAAAGAAAACTCATGAACTATATGCGAGTGCGGATATTTTCACTCTACATTGATCTGCAAGAATCTGCACCCATCAGCCATTGAGAATACAGTACAAGTTGGACTCTGAGTAGAGTGCGCCTACCTAACGATATACACAGGGGTGCACATAACTATTTTGGTCCAGTACTCAGAGGAGCACCTGGAGATGTTACTTGGTGCTCCCAAAATGCGGCAACCTGCATCGCCGGGCCCTGGGACCCCTTTTGTCCACTCTGTACATCCTGATCAATGTACAATATTACAGTACAGGGCGATAGTTTGGGCGATGCAATAGTGGCTAGCCTAGTAGTACTACTACTACCTGCACTCTACATCCATTGAAATACTAGTAGTATTTTAGACATTAGTTAGAATTATTTCAAGACTTTTTTTACTGGCCCAGCCAGGCAGTCATTATGAGCCCCAGCTGTGTGGTGCTCAAAGGAGCTTTCCACCCCTGGATTGGGAGCTCATTGTAGGATTTTTGGTGCTCCTGAGCACCGGAGCACCACTTATGTGCACCCCTGGATATACAGTAGCCTAATGATAGTGTAGACATATGGCATTATTATTCCCACAGTGATGTAGGCTAATTATGATAAAATCAGGCAAACTTTCTTGAGATTCTAACACCCATTTCTGTGGATTTTCTTATCCTCAATCAGACTTTCAGTAACTGACAAGGTTGGCATGCTTACTGTACATTGCACAAAGCTTTAGTGTGCTGTTCTATGGAAGAAAAAATTGAATACCTTTCAGGACCACAAGTGGTCCATGGAACACCAATTGAAAATACCTGGACCTGGACTATGAAAACCAAATGAGCAACTATATTACTCTTTCAGACTTTCTTTAAGGCTCTTTAAGACAAGAACTTGAGATTTGTTTTTCATCTGGGGTTTGTGATCCAGGGACATGGGATCCTTTATGAAAATGTTTGAGGAGAATCACAGGTTTAAGCAACATTAGGGAACAGGCTTAAATAAAACATGCAGCTAGTAACTACCATTATTTTCAAGCAACTTTACTGAAAAGGCTTGCTTATAAAAAGTGGATATGGCAACACATGGATAAATCCATGAAGAACTCCCGGTTTTAACTGAGGATTTTAGACATGTCTTACTCATGTGATCATGTCAATAGCACACCACAAATAATACAAACTATGAAGAACTAGGAAATGGTATTATCAAATGAAATAGTGTGGTTTAAGGAAGTGAACTTTATTCATACAAATTCACAACCAATACATGCAAAGTGAATGGGAGTCTGCCGACAGGAAGGATCCCTTACTGCCAGCACAACCAGGAAGTGTTTGGCTGCATAAAGGCCATTGACATGGAAGTCAAGGGACAGAGAGAGAGAGGGAGGTGGAGAGAGAGAGAGAGAGGGAGGTGTGTGGGGGGACAGCAGGGGCGGATCTAGGCATGGGCATGGGGGGCGGGATGCCCCCCTAAATGTCCAGACTGCCCCACCAAACATGATGGCATGCAAAACAGCGCAAGATATTTCAGTGCTTGTATATAAAAGTATTTGAAACACTACTATACTGCTACTAACTAACTGCAATCATCTCACCACTAAACCAACAGCATGTCATCATTGAAAACAGAAAACTCTCTGAGTCAGACCTTTGGCTTTATGCATGCTGCGTGTCTGTTGCAACGTCAACAACAACTGATGTTATTATTGATGCTTTACTTGACTAATAAAAGTCCTGTAACTGAAAATGGTATGGGTGCGACTTCATTGCCTGTGGCGCGAAGCGACACGGGCGAATTGGGAATTGTTACATCCGCCCCTGGGGGACAGTAGGAACTGGGGAAGGCAGATAGTGTTGACAAACCAGGACAGGCTCATGTTTATCTAATCCCAGCTTGGCTGCTAATGATAAACATCTATTACATGAGTGATTATATGCCAAACCGTTTCTGTCTCACAGACAACCAGGTACCGGTAGCTCCTTCTGTATCTCTTGCACAGGGGTGTCAAACTCAGATACAGCGTGGGCCAAAATTTAAAACTGAACAAAGCTCCGGGCCAAGTTTGAATGAACTAATCTTTTAATGGGGAATTCCACCTATTTTCAAATTTTTCCTGAGATTTTTTCCTCTCGGGAAAAATGGGTCTGAAACCATTAACATGGTGAAATACGTCTTGGTGATGTCATCAGATGTATTTCACCATGTTATTGATTTTTTCAGACCTCCATTTTTAGGAAATACAGAATTGGGGGAACTTTTTTTTATCATGTCCACACAACATCTCTAAGGTATATTAATGACATATTAAAATGTTGAAAATGGGTGGTCTTCCCGTTTAATTTGATAATGTCTCTCAAGGGCCAAATGAAATTACATGGTGGGCCAAATTTGGCCCGCGGGCCAGAGTTTGACACCCATGCTCTAGCAGCTCTCTGGTTAAATGGTCAAAGCAACATACACGCTTGCATAAAACATATCATCTTGTGTCCACTACCTGCCATTTCCATAGGTAAACACATTGATTATGTTCCCTCATAACGTAGTGCCATGTTGTGGCTTGTGTGTAACTACACTATGTTAAGACGACGAAGAATCATTTGGAAAGGGATGCAAACTGAGCATGTCTTGTTTTGGCATGTATACACAGTAGATTTATAACACTTGCAAATTAATATTTAAATGAACAATCAACAAGATGGAAATGAACATATTCTGCTGTGCTCCGGGGGGATACTGTAGCATGCAAAGCAACTGGGAGCACCAGCCCCGGTTTCATGCTTGACATGGAATTAATTTTGTCACATGTACTGGTAGAGATGATGGAACAGTTTTAAAACCCCCCAAACGATCATATAATGTCATGCATATAGTAGATGACATGCGACAATATATTTCCCTGATATATATTGCTCATAATCACGACCGTATGTAACTGAATGCTCATCATGCTCATCAACTCCAGGCACAGGCCCATCGGCACAATATTATCATGTTACATAAACACCTGGAGCAGTACTTTCATCAAGTGCCTCCAGACCTCAGTGGTAACCCAACATGACAGCATGCCATGGGTTGCCTGGTGGCTCAAGTCTGCTGTGCATTGACCATGTGGTCCTTATCAGTTGTTACGAACCGAGTTCAAACAGGGGTGGATGTCACATGTCCCATTTGGGGACATGTGTGTCAAGAGTGGAGTGTGCCAGGGGCGGATGTAACATCTCCCATTTGGGGGGGGGGGGGGGGCAAGAGAACATGTTGGAGGGGCAAGAGAAAATGGTATGGGGGCGGCTTCACCACTCGTGTCGCTTCGCGCCACGGACGATGAAGCCGCACCCATACCTTTTTCGGTTACAGGACTTTTATTAATCAATAATAACAGAGTTTTCTGTTTTCCGTGATGAAATGCTGTTGGTTTAGTGGTGCCACAACTGTAGTAAGTTAGTAGCAGTACTAGTAGTGTTTCAAATCATTTTAAATACAAACACTTTAATTTTAAATAGCTTGGGTTGTTTTGCATGGCATCATGTTTGGGGGGGCAGACTGGGTATTTAGGCCCTGCCCCCCCACGCTCATGCCTAGATCTGCCCCTGAGTTCAAACCCGACTACTGGCTAGTCTTGCTCCTTCTAAAACTGCCTTGCCAAAATAAATAAACAAACAACAACAACGTGATTTTGACATGCAATGCAGTTTCCTTAATCCACACATAGGCCTATACTGCTGGTGCGGACAATAAACCTATGGGAGATACGTCACATTAATGATCAGGCTATAAAAAGGCTAAAATAAAGGCAAGAAATTGCATTTTGTTCTCCCCCTAATGGGAGAAATATATGTTTTTGTTACTTCACCATGCAGCCCCACTGTGCAGACACACCAGGCCTGCTGATCAATGCAAACTTAATTTGAGAGCATGGATTATAATAGAAGCATTAGCCTCCATTGATTAGCGCTCAACAGGCCAGTCGGAGAATGAATAGTGAGTCAATAGAAACGTCACACCAAACTGGGGCGAATGACAAAGGAATGCAAACCCTTTCTGCACTGTTCATGGGGATTTAAATGTCAAATGCACACTTGATTATTAGTTGGGTTGACTACGTTTTGCAGCAGTTTGTTCTCGACCCTGTATTATTTTGTGAACTAAAATCCTTTTGTGCACCACCTGAATCAATGATTCAAAGCGGTTTGTCTCACTCATAGTAGTAGTGCAATCTTGATGTGACCCTGCAAAATGCAACAGAAAGTTAGAAATGACACAAGTATTACTAGTTAGTGTGTAAAGGAAAGTAAAGAATATGAATTTGAAGGGCAAATAATTTAGCAGCCATATAATATACAAAGAAAAATAAAAATCCAACCCATTTCTGGTAAGATGACTCCTGTTTTATGATTTTACTGTATTTTTCACAAGTTCATTAGGTCGTTAGGAAAGGCAACGAATTCTGTGTTATTTTTTTTTTAGATTACTGTGTTTCATGCCATTTTGTTACAAACTATATGGCACCAATTGTGATACAATGAGACATAATATTGCCATATCCGTTTTAACCAACAAAAAACTTAAGGTCAGTTCAAAAGCAAAAACGATCAGGTCTATCTCAAGCAAGTGGTGCTCTACTGAACTTGTGCTATACTGAACTGTACAAGCTCTGTTCCCTAGCCTGTGTGTGTGTTAGCCTGCATAACAGTGAGACTTGGTGGAAGGCTGGCCAACAATGACTCCTGATGATGATTTAAAATATGCTATTTCTGTGCCAGGACACAGCCAGGTAGCAACATAGCCAGGGAGGGACGCACATAGCTGTCTACAGGAGTGGTTGCACCACTCAAAAACAGTACATTGGCTACAGTCACACCATGGTTAGGCATGGTGTGATGGTAACCAATGTATTTTGTTTTTCATTAGTTGAATATACCCAAACATGACGGGCAATTACGTTTCACAAATTCAGTAATTTTTGCCTGGTTCACAGCAGCATTTGCTTTACATGAGTATCTCTTCAGACCAATCGTCACCCACTCGGTAATGCATTTAACAGGACCATGCAAGTTTTTCAAGCTTGCATACGCAGTGTTGGTACACTGCTACGTTCCACTTTTATGAACCATAAAGTCATTATTGTTCACTTTCTGGTGTAACACTGCATTGAGGGAATCATCTCTGCTGGTAGCGTTTGGGTGCCACGTGATCAGGGGCATTTTTGTATCATGAAGCAGTCCTGTTTGTTCATGATTACAATCGTTATTTAATCCTTAGTCGTTATTAATATTTTTGATCATGTGCCTGTTATGTCTCCTCATGGTACCGCATCAATCCAGTATGCACAAAATCTTACAAAACAAAATATTCAGTTTTGGATCTCTGAGGGGAAATCTCGTGAAATTGTGGTCCGTGGCGCAATTGAGAATAAATAATGGGCCTTGATGTGAAAAGGGTTGAAAAAAACACAACCACTGTTCTACTGCTTTAATAAAAAAATCAGGCATATGTAGTCAAAGGTCAAGGTCGATGATGAGCCACATGGCTCAACCATGCTCACCTCTATGTTGGCCTCGTTCCTGATACAGTCATATGGTGCACATGGTGCCCTCAGATAACACAGCCTGGCCTGTCGAGCAGCTTTCATCCTCCCCCTCCCCAGAAATATTGAAATAATGAACATTCCTAATCTCTATTTGACTGATCATGGATCTTTGTATGAAAGTACGACTGCTGATGTTTTATAATTTTACTCAGAATTTCATCTAGAATTTTAATATCGAACATTTTAGCTGAATGTGAAAAAAAAATCATCTGTTCCAGTTTTAAACATTGCCCCAAAGAGATAACGTGCGCCCTTTCCCCGTAACTTCTGGTATACAGACTGCGATAATAACAGTCGTTAATCGGATTATCGAAAACAATGTACGTTTACAACAACTTTCCCCTCTTAAACGCCAAGGAGAGCGCAGCAAATACAGCCAAGTGTCTTTATCGTCAGGCACCACATTGCTCATCCGTGCACTCTGCAGCCAGTCAACCAGACCCTAATTAACTCCCCGCAATTGGTTGTTTTTTTTTTTGGCCCCTGCAGTGTTCACAGGGCTGGAGATTATCTTTATCGTTTTTGTTGTTGGGGCGAGTGATAATCCAGTTCTGCTATTGCGGCTAGTAAAAGCTAGCCCGCGGCGGCAATATTTCCGCTCCTATCGACTTTGCTGTCCATGACAGACACCGGTCGACACTCAGTTACTGTAATAGCACGATCCCACAGAAACCGTGTCAGGGCGGTTTTACACTGTCTGACAGAAGGCCACAACCTCTGTGAAATCAAACCGTATTTATTTTCTCCATGCTGGAAAAGCTGCAGCCCCTAAAGAGAGGGTTCTGAGTGAGTCAACAACTGACCAACGAGGCAACGTGTGTACTGTAGAAAATGTGTGACTATTTTTGATACAGAGACAGTCCTAGTGAAAAGACTAAGGCCTAGATTTTTGTCACCGCTAAACCCCTTATCCCTTAACTTCTTGCCTTTTTAAACTATTTTAAAATATATTTTTCAATAGCTAAAAGGTCCAGTCTACAAGCTCACAACCTGATAGAATAGAGTGACATGTTGAACTATTCAAAAAAGCTTTTCAAAATAGTAAAAAAAAAAAGGATAAGGGATTTGGGATAAGGGGTTTAGCATGTAACGAAAATGGAGCCCTAACTGTTCTGAAAAAACAGAAACAGATTTTATTTTACTGTATGTTATTAGAAAAAATAGTTAATAGCACAGTCAGACCCTTCACATACTAGAGCAAGTATGAAATAAATGTCAGAGTGGGTATAAAATAAATGCCTGAGATTGTAACTATACGTGTAATGTTAGGGACCACTGAAACTTTCAAGCATCTTTTATCAACTCCCTGTTTTCTGTAGCCACATCCCCACATCTTGAATTTGAAGCTCTGATTCCCTGCTTTCATACGACATGAAAAACACATGTTTATCTCATTGGTACCTACAATCTTGACATGAGAGATTTTGACAGTCATAGCACTTTTCCCATTCCTGTGCAGGCTCTATATAATAAGGGTCTCATTAAACTTTCCCTTCCTCCCGTTGGAGGGAGAGTGAAGGAAGAGCAACATTGTGAAATTGCCACGCTTGCTCCTTCATCCCACTGTGGAGCATCAGGGTTGTTATATGGGGTGTATAGTCAGGAGAGCAGCACAGTACCTCAGGCACTGTTGATGGGGGGGAAAAAAACAATGCATGGTTTCTCCCCCCAAAAAGCATAGTTTAATAATGTGTGTCAAGAGTGGAGTGCGCCAGGGGCGGATGTAACATGTCCCATTTGGGGAGGGGGGGGGGGGGGGGGGCAAGAGAACATGTTGGAGGGGCAAGAGAAAATGGTATGGGTGCGGCTTCTGGTATGGTATGGGCAATGAAATCGCACCCATACCATTTTCAGTTACCGGACTTTTATTACACAATTAAGCATCAATAATAATAATAATAATCAGTTGTTGAAATTGCAACAGACACGGAGCATACGTACATAAGGCTAAAGGTCTGACTCAGAGAGTTCTGTTTTCATTGATGAAATGATGTTGGTGTAGTGGTGACACAGCTGTAGTTAGTTAGCAGCAGTAGTTGTGTTTTACATTATTTTAAATATAAGCACTTTAATTTCAGGTATCTTGGGTTGTTTTGGATGCCATCATGTTTGGTGGGGCAGTCAGGGCCCCACCACGTGCCCATGCCTAGATCCGCCCCTGGAGTGCGCGGGTGCCTTCTTGGACAGCAGACACAAATATTCTCTCAAAAATCTCAGACTCGTTTAGGTTGTGAAAACAATTCTGTCTCGCTGACTGACTCGCTGTGTGTCCTTTTACTATAGCAGTGAGAGGCGGGTATCTAGTATAGTCTGTCTGACCCATGCTGAAAAACTAAATCTTTGTTTCATTGAGTCATATCACCTCAGTGAGCAAGCTTTCTAGATAGACAACTAAAACCATGGACACCATAAAACCTCAGCCGTCATCCACAGAAAGTTGTTATGAGTCATGTCTTTTGGATGATACGACTAAATACGATAGTCTGATCTGACTTGCTGTGTCTACAAGAAATGTATCCAACTAGGGCTGCAACTAACTATTATTTTCATAATCGATTCTTCAGCCGATTATTTAAACGATTCATCGATGAATCACCACATGCGCTATAGACCTGCGCAGTGACGTCACCGCCCCGGTTCCAGAAGTGTTTTCCCCATTCATTTTTCTCATAGACTTTTCAAAAATAATTTACATAAAGACAATTTTGCCACGGACAAAGCCAACTCAGCTCGTGACAAGTCATGATGACACACACAATATCATCATATAATATCTAATTAGCAAGAAGTAGAAAACGACAGGATACAACACTTTTTGTTTCGTTTTTCATCTTAGAAATTATTTGATCGTCCCATCATGATTTGCCACGATCCGAGTTTGGATTTGTCCATGTTGTAATCGTATTTAAATTATTTTCGAAAAGTCTATGAGAAAAATGAATGGGGAAAACACTTCTGGGACCGCGGCGTTGACGCCACTATGCAGGTCTATACGCATACACAGATGCACATGGCGTGTTGGCATGTTGGTGGGAGTAAAGGTCATACAGGGACACGCACAGGGCTCATGGGACATAGTGGGCTGTAATGCAGAGACATTGGTTATAGGCAGTTGAAGGTGTGACTCATGTTGTCCTGTTTCACACAACCCCAGGGGGTTGAGGGGGAGGAGGTTCACTTGATGTTGTGTAGTGCAGGGGTTTTCAACCTTTTTGTGATACCAGGGCCCACCATTTATTCAGCATTTTAGCCACGGACCACCATTTGAGGACACTTTAGCCCCACAGAACCCAAAACTAAAGATTTCTTTTGCTTTTTGCTGGATTTGGGAAACAAAACGGGCAAACATACAGTCCAAAATGACCATTAGTCTTCTAGTTGTGATAAGATGATGAATATTTTAACTCTTGAGAGCGTAAAAATGAGGCCAAATGGACCCGCAAGGGCCCATTTTGTTTGCAGTTACTTGTTTAAAATGAGCTTCTTGTTGCATGCAAAAATAGAACAGATTTACAAGCTATCGACAGGTACTGTAACAACAGATGTGCACTAGATTGTAGATCCAGTGCACACGCAGCATCCTGCGCACAGTTATGTACACTACAATTATTTTGTATTCTATTTTTAAATACAAGACCTTAACTGTCTTTAAAAACAATTTTGAAAAAGTTTAAAAAGTCAAAGAGACAAATTTCGAAATCTGGTTTTGTTAGTTGCAGGTCTGTTTTGTGATTAAAATGTTCCCATTGCTTATCTCTGCTTCTTTTATTTATTTATTTTTTAATCTAATAAAGACAATGTTGCATTTTGTTGGCATTGTTTTCAGGTGCAGTTTGTGGGATTGGAGACTATTATTATTCCGAAAAATTGGATTCAGTTCCAAAAAGATCTCGCTAAACAGATTATGTTGTACATCTCTATTTTTTCAAAGGTGGGTTTAGGTTAGGGTTAGGGTAAAGTAATGATATTACTTTTTCTAAGGGGTAACGGGTAAAGTAAAGAAGTTACTTTCCTAAGTAATATTGACCAACACTGGTAGATCAGCTATTTTACATAAAAATTTCAATTCAACTCAACATTTCAATGTGTTTCTCTCTCTCTCTCTCTCTCTCTCTCTCTCTCTCTCTCTCTCTCTCTCTCTCTCTCTCTCTCTCTCTCTCTCTCTCTCTCTCTCTCTCTCTCTCTCTCTCTCTCTCTCTCTCCCCATCTCTCTTTGTCCTCCTCGTATCCCCCTCCTCTGTCCCTGGCATCCTTTTCTCCTGTCTCGGTTTGTCAGCGGGGAGCTAATTTTTCCATGGTTATTTTCCCATGAGCCTTTGCGGGTTCCGTACTGGGAATACTATCTCTGCAGTACAGCGGTATGCGGAGTACAGCTGCACCTAAAGTGTCGGATTTAACACCACTTATGATGACCTAAGCACAATACAATAAGTGTGTGTGTGTGTGTGTGTGTGTGTGTGTGTGTGTGTGTGTGTGTGTGTGTGTGTGTGTCTCTGTACATGTACATGTCTGTGGCTATGTACTGTATGTGTGGGTGCGTGCGTGCGTGCATGTGTGCAGACTGTGCACGTGCTTGTGGGCGCACAACTGGATTATCTTACTTAAACATGTCACTGCCCATCACAAAATGAAAAAAAAAAGAAACAACAAAAAACAAGTGTCTCTAAGAATAGCGTCGTCTCGGCTGTCTGGTAGTAGCACACTCGGTACGAGACACGGACGGCAGCGATGGAAATTGAGACGTATATACACCGTATACGGAGCGTATGTCGGAAAGTATGTCAATTTGTCAAGGGGTCCTCTCCTTTGGGGTATCGGGTTTGTCGCTTGAACAGAGAGATTTCCTATGAGCGCCGTCTATATCTCGCGACGTGTCTAGATCCCCTTCTCCAAAGCTCTCTCCGAGGAGCGGAGGAGTGCCCTTGCTCGTGTCAAGCTAATGTGTCACAGCGATCTGTTTTGACAGGCTCTCTGAGATGTTTGTGTTTGATATAGCGCAGTGCCTTCCTCTTCCACTTTTGCAAACGGAGGAAATTGGATGACACTCCAGGTCTCTGTCAGACACACTTTAGTAACTGATGGAGTCACTGCGAGGGGAGAGGGAATAATGCACCGGGAGCATATGTGTGTACTGTATATCTGTATATATACCGTATGTGTGTATGTGTGTGTGTGCATGACACACACAGTCATGGAAAAAAATATTAGACCACCCTTGTTTTCTTCAATTTCTTGTTAATTTTAATGCCTGGCTCAACCAACGGTACATTTGTTTGGACAATTATAATGATACCAACAAAAATAGCTCATCAGAGTTTAATTCAAGAAATAAGAACTATTCATTTTCCATGTTTTTCTTGATAATAAACAAAATTACTTAATCAACAGCCATGGCATTGTACTGCCAAAAACACTACTTTTAAGCATTCCATGTTTTCTTTTCTGTTTGCTTTAAACACATGATACATCACAAGAGCATGGCTGCAATTGAAGAAAACAAGGGTGATCTAATAATTTTTTCCATGACTGTGTGTGTATATATATATATGCACTATATGCTATCCTCTGCTGAATTCACTATGCTCTACAATAGCCTGCGTTGGTCCTGAGTGAATTAAGGAGGCTGTGTGTATGTGTGTGTGTATGTGCGTGTGTATGCATGGAGAAATAACAACGGCATAAACCCAATTTCACAGCGCATAAAACTGTATATCGGAGAGCTAATTACGATGCCGGGGTGCGTTCCCTGCCGCTTACAGTCAGTCAGCCAAGCCTGCTCAATGTCACGGACACCTGTGCAACAGCTTAGTGTGACGCCAGCCTCTCCAACTGAGCTCAAGCTGGACCCTTTTAACCCATTTTGTTGACATTCTAGTGCAGGGGTGGCCAACCGGTCACAGACTAAGATCCACGTTTTTCATTGTGTTACTGCAAAGAGCCACATCAAAGAGGGTTCCAGGTGGTCCCCAGGCTAAATGATGGAAAGTTGGTTAGCCAGATGTAACTCTTTGAGAGCGTAAACATGAAACCAAATGGACCCTTGCGGGTCCATTTGGTTTCATTTTTACACTCTCAAGAGTTAAAATATTCATCATGTGAATTAGCCCCAAGTCTACACAACTAGAGAATGTAGAAGATTAATGGTCATTTTGATCTGTATGTTTGACTGTTTTGTTTTCTCTGAAATCCTGCCTGGAATTGTTGACAAAAGTAACAAAATCTTTAGCTTTGGGGTCTGTGGAGCTAAAATGTCATCAAATGGTAGTCCATGGCACAAATTCTGAATAAATGGTGGGCCCAGGTATAAAAAAAAGGTTTTTGATGGTTTCATGTGGAAGCCCCTTAAGAGCCACATGTAACCAGCTGAAGAGCCGCATGCGGCTCGCGAGCCGCGGGTTGGCCACCCCTGTTCTAGTGTCTGCCATGAGATTCTTGTTTCCGACGCTAGATTCTAGTTTTTGATGCTACATTCTAGTAACATACTAGTTTTTTTTATGCCAGATTCTAGTTCCTGTGCTAGATTAAAGTTTGTAACGCTGGATTCTAGTTTTTGACTCTAGATTCTAGATAACAATGCTAGATTCTAGATTATGATGCTAGATTCTAATTTCTGACACTAGATTCTAGTTATTGACACTAAATTCTAGTTTCTGACACTAGAAAATCTGTGTTCCTGTGTCACTGATGCTCACCATATTTCATGCCCGGAGACCCCCTGGATGTTCTAGGGATCCCCCCGAAATAATGTTCACCAGGAGACCTAAAGCTCATTCATGAGCTTGTAGATCAGTTGCAGATACAGGATGACTAGATGACAGTACAGAAAGGGTTAAGCAGGAGACTAGCTAATTGACAGACAGCCCGCAACAGTGTGAAAAGATATGCCCGTGTTGAATAAGACATAAATCCTGGCTGGAAGAGTGTTACACCAGCAATGAATCCTCCCTTGTTCTTCAATCCTTAAGGACACAGGACTCCCTTTGATGACAATCATGAGAAACACAGACTCATCAGGAACTAACTTGGAATAAACTCCAAACCTACTAGAACAATTGACTGAATTACAATCGGCCTCCGAACCACAAACTATCCTATATTTCAGTAGTTTTATTTAGTAGCGTATATATGCATGCTGTGTCGAATTATTGTGATGTTGATTTAATTAATTATAGCCCTTATATCTTATACTTACTTTAGTTGTACTGTTTGGTATCATAATGTGTGAAATCCCATACTGATTTAGTTTTGGCAGTCAAATATGACGTTACAATATCCTACATGATCTTGTATTTAAAAGGGACTTTATGGACCAATATTAACAAGAGAGAGAGAGCAGTTCCACTGGAAGTGGGTGGGACACACCCCATTCTGAGGAGCAAGGGGGGGTGATGTCCCAACCCCCCTCATCTCAGGACAAAACCCAGGAACTATGGTCCTTCTTTCTCTTCTCTGGCAACGACTGATTCTGAACACTTCACTCACATGAGACAGCTACCAGGGCCAGCAGGGGAACGCCTGCTAGGCCCCGGGTCTTCCACGGTTGCGCTGCCGACCACCGACACTGCCATGCGGCCTGCCAGTCCATGCTGGATCAACCTGCTCCATAGACCAACGCCCTGTCTGTATCACACCGTGACACTGACACTCTGAGCCGAACCAGTCGAATCTTCTACAACCTCTGTGAGATGCCAGCCTAGATACCACCAGCAGCACGGCCAGTGTACTGCCACCCTCTTTGCAGACAGCCACGCTGCCAACCCGTCAGCGCCATCATCGCCACATGTTCTACTACAGACGACCAGCTCCGGCCCTCCTGCTCTCCTCTACACGGGACAGCCCCTTCCTCTGACAACTGACAAAGCGGCCTCCAAAGACTGGCTCACCCCAAAGGAGTGAGCTGCAGCCTACAGCCCGCATTGTCCAACCCAGAGCCACGGACAGGTCGTATGAAACTGAACATGTAAATGATGACAACCCCGGTGTGAATGTGTGGTTCTGCAAATGGCAGACATGGCGCGACTGCGTGCATAGTTCTATAGCTGCCCTCTACCCATTAGCCACTGAGCCTATTGTTGACTTACTCCACTCATGCCCCGCAATTACATCTTGAAGTTATTCTTCAGTTATTATTATTGTTTTATTTTCAGTTATTTTATTTGCACTATATCCTGAAGTATACTTTATGCTACTAACATCTTAGCCTTTACCCAGTAGGAATAAATACCATCACTTTTACTTTATTTTATTGTTACCTCTTTTATTTCAAAATGATGATTTCCACTTAACCATTTCATTCTATCCATGTATATCCATTTTGTTTAATAAACTGATGATTTAATCAAGAAGTGGTTATGTCCTCTGTATCATCCCTTACAGTATAATACGGTTTTGATATATTTAATGTGGTCTGTCCAAGAACTCATGTTACATTAACAGTGACGTGAACAATATAATGAAATTATATTGTAATATTTTCATATTCAAACTTTCATATTGATTTTACAAAACATGAATATGAATGTGAATATGATATGTTCAGTCCTGTAATTGCTACACCTGCAGGCTTTTCGCCTAGCAGTGATTCTAAACCTGTTTAATTTCAAGGACCCCTGGGGTGCCTGCGTGCCTAGTGGTCCAGGCACATGACACATATCGGCTTTGGCCTGACAGCGCGCCGCATGTTCGAATCCCTTTCATGATGACATTTGCTGTGTGTCTCTCCTCCATTCGTTCCCTCCCTGTATCCGATTTAATTGCAATTTTACTGTATATCTGGGAACCCCAATTCATAATATCAATGTTAATATAACTCTAGTACAAAATGGAACCAAATGGACCCTAGCGGGTACAATTGGTTACTATCCCCGCATCGGGAACCACTGCTTAAAGTTACAGTAAGTACTATTGAGGATTCCACGAAGTAGCATCTTTGTCACCTTATGACTGGTTCACAACTACACTGTTTATAGTTACTGCGCATGACTGAAAATGTCTAATCGTATTTTACTTCAATTACTTACCCACCCAATAACATCTTGAAATTACAGCGATGCTTTTGTCTCGTTCCTGATCCAATAATTCGACATTCTAGAGACTAGTCTCAATTGAGTTCTTGAACGATGCACCATGTCAGCAAATTGTCTCAGGAATGCAACTATAAAATAAAAGAATCACTGTGAATCCAAGGCTTCACGGTGTGTGTAATTGAGAGTCACTTCTTGGGTGAACTATATACTCCTTTAAACCAACCTGAACGCGTACTCCTAGGTATTTCGGCCTTTGAAAATATCTGATCTACAGTCAGGCACATAGCGTGCCATCGAGTGGCGCCCTATGAGCTTGTAGGTCTGATATTTTTGAAATATCGTGAACATTTTACAAAAAGGGACAAAGATATTAGGTCCAGGAAATAAACCTTAGTTCCAGGGGCAATTTTGTTTAGTTTGAGGGACAATACTTTAGTTCAGGAACAAGATCTTAGTTCCATATAGAGAAATTATAGTCCCTGAGACACATTTTCTTCTAAAGACAACAACTTAGTTTCAGGGACAAAACTTTAGTTCCAGAAATAATATTTTAATTCCAGGGTCACTGTTTTAGTTCCAGGGACAAAATCTTAGTTCCAGATACAATACTTTAGTTCCAGGGACACTATTTTAGTTTCAGGGACAAAATTTTAGCCCTCCGTTCGGGAGCTCCATTTGGCCTCAGTACAGAATGGGTTAATTCAACTCTATGTCTCTTTTGTCTCCATAACATCCCTTCCCTCATGTCTTCCCCCTCCGTCTCTCTCACCTTGTCTTTGTTTGCCAGGTATACTCCCTGTTCTGTTCCGTTCTGTCGCTCTGGCTCATGGCCTCCATCTGAAACTCTCGCTTTGGTCTTTCCTCTTCATGTCCTTTCTTCTTTAGCTCTCCCAACTCTTACACCTTCTCTCTCCGACTCTAGCCGTCGTTTCATTGCCTCTGCTTCTTATTCAACGTGTTCTCTCAACCTCTCGGCTCTCTCCGTCTTTGAACTTTCATTACTACTTTCTTTAATCAGTTTGCCCTCACTCTCTCCTTTACCTCGCACAGTCCATTTCAATTTCAGGTCTCTTACTCTCTCTTACACACTCCTTTTGCAAGCCCGCACGCACGCACGCACACACACACACACACACACACACACACACACACACACACACACACACACACACACACACACACACACACACACACACACACACACACACACACACACGTTTTCCTATCTCTGTTGAGCCAAAGGCATATGGGACAAACAAGACAAAGTATCCACAGAAAGTTGTCATTACGCAATGTGCTCTAGAGCTCCTGGAGCCTGATTGCGATTGGTTCGTTGGAGATGACTTTTTTTGAAGGGAGGGAAACAGAAAACCCCTTCAGATACAGACAGACAGAGTGCCAAGAGAATGAGAGGTCTGGCTACAGAGGGGGAGACAGACAGACAGACAGACAGACAGACAGACAGACAGACAGACAGACAGACAGACAGACAGACAGACAGGTGCACATTAGGAATGTGTGCTTTGCATTTTGTTATATTTTTACTTTTTTAAAGTACTGTAGTTGCCTTGCCAATAAATGTAATATACTTAGAGACGGGGGGGTGGAAATCATCTTGCAACTGTTATCACTGGTTGCAACTGATTGCGACCAGTGGGCCCAAGTGTCTGATGATTTGTTGTTTACACTTAATTTGCCATGATTTGCCATCAATTACCAGAGGGTGTGAGAGTGTTAGAGAATAGCTATAGGGAATTTGCAACTTGCAAGTCCTATAGACTTCTCCATCATTACCATAAGCAAGCATAACAACAGACCCTATAACCCAAGGTGGCCTTTTCCATGCTTACAATTTAATGGGCATATACTGTCCAGTTGTAGTGCATGTAGTCCAGACATGTAATGATGAGTACAGTCTGCGTACTGTGAATATTTTTTATCATGTTTATAAGCTCGCACTTTTGTGAGGTTTTATAAGGATGCTTTACAACAAGACCAAAGAACAGCAAAATAAAACAAAACATCCAGCAACTGTTTGCCATAATCCTGAGAGAATAGTTGTCTTTTGAAGGCGGCCTTCAAAGAGTCCAGTGTTGGAGCATGGCAAATCTCAATTGGGAGAGTCTCAATTGAGAGAGTTCCTGGGAGGAACTGCCACACTGGTGGCTCTCCCTCCGAAGGTTTGATTATTTCAATTGAGTTTCAAGTCTCTGTTTCAAGCAAACTTGGTAGTGTATGTTGGGCAATATTAATAAATCAAGTTTTATCATGAGTGGGCCTCATGAATGTGCCTGATCACTGCATGTTCATATACTGTAGACTCAAACCATTTACCGTAATTTCCGGACTATAAGACGCACCTGAATATAAGCCGCACCAGCTAAATTTGGGGCAAAATACTGATTTTTCCATGTATAAGCCGCACCGGACTATAAGCCGCACCAGACAACAAGCTTCATGTTGGAGAGCAGTGGTTTTCAACCTTTTTGATCCCAGGGCACACTATTTATTCAGTATTTGAGCTACACACCACAATTTGACAACATTTTCACCCCACAGAACCCAAAAGATTTCTATGGTTTTGCCCACAATTCCAGCATGGATTTTCGCAAACAAAACAGGCAAAAAATGACCATGACTTAATTAACTCACCCAGTGCCAGCCCCTTTTCATATTTTTTGAGGTAGCCAGTGCCAGCGATTTTTATCTAAGTCATATTTCATATTTCGGTCCATGTTTCCCGACGGACAAGTTAGTTGGCGGACACACACTTCCGGTTCCGGGTTGGTCCGTCCCTTATTATCGTCCGTCAATGGAATATGCGGTCGCTGCACGCTGGTGTTAGCATGGGGATCGTATCAAACCAACGACGGTAAGCGACGTAGAGAGACGTAGCTCAACGTAAGAGGCATCGACGGTCATAACTATATTTCATAATGATAACGGAGACGTAGATCTATTTCAATGGCAAATCAGGAGTTAGTTATTGGTGCTAATTTAGATGGTGAATATCATAACTCTTGAGAGTGTAAAAATGAAACCAAATGGACCCGCAAGGGTCCATTTGGTTTCATTTTACGCTCTCAAAGAGTTACATCTGGTTAACCAACTTCCCATCATTTAGTCTGGAGGGCCCATCTGGAACCCTCTCAGGGACCACCTGTTGAAAACCCTTGTTAAAAAAGCCACCCGTAAAAATCCATATTTGGCCGCACCATTGTATAAGCCGCAGGGTCCAAAGCATGTGAAAAAAAGTAGCGGCTTATAGTCCGGAAATTACTGTACCCAGATCTCTGATACGCACAGCTACTCTTCCCTACATCACATCGCACACATGCACACCGTATCACTTTGTCTAGATGTGTGTGTGTGCATGCGCATGTGTGTGTGTGTGTGTGTGTGTGTGTGTGTGTGTGTGTGTGTGTGTGTGTGTTTTATATGCTGGCTAATTATCTCTTAACAGACGAATGAATAATTCAGCTAGAAAAAGGAAAAGCAAGCCAATTGCAGCTTTCTTCATTAATCGATCCAATCTGTCCTCTTATAGTTAGCAGAACGCTCATTTGGGAGTTACTCCCTGACTAGATACGTAGGTAGATGGATGGACTCCAGACTCCAAACAAACCCGTACTATTTAAAATGCTCTGGATGATTAATTTAACCTTTTGAACAACAGTGAAAATGGAATGTCTCCACCTCGTTATTCGCACAATTCCAAAATTCAGTGGAACAATGTTTTGCACGGACAGTGCTAGCAAGGACACTATGTGAAGCAAGTATAGCACAGCCTGCTTCCGTCATTGCATCTGCAGTCTTAATTGCTCTCAGCTTGAACCGCTCGAATTTCGTCCTGTCAAACCCCCTTTACTTCACCGGAGCACGCGAGCTGCCACCATGTGCCAGTCAGCATCCATCACCGTTATTACACTCACGACAGTCTGTCTGCCTGCGCGTAATTTGGTCTCGGCCCCCATGAGTAAGTAAGGGCAAAAGTCTGATAATATTGAGACGAGAGAAATGTTGATGAGGGTGAGAAACGTATAATGTGCAGAGGGACTGAGAGAGAGAGAGAGAGAGGCGTGGGAAACAATAATAGGTTAGAAGTAGAGGGGGTGAGAACGAGAGAAAGGAAGATAGATTAGACGTAGAAAATGGATGGCGAGAGAAACGGAAGGAGACCAGGGAATTGGGGAGGTGAGAAGTAGCATTAGAAAAAGGAGAGAGGGCGAGATCCACTTGCGACCAATGAGCGACCTCAGTTTCTTACTGGTCGTGACTATTTTACTAGTCAAGGTCACCACTATTTGTGCTTGTGGTCGTGGTAAATGGTAAATGGTAAATGGTGCATTTATATAGCGCCTTTATCCAAGGCGCTTTACATAGATTGTGCATCACATTCACCCATTCACACACACATTCATACACTGATGACAGTGGAAACCATGCAAGGTACCTACTAGCACATCAGGAGCAATTAGGGGTTAAGTGTCTTGCTCAGGGACACATCGACACTAACTCTGCGGGAGCCCGGGATCGAACCGGCAACCTTGTGGTTACCATCCGGTTACTCTACCTCTGAGCCACTGCCGCCCCGGCGTGGCTAGTCGTGGCTAGTGGTCAACTGAGTGGCAATCTGGTTGTGACTAGTTTAAAAGTCGGGAGAGACCCTAGGTCTAAACATAAAAGCAAGCATGGAGAGGTGCCAAATTACTAAGCATAACTCTAACCCTAAGCCTAAACATAACCACAATCACAGAGCAGTGCATGTTTGCAACCTGGTTGTCACATAGAGCAGGGGTTTTCAACCTTTTTGATACCAGGGCCCACCATTGATTCAGCATTTGATCCACGGACCACCATTTGATGACATTTTAGCCCCACAGAAGCAAGAGTTCTCTTGCTTTTGTCCACAATTCCAGGCTGGATTTGGGAAACAAAACAGTCAAACATACAGATCAAGATGACCATTAATCGTCTAGTTGTTTAGACCTGGGCTAATTAAGATGATGAATTGTAACTCTTGAGAGTGTAAAAATGAAACCAAATGGACCCGCAAGGGTCCATTTGGTTTTATTTTTACGTTCTCAAGAGTTACATCTGGTTAACCAACTTAGCTGGGGACCACCTGGAACCCTCTCAGGGACCACTGGTGGTCCCTGGACCACCTGTTGAGAACCCCTGCCATAGAGCATAGGAGGTGCTGGGGAAAGTTCCTCCGTTCCCCCCTCCCCTGCCCTCACGTGCCCCCGTTTCCCGGGGGACAGCCACGGCCAGAATACCTGGTCGCGCTTAGTAAGCAAGTGGTTCCGACCTTGCTAGTGGACCTCCAAACTCAACCAGAAGGACCTGGTCGGCATTAGTAATAGTAAGCAAGTGGTTGCGACCTGATTGTTGGTCGCTAGTGGATAACGTCCTTCCTGAGAAAATGACCTATAGAAAGAGTTGACAGAGATGGATAGAAGAGCAGCCTAGCAGGACTTCTGTTTCCAGACAGCCAGACAACCCAAAACATTTCTGAAAGTGAAATACCCCTTTAACCATGAGCTCCCCTGATCTCTCCAATGTTACATAACCGTAACACCAGGGGCTTTAGGTTTTATATGGATTTATAGGGGAGTATAGAATAATAAAAAATTATGAATATAAATATTTCTTTCAGTATAGAGCCGAAGGATTTGTCAATAGAGGGCCAGTGTCATGTTTGTCACACTAATGCCAGAAAGCCAAAAGGATTCCCGTTTGAACAGGAGCTACAATTGTTTTCCTTTGGCAACATTTGAATGTCCATTCATGACAACAGCACTGCGACATGAGGGCTTCAAAGCATTTCCAAAATGTTTCTCTTGGGAGGGAGATATGAAAATGAGAGATGGGTGGAAATGAGGGCAGACACAGAAGTAATGCCATGCAACACTGGTCCCCCAGCGTCGAACTTGCGTTTGTCACATTTATTGGACGAGCCACCAGAGAACACCAACAATACCCAGGAAAGAATGACAGAAGACTAGACACAAACAAAGGCTTCAGTGAAAAAAACGTGTCCAAATCGTTTGTATTTCGCTGTCCTCCCTTTGGCTGCAGGGTGGAAGTGACGTTGGCTCGCTTGGAGCCAGTCTCTGTACACGGTGTAACAAACCAGCGACGTCGCTAGAATGAGCTCTTTGGAAACTAGTGATAAACTACTCCCTCCAACACAGCTTGCCAACTCAGCCCATCGGCTGCTCGGCAGCAGGCATTCCTTTTGGCTGGCATGGGCATTGGCATTCCTCACAAGACTCATCACTGTGCAGCTTTATGCTGGCATGGACCAGACTAATATCACTGTGTAGATGAGATATTACTCTGGAACCCTTCTGGTTTTAGTATTCATTTGTGATGCATTTTTCTCTATTATTATGGCTGTTGTAGTACAGTTCTCAAACTCTGCCCGAACGCGACCAGGACCGAACCCGAACAGGCCCGACCCGACATTTAGGGCCGGGTAGGGCCAAAAATCTCTCCTAATCAATAGGGCCGGGTATAGGGCCTCGGGCCCCATGAAAAAATAATATATATTGAATTATTTTTACTATAGTAAGAATAATAGTTATTTTCTGTATTTACCTATTATGAAGATGGTGCTGATTGCCATTTCATTTTTAATCTGTGGCGAATTCTCAAATTTTGCCCAAACCTGGCAGTTTAGGGCCGGGTAGGGCCTAAAATCCATTCCATTTAGTAGGGCCGGGCCGGGCCTAGGGCCTGAACTGTTAGGGCCGGTTAGGGCCGGGCCTTAATTTTCAGGCCTGTTGAGATTGTAGTGGCCAATTTTTTGTTGTTGTTGGGTTTTTTTTTTTTTTTTTTTTTTTTTTTTTTAACATTTTTCAAAAGTTCAAATGGCCAGTCTACATGCTCACAACGTGTCAATAGATTGGCACATTGAACTACTCCCAAAGGTTTTTAAAAATAGTAAAAAGGGATAAGGGGTTTGGGATAAGGGGTTTACCATGTAACGAAAATGGAGCCCTAGAGATGGTGGCCAATGGTAGTGACATCAAAACATCAAAGAGTCACCACACGGTCATAGCTGCCAGTGACAGTTTTATTGTGGAAGAACAGAACAACAATTATAAATAACATAAATGTTATGGTCAACGATGCTCCTAACCTTCACGGTTAACAAGGCATTGCTGCCTTTTGTGATTTTTTTTTCTTATTTCATAAAATTGGCATTGTCAGCTACCAGTGTGCAGTGAATCCGGTGACTCTATGATCACAATTGAGAAAATAACTCAAAACAGAGACACACACACTAAGACGGGTGCAACAGCATTTTCTCTTCCTCCCCACTATCTGGGCAGGTGGAGATAAGTTTGAAAGCTTCTTTTAATATATCACAGCAGCAATCGCAGAAAGTTTCATCCATTGTGACCTTTGTCAGCATTTGGAGAGTTATGATCAGTAGATCTCTGTTTGTTATACACACATGTGTGGGCGAGTTGTAATGGATGATAGGGTTTAAAAGCCTCCATTCTGAGCCTGGGTTTTGACTCTTGGGTTGATTAAATGTTGGGTAGAAGGATATTTTTGCTTGAACATGTTGCAGAGCTTTGTTAGTTTCAAGAAATGTAAATGATATGGCAACATCCTCTGGCAATTTCTGGTTTATGTCACATACACATACAGTATAAACACACAAGAATACACTACGCTATGGTGATCTATCCATCTAATCTTATGCTTGAAATACACAATGCATCCTTTATTAATCCTTTTGCCTCCTCATGGTACACACCAGTAGTGTAATTGTCTCCAAAGTTTGTTACAGATGTCATCATCTTTTATTTATGCATTTGCCTCCTATGTAAACATCATTTTACACTGATGGAGCTACAGCATTTCCAGGGAAGATGAGAACTAGATTACAAACCTGAAGAGACACCTCAGGATTTAGCACAAAGTGATCAGATTCAGCAGAGTATGCTGCTGGTTATAGAATGTAACGTTACATCAACATTGTGTTGTTGAGTGTCATGTTAGCTTAATGTTAGCAAAACGCAAAGCGGAATAGATTATAGACCGATTTACGCAAACTCCGTTCACTTCATGGGGTCAGTCCAATTGAGGCTCTAATAGATAGATCAGACCTGCCCACAATTAGTGTGGCCACAACTTGAGATCACATACACATACAGTATAAACACACAAGAATACACTACACTATGGTGATCTAGTATCCATCTAATCTTATGCTTGAAATACACATTAATTAATCCTTTTGCCTCCTCATGGTACACACCAGTAGTGTAATTGTCTCCAAAGTTTGTTACAGATGTCATCATCTTTTATTTATGCATTTGCCTCCTCATGGTACAACAGTGATATAATTGTCTCCAAAGTTTGTACAAATATATGTCATCATTATCTTTTATTTATCCATTTACCTCCTCATGGCAGTAATATTATTGTCTCCAAAGTTATTACAGATATTAAAAAATACATCTTTATCACATCACATGAACTAATGCATACTCTACCAGATGTTTTTTTTTTAAACTGCCATTGACATATTATGCATGATATAAAGTGTTGAACACTTACTTTACCAGCCATGTAAAAAAATCATGTACTGTAAGTGTTCACCTGTAGCAGTTGCTATTGGGAATAACATCAAACAGTTAAAGAAGAATTCCAGGTCACATTTTCTTAGATTTTAATAATTATAAATTTGTTACTTGAGCAATGATATGGTGCATTCTGCCCAGAGGCTAGCCTTGTCAGAGCTTTTTGTGTTTTTGTAGTTTTTGCGTACAGTATTTCCCTTTTCTGGGTGGAAAAAATATCTTTCACACAACTCATTACATATTTGCTCACAGTGTAGGATTAGTGCGCCGTGGCGTCATCATATCTAGTTAATATTTCTTAATAAGCTCTTAATAAAGCAGTGGGCATATACAGTGCATGCTATTAAAAGTAGAGATGCAAAGTACACCGTCCCCAGCCAACTTGAAAGTGAATACAAATATGACATGAATCTCTGGAATCTGTGTTTTTTAACCTGTGACTGTTTTTCACGTTTGTTTTCAAAAATCGGATTTCCGAAGCACCCAGCTCCAGGAATCATGTTTAGAAATTAATATTTATGTTCGACTCCGCCCCCTTTCCCCAAAGACTTGCCCACATTTAATATTCCTTTTCATTAATCAATGTGGAGCAAATCCTGGATGAGGCTGAGTGTGGTGTCCCTGACTGTGTGGATGGGGGCATTGCCCATGGTACTGAAGCATATTAATGTATGCCGATATAGCGGCGCTGTCTATGGTTCTGAAGTGTATTCATGTATGTGGGGAGTGCTGTCTATGGTTCTGAAGTGTATTCATGTATGTGGGGAGTGCTGTCTATGGTTCTGAAGTGTATTCATGTATGTGGGGAGTGCTGTCTATGGTGCTGAAGCATAGCTGTTGCAGTAATACCTGTGGGCGATCCACTTGTTGGCAATGTTGATAACATGAATATAATTTCGCAGCCTATTACCGGTAAGTGGTCTGAAGGGTGGGACACAAATGCTTTTGAGATTTCCAAGTGGGTCTTGATCGATGGAAAAGGTTGCAAACCTGATTCTAGTGCTGAAGCTTACTGTATGCAATGTGGAAGTAGTGCTCTCTGTGGTTGCTGAATGTAAGGGCTCCAACCTTAGTCATTATAATGGGCGTTACATCCATGTTGCCTGTTTACTCTGGTCTCACATACTTGCGCATAATGAATGGTGCTGATTTGAAAGCCGCTGCTGGCTCCAGTGAGATTGTGCAGGAAGCGTGGAACCTAATCCTCTCTCAGACAGTTCAGTGACTTACAGAAATCAGCTAATAACTTTGCCACTCTCATTAGCTGTTAACTCTAGTGCTGTTCTGGCACACACTCTGCCCTGAGCTCACTCTCGTGTAAACAAGGTGTGTGTGTGTGTGTGGGTGTGGGTGTGCGCGCGCGCGTGGGTGTGTGGTTGTGTGTGTGTGTGTGTGTGTGTGCGACTGTGCGCGCGCGCGTGTGTGTGCGTGTACGTGCGCGCATGTGTGCGTGCACACTCTCACTAAACATTCACAAACACACAAATGTGCATTATGTTTTACAACATGATATTACATACTGTGGTATGGTATACAATGAATAGTGAAAATAGATGATCTAAATATTGTATCAGAATGTGTTGTTTGCTTGTAGCCTAGATCAGCTATTTTTCAATATTTTTTAGGGGTGGGACTCGATTAAAAATTTTGATCTAATTAATTAGAGGCTCAATAATTAATTAATCTCAATTAATCTCATTTTAATCGCATATTATTATTTACCTGAGAAAAGTGAGAAAGCACATTTTTGAACTGAATTTATTATTATTATTATTATTATTATTATTATTATTATTATTATTATTATTATATTATGAGTGAAGCAATGAACTGAATGAGTGAAGCAATGAACTGAATACTAGGCCTGTGAATCTGTGGGTGTCCCACGATACAATTCAGTATCAATTTTCTGGGTCACGATTCGATCCAAAAACTAGATTTCTAGATTTTTTTTTTTTTTAAATTCTCGATTCAAAAAGATTCCCCAATTCCAAAGCTTTCCTCTTTTCTTTTTTTCTTCTTCTTATTTACCAAATTCAAGTACAAACGTTAGCATTTCTCAGTCAGTCCAGTACAATAATTGACTCTGGGGCAAAATAAATAAAATACTGGCAGTGCCACACACACAGCGCTGATTGTTCTGGAGCATACATTTGCGTACATTTAGCAGTCATTATTATCATGCAATTTAGTGTCAGATAAACACAGTGAAGTGAACTACTCTGAACTAGGCTACTATGATCAAACCGTTTGCCCAAAGCCCACGTCAGTTGATCATCTGAGCGCACACACACACACACACACACACACACACACACACACACACACACACACACACACACACACACACACACACACACACACACACACACACACACACACACACACACACACACACACGGCTACAGCCAATATGAACTCGACTCCAGCTGCACTGATGAGCGCCGGTCGCCAACTCCAGTTTGTCCCTATTCAAGCCATTGAATGTCGGACACCTCAACGACGCTCTGGTACTAGCCAGAATGCAGAAAGACTTACCCAAGCTCCCTTCTCTTCACGGGGTCAGTCCAATGGCGGCTCTTCTACATAGATTTCTACGAAACGGGGACAGTAACACTAGCTCCAACATGTTGGATGTGATTTGAGGCTCGAACTGCTGCGATGGTATGCACATTCTTTGTTGCATAAACTGCCTTTTTGTCCACGCTTCCATCCGTTCTTTGCTTAAATCTAAATTTGCCATCAACGGGGCCGAGTAATGCTTGCTCATCTGGTTTGTTGTTCATGTTGCGAGTTGTTTTGTTTTGTTTTTGCTGCGGGGGAAGAGGACGACGAGGCGGACGGAGCTTTAGAGTATAGACTCTACATTGACTTCAACTGCAGTTTGTCCCTATTCAGGCCATTTGAACAGCGCTCAAGCGCTCAGTTTCTGACTCCTCAATGTCGTGACTCCGGGTGGACTGCCGCTTCCGTGTGCGTTAGCATATTGGGTAGGTGTGAAACGGTGATACAGTGAGAAACGTTCCACTTCAATGGTGTGAATGGGCCATCAGTGACAAACGTTCCGTTCCAATGGTGGACAAAGAAAAGGTGCGAATAAATGCGTTATTTTTCATAACGCGCTATATTTTCTGTAATTAATTAGTCTCAATTAACGCGCTAAAGTCCCGGGCCTAATATTTTTCTTAACCCATGCAGCCAGGTTATTTATATTTTTACATTTCCAGAAAGAAACACCAAACGAAAGAGAGCAAGTCTCTCTCTCTCTCTCTCTCTCTCTCTCTCTCTCTCTCTCTCTCTCTCTCTCTCTCTCTCTCCATAATTGCATTATTTATTTTGGATACATGTCGTCACTCCCACCCAACCTCATCAGCTTGGTATCGTGACCTTTTTCTGCACGTCATTCAACCTCTCTCACCCGCCTTGCATTTCATTATCAAAAGGCCACCGGTTCAATGCCAACATATTTACTGCCATGTCTCCTGTCAAGAGTTTTATGCAATTAAGACACTACAAAACATAACCTACTAAATTTCAAAGAAAGTTACAATCTAGTCATCTAAATAAAACAGGTGTTTGTCAAGAGAGTTAATTAATTTTGTGCGTGTTTATTTCTCCAAGGCTGTTACATAGCAACATTCCGACTGTGAATTTAATTAGGCAAGTTAAATATCCATGTTGGAGTTTGGAAGCGTTCACTGGATAAGCACTCGATGGCCCTGCACCTGTTTTGAATGTGCACATATGCAGGAGGCAGCAGGTTGTTTCTTTACTGTTACTGATGATTGCTTCCAAACTCCAATACTCCAAACCTGCAAGGAATTCCTTGAAAGTAAAGTAGCTCAAAGCACATCTGTGGTGTATTTTTAACGAAATAAACACCCAGCATAATTCAAGACTTTTGTACAGTTACAAAGGCGGGGTGTTGGACGTTATTTAATACATTTAGATCTTTAGAACTTTGTCTGTTTGGTTGTATGGGCTGTCAATGACAAATTGCCAAAAATTCAGGTCGTAGATTTAAATTATCCATTGTGTCCTGATTAGATTCTAGTTTCTGAAGTTAGATTCTAGTTCCTCCTGCCAGATTCTAGTCCCCCACGGTAGAGTCAGTTCCTCTCAGTAGACTGTAGTTTCTGAAGTTAGTTTCCAGTTTCTGATACTAGATTCTAGTTCCCGACACTAGATTCTAGTTTGTGACACTAGATTCTAGTTCCTGGCGCAAGATTCTAGTTTTTCTGGAAAAATCTCTTTCTGTGTCAGTGATGCTTAACATATTTCATAGGAAGGACCCCTATTATTTAGCTGCAGTAACTCATCTAAAAACATGTTGTTCTAGGGATCCCCCAGAAGCAAAGATTCCAGTTAAAAATGTTTGCTTCTGAAATAATGTATTCAAAGATTTGCACCACATTTTAACAATTTTTCAAAAATAGCAGAACTACAATCTCATATCGCACCACTCGGTGGCGCGATATGAGCTGGTAGATCTGCTGCTATTTTTCAACAGCTAAAACACCAAAACGGGTTCAGCACACAAAGGGTTAACACATTATTCAGGGTGGGGCAAACATCACACTGATGTGAACATCATCATATACATCATTTGAATTCTGGCAAATCACAGTTTGTGTTCCCATGTTGTCTTCAATGTTTGTGTTTACACAGACCCTCACAGCTGGACAGAGTGCTCAAAAAGATGCTCTTTTAATTGGTCGCAGAGCTCATTGCCAGGTCCGACACAAGCATTTTGTCTGGCTAAAATCGGCTTCAATTCACGTAGTGCGTGCCGTGCAGGGCTTAAATTTATTCTAAATCTGTCGTGCATAGAAAGAAGTGTTTGGTTCTGACCCTGGGGAAAGTGAACCATGGGTGGCTCATAACGGAGCAATTAGATTTTTTAATTGAATTAACAGCAACACATTTAGAAGCAGCAGTTTTCACAGCTCTTCAAGTAGAAGTGAGTGACATCACACTGTGCACAGTTGGACTTCACATGATGACAAAACTTTCTCAGTTCTAAATCAAAGAAAGCAGCATGTGTGCTAATGCAAACAGCACTTGCATAACAGGGTGGATGTAACATGTCCCATTTGGGGGGGGGGGGGGGGGGGGGGGGGGGGGCAAGAGAACATGTTGGAGGGGCAAGAGAAAATGGTATGGGGGCGGCTTCATCGCCCGTGTCGCTTCGCGCCACAGGCGATGAAGTTGCACCCATACCATTTTCGGTTACAGGACTATATTTATTAGTCAAGTAAAGCATCAATAATAGCAACAGTTGTTGTTGAAGTTGCAACAGACACGCAGCATGCATAAAGCTAAAGGTCTGACTCAGAGAGTTTTCTGTTTTCAATGATGAAATGCTGTTGGTTTAGTGGCACAGCTGTAGTTAGTTAGTAGCAGTAGTAGTGTTTCAAATCATTTTAAATATAAGCACTTTAATTTGAAATATCTTGGGTTGTTTTGCATGTGTTTGCATGTGTTTGGGGGGGCAGACTGGGTATTTAGGGGGGCATTGCCCCCCATGCCCATGCCTAGATCCGCCCCTGTTGCATAAAGACCAAGATAACTGCCTTGTTTTTCACATCACATATGTGAAGCCACAGATTATTACACCCAACCCCCTCTGCCATCCACTCCAATGTTGCTGTAATGATAATCTTTATGCATAATTGTCAAGGCAATGAGTATTTACTATGGAAGCCAGGAGAACATGTTCTGACAAATAGCTCCATGAGCATAAAAGGTACATGTGCGTCGCTGTTGAGGCCCTATGTTAATTGATGGGTTACACGTTCGCTATACCGCCTTTGTGCATGTTAGTAATATTTCTATATACAATATATAGAGGGAATTCACAGTAATATTTCTACAGTATATAGAGGGAATTCACATTAATATTTCTATATACAGTATATAGAGGGAATTCACATTGAGAATTCACTTCATAAGGCATTTGGCACTGCACATAGGGCAGTTGGGTAATCTTTTTGGCAAAAAAGCTCCCATTATTTCCACGTTATTCAGTTGCTTCTTGCTGTTACTCAAAAGCTGCTGACAGTAGCAGGTGGCTGCCAAGTGGGCAACGGTGTATGCTCATTAATTCACCATCGGTATTCTTTTATTTTTCTTGTATGTCCCATTTTCAAAGTTATTGCAGACAAAGGGACATTAATTGACCTGCCCAACAGGGTAGTGGGTACTCTATGTCCTGCCAATTTGGTGCCCCGCGGCATACCATATCATGACTCTCCATCAAATCATGAATTGGGCTTTAGAAACTTGAGAGGTTTGTGATTAGAGGTATTTTGATGAATAATGAAAGCACGTTTCTGTTGCTGTGTGGCTGTTGGCTGCTGTTATGCAGTATTATCTGCAAAAGTAACATTCTAAACGGTTAGTCCCAATCCTTTCTGATAAAAAAAAAAAGCTCACCAGAATCGAGTTCTAAAATCAGGCGCAGGCGTGTACATGAAACGAACATCTGCGCAACAAAATCACGAAGCACTTGCATCTTCGCATGCCGTCTTCTCAGCACAAAACGCAGGTCTCATTGAAAATGTACTGCAGATTTTAGCGATCTCTGTGTGAAAGGCCCTTTAACCCTGTTGCTAACCAAAAAAACATGGCCAACTGTACGATAGGATTGCTACGTAAAACACGGTAAAATATGTTGCATGATGTTTCTAAAACCTAATTTCTGTAAAGAAACTAGCATAGGGCCATTTAATACTACTAGATCAGGGGTTTTCAACAGGTGGTCCGGGGACCACCAGTGGTCCCTGAGAGGGTTCCAGGTGGTCCCCAGCTAAGTTGGTTAACCAGACGTAACTCTTGAGAACGTAAAAATGAAACCAAATGGACCCTGGCGGGTCCATTTGGTTTCATTTTTACACTCTCAAGAGTTAAAATATTCATCATCTGAATTAGCACCACTTAAAGAAGAAACCTACACTGTTTTGTTTGTACAGCCTGGAATTGTGGACAAAAACAAAATAATTTTTTAGTTTTAGGTCTTTGGGGTGAAAATATAATCGAATGGCGGTCCGTGGCTCAAATGCCGAATAAATGGTGGTCCCTGGTGTCAAAAAGGTTGAAAACCACTGTACTAGATCAATAATGTCGCAAGTTCCTGCAGTGTATTGTTTGGTCCGACGCTGTTGATTGACATTTTTCCATCTCCATCCCTAACATGCCGTCAAGTGTCCAGGGGCGGCAGTGGCTCAGAGGTAGAGTAACCGGATGGTAACCACAAGGTTGCCGGTTCGATCCCGGGCTCCCGCAGAGTTAGTGTCGATGTGTCCCTGAGCAAGACACTTAACCCCTAATTGCTCCTGATGTGCTAGTAGGTACCTTGCATGGTTTCCACTGCCATCAGTGGATGAATGTGTGTGTGAATGGGTGAATGTGATGCACAATCTATGTAAAGCGCCTTGGATAAAGGCGCTATATAAATGCACCATTTACCATTTACCATTTTATAGTAGTCAACACAGCAGATCAACGCGTCCGTCCTCTGCAAATGTTTTGCTAGTTTGTAGGTAAGCTATTTTCGCTGTTGGTTTTAGAACTGCGAGAAGTGATTAAACATTTCCCTGATATCCCTTGGCCCTTCAGAGGCTTAGACAGTGCCATCTGACAGCAATTAATTTCCACCATTGAGTTTTACTCAATAGTTAGCTGCCTGGTTTCCTTCAAGAAAACATTCTGTGACGATAGAAGTAAATATAGAAAATGCTCGTCCGTAAAATGTGTTTTTTTGCTGAATAATAAAACAACAACCAAGCAACCAACCATCCATCCAAACAAACACACAAACATAAACACACAAATAAACAAACAAAGAAATCCATACCCACCTGACATGAATAATGGCTCTTCCTTGCATTTAATTCTGAGAAAATTGCTGAGAATAACAGTTTTGTAATAGCAGGCCTTCAGAGGAATACACAACACATGCACAGTTTATCCTGCGGTTGCTTGCTTTGCACTGTAATTAAGGATGCTGCAAGTCCTGCAGCTGTAAGTCTTAATGTTTGGTTCTCTTCTGCACTGCTCCTCTCCTCTCCTCCATGTCCTCATGTCGGCAGCAGTGCTCAGTGGAATGTCAGGCCTAATAAACACAGACACATGAGCGTATACACACACACACACACACACACACACACACACACACACACGTGCAGGGGTTTGTTTGTGCGTGCTGCTCACACACTACACACATGTGTATACATGCAGATTTAAGGGATGTTCATACAAACCAAAATACTTGTGTGTTCTACTGACAAGAGTACACATCAAACACGCATGTATGCACGTACACACACACACACACACACACACACACACACACACACACACACACACACACACACACACACACATGCTGTGCAAGCACGCACACACCGTGCTCCATATAGTCACACATGTAGACTTGTGCACAAGTACACACATTAACACACACACACACACACACACACACACACACACACACACACACACACACACACACACACACACACACACACACACACACACTGACATGGGGGCGTATACACATGGATTTGAATACATGCGGCATTCACGAGTGCACACGTGCACGCGCTCACTGTGAAATCCCTTTAGCTGGTAGAGCATGCCATCTTAGCAGCGCAGGCCTTTACCCACGCGCTGCAGCGGCTATATATAGAAGTCATCATAGTCGGCTTTCACTGCCTCCTCATCTATTCCCCCCCCCCCCCTCTCTCTCTCTCTTCTTTTTTCTGTATTAACCGCACCACTGGTTTTCTTTTCCTAAAGTGCTTTCTAGTCCGGCCGGCCTGTCCTCGCTCGCTGTCCTTGGAAAGGTTACGAGCGTGTTTCATTCTTCTCCATTTTGCAGCCTCTCCTCTCCTCCTCCCCAGCAGGGGAAAGACGGTGGGTGGGGATGAGGGGCTGGTTGTGGAGAGAGAAAGAGAGAGAGAGTCCCTCCTGATTGAGAATGATTAAAAGCAGTGGGCTGTCACACGCCGCTGGAGGTGATGACACGACAAAATTATGGCGCATGAAAGACAGTGGGAGGAGGAGAAACCACAGAGGAGAGGAAGAAAAGAAAAGAAAGGGGTGAAAAAAAAGGATGCCGGACAACAATCCACATGCAAAAAAACGTTTCGACAAAATCGAACGCGAAGGTAGCCCCTTTTGTGTAGCTACCTCGTGTCTACCTGCCCCTCCCCATCAGCTGCCTCATTACACAGCGAATGACCTCATTATTTCCCGGTGAAACGGGCATTTCCCTGGACGATCCGATGGGGAGGGGGCCTTGATGTCTGGAGCCCCCAGGATCCCATTAAAACAAAGGTCTGTTTTAGGAGCGCTCGGAGGCGGCCGCCGCTCCATTTTTTTATATGAACGCCTGTAAACCGCCGCCAACCAGCGTGGCCGGCGAGCAGCAGCTCATCACCGCTTGCGCTGGCGTTATTAAAGTTAATGTTTTATTATGGGGCCGTGTGATTGGCCATCTGGAGTGCAGAAATCGGTGTGGTTAGCGCCATGCCACTGGTATAAATTGATTGTTTGTGCCCGTATATGACTCTGGCTGCAGGGAGCTTGGAGGGCGGGAGAGAGAGAGAGAGAATATACAACAAAACACCTTTGATGAGGACACATGGGTTGTTGTTGTGAGACGGGATACTTTTTAAGTTGATTTACAAAGTGAATAAATAGCCATAATGCCTTGATTAACATAAAGATTCAGTAGCAGCAGGAAAAAGAGACATTCCCTGAGATTTATACACCTGTAGGTGTAAATGAGTGAGAAATGTGATGTATTCCTGAAATAGCAAGTGCTCTCAGTTTTCAAAATAGTGTATTATGTTGTAAAAGGTGCACTTTTTTGTGTTTCATCATTTGGAATCTTGTGCAAAATGGGCCCATTCCACAAACAGTCTGAATGGGATCTAAAATGTCTGACTACTACATTTGATCACACAACAGAGTTGTGGTGTGAACATAATCCCTCAGCAGTGATGGCAAAACAATAACAAGCAGAACTGTTAGAAATTTTAATTAGCAGAATACTTCAAAACATTTCAATCAAGCTTTGTTGAAGGGTTATTTTGTAATTATTCTAATTGTTTTTTCCTATCCTCTTGATAGAACAAGGAAAAAAATGTTATGGATGGATTGAAGTGTAGACTTGTGCCATTTTGTGACAATGGTGTTCCCAATAATGTGTATTGCTTAAAAAGAAGACAATTCAGAATAAAGAAGAAAACACAGTAGCACACTCCTTTGCCATTAATGCATTCTGTCTGTTTTGATGCATGAGCTGGAAGATGAGTCTTGTGCGTTTTCTTGTCTATACCATATGTACAAACATTTCAGTGGCAATGGAAATTGTAAAGGCAGATGGCGTGGTGGTGAATTGAAGTCATATTGTGGTAAACGCTCCGTTTCACACAATGAATTTCACACATTAATTTTAGCTTTCGCATCAAATGTTACTATCACAAACGTTGTTTCCCACACTGCAGGCAATGGTCACATCCAAATGCTAGGATGGTGCCAGGATGGACTTTTCTTTACCCTGATAAGCATGAATACACTGTGATTTTCATCTAAACCAGGGGTTTTCAACCTTTTTCATCCCAGGGACCACCATTTATTCAGGATTTGAGCCACGGACCACCAATTGAGGACATTTTTAGCCCCGCACAGACCCCAAAACTAAAGATTTCCTTTTGCTTTTGTCCACAATTCCAGGCTGGATTTGGGAGAAAACAAAACAGTCCAACATGCAGATCAAAATGTCCATTAATCTTCTACATTCTCTAGTTGTATAGACTTGGGATAATTCACATGATGAATATTTTAACTCTTGAGAGTGTAAAAATGAAACCAAATGGACCCGCAAGGGTCCATTTGGTTTCATTTTTACGTTCTCAAGAGTTACATCTGGTTAACCCACTTAGCTGGGGACCACCTGGAACACTCTCAGGGACCACTGGTGGTCCCCGGACCACCTGTTGAAAACCCCTGATCTAAACCAGTCGTCTTCAACCTTTTTCATACCAGTGCCCACTAATTATTCAGCATTTGAGCCATGGACGACCGTTTGATGACATTTTAGCCCCACAGACCCAAAACTAAAGATTTATTTTGTTTATGTCCACAATTCCAGGCTGGATTTGGCAAACAAAACAGGCAGACATACAGATCAAATGGACCCGCAAGGGTCCATTTGGTTTAATGTTTACACTCTTAAAGAGTTACGTCTGGTTAACCAATAGCCTGGGGACCACCTGGAACCCCCTCAGGGACCACTGGTGGTCCCCGGACCACCTGTTGAAAACCCCTGATCTAAACCATGTGTCCAAGTACGCTAACTGAAATAAAGTCATCAGTAGTTGTAGGAATAATCACAAACAGTGTTGTGACTACAACTCTATTCGGAACGTCATTTTCAAATGGTCAGAATCAGATCTGAAGCCCAAACCGTGATCAGGACATCCGTAGTTTCAATCTGATATCCATATTGCACTAAATGTATATTATGTATAATGTATAACATGACAAAAACATCTACAAAATATAATTATCGGTTCAGGAAACATTGATAATGGCAGATGCTCAAAGGTTTCAAACTTCAACACCAGAACATGCATTTGGCGTAAACGAGCAGAATCTGCACAATCATTACACTCTGTAATCCTCATTATGAGTCCTAATCATAATGCAGACCAAGTTCACAGTAGCAAAACCTCGATAATAAATAAATTGTGTTCACTTATCAAGCTTCCATGTTCAAACGATATCCCAGGGCTTGGGGGGGATATCACTAATTGTCGAGAACGTTTTGGCAAGTTATGAAGCAATCAGTCATATTGCTGTAAACATAAATAGTTTGGTGACACTCTCTCTTGCATAATGATGGCTGCCGCAATGCCTCTGCTGAGAGGACTATGTGGAATGGAAGAATTAGGGGCAATTGAGTGTTCAGGGAGCACAAAGATAGGCTGGGCCGTGACGATGACTGGTTAATAAGCTGATTTAGATTCCCTGGAGACATTCTCTTGGATCTATGTGTTGAACTGGGTCAGGCGTTAGACAGACCAGCCCAACAGAACCGCGCCGTCCCTACACAAATACAATCACTGACAACTCTGTTTTTTTTTTTTTTTTTTTGGAAACCAGCCTTGACCAACAGGAATCAGCCGTCATGTGTGTTTGATTAACACTATATATTGTTTACCTTTCTGCCTCTGCCCCCTTTGTGACTAATACAATTCTATTAGGTTCCCTAACACTGTCGGAGAATAGGCCATCATCAAAAGGCCATTTGCAGCAATGTCCACTTTCCCAGATGTAATCGGCACAATTGACTGTACTCGTGTTGCTGTAACAGCTCCATATAGAAATCAGCTTCAGTGTTAATCGAAAGAATGCATTCAACACAGAGTGCATTCTGTATTGAATGCAGAGTCTCGGCTCTTCAAATGTGACTCCAATGGCACTTTTTTTTAAATAGCACGGCACCTACTTGACACGTCATTATCTGTGTTTCCATTATCAAGTGCCGTGCACATTCACTCTGCATCCTATTGTAAAATCTTGGCACTTTACCAGCAAATGTAGCCCATGCCACTTGCAGCAGTACTTGCCCTAGCATAGCAACCTATTACAGGCAAAGGCTCATCTTAGGTAGATTTTATATGTATATAGCTTAGATAGCAGTTGCAGACTCCATGTGACCATAGCACTATCTAGTACTAGTATATGCAATTCAATAGCCTATATAGAATTTCTGCTGTTTCTGTTCAGCTTATGTAGGATTCACATCAACTACTAAGTATGTACTGTATACATTATGACAGGTGATGTGTAACGCTGCTGATTTCTGATGATGCAACAACATATGCGCTGATACAGCATATCAAACAGTGGCATAACTTCCATCTGTGGCATGTCAGCAGCAGACACACTGATGGTGGATGCGATTACATACAGTATGATTGGGTGGTTTCCATATTGATGGTAGAAAATAATGTTGCTCTTCAGTGACCTATATTTCTATTTGTTAGAACGATCTCCCAATTGTGGTTTTGTGTATATATGCATATATCATTAAATGTATTTGTATACAGTATATAATCACTTTGGTGATTGATATAGTGCATGTACCATTCCAGTCTGTAATCACCCATTGGGTGTGACATGAGGTGATTAGTGACGATTAGCTGCACCTGCACTATCACCACTCCTTTATAAAGAACTCACATCCATACAAACCTCAAAACGATGACGATCGGATAGCCAAAATGTCTTTCCTTTTTTAAGAATAATGTAGTGAAATGCAGTCTTGGTGTGTGCGACTCTCTCCTATTATGATTTGACTTCAACAGCAAGCCACTCACAGAGGTTTTTAATTGTGACCACTCTGCTGGGTCCAGCTAACAACATGTGCTTCATGACCCCTGTCTCGCTCACAAGCACCTTGATGTCTGTGCCTTATCCTTGGTCCCCCCCCCCAGTTGTTTCTGTGAAAGACAGAGAAGAACCATTGAACAGTGTGATGTTTTGCATTAATGTAAGCACCTGAGGCTGATCCGCAATTCTAAGTTGATTATGATCGATTATTACAAAGGAAGCATTGCCTGCAGTGCTGGTGTGTAGTACATTTGCACATTTCTACGAATCCGATCATTTTTTTTGCCCCACGCCATTCACTGCATGTACACATTTAGTACGGATCTTGTTTTATTAATGAGGCCCCGGGTCCTTCTCTGCGGGAAATGCCATGTCTGCTTTTGTATCTAGACGGCATTACTCATCTCAAGTTAACATTTAAGTTTCTAACTCGCTCTAGGCTGCAGGATAAGCAGAAATGTCATCATTATGACAACAAACAAGCAGCGCTGCCATCTAAAAGTATGAGTTCCCTGCTTATGTGGACAAGATGAACAGAAAGGTCCATTCCCATTTTACAGAAACATGGAACGTGACTTGCCTCTGGCACCACATGTGAGCACCACAACAGTGACACTCCAGCATGTGACGTCATGCCACCAATAAAAGTCAATACCTTCGAGCGTCTCTCTCTCACACGCACACGCGCGCGCGCACACACACGCGCACGCGCACGCACACACACACACACACACACACACACTCTGTTTCTCAACATTCTCTTATGCACACAAGCCTAGCGGCCTTGTGCCATTTAAAAAGCATACACAGCAAAATCCTGAATCTCAATTTAACTTAAGTTAAGTTAATTATTAAATGAACTCTGGAATTTACAGTGTACAAGTGAAGTGAACTGAGCCGACAGTGAAGAGTACAGTGCATCATTTTCATCTGTGAAGAATCTCTGGTCTGGGTCTGAGGTCTCACCAATAAGGGCAAACATTTATTTTGTTCCTTTACTAGAGTGGGGGTAGCCTGGCCTAACCTGAAATGATTTTGTCCTAGGGCGGGGGCAGGGGTGGATGTAACATGTCCCATTTGGGGGGGCAAGAGAAAATGGTATGGGTGCGGCTTCATCGCCTGTGTGGGCGATGAAGCCGCACCCATACCATTTTCAGTTACAGGACTTTTATTGGTCAAGTAAAGCATCAAAAATAGCATCAGTTGTTGTTGAAGTTGCAACAGACACGCAGCATGCATAAAGCTAAAGGTCTGACTCAGAGAGTTTTCTGTTTTCAATGATGAAATGCTGTTGGTTTAGTGGTGCCAAAATTGTAGTTAGTAGCAGTAGTAGTGTTTCAAATCATTTTAAATATAAGCACTTACCCAAGCAATATCTTGGGTTGTTTTGCATGGCTGTTTGGATGTTTTTTGGTTGTTTTCTGGGGGGCAGACTGGGTATTTAGGGGGGCATTGCCCCCCCCCATGCCCATGCCTGGATCCTCCCCTGGGCGGGGGCGGGGCACCATCCGAATTTGGACGGCAGATGAGCTGATGAGCCACTGCGGTGCTACGTCACATCATTAGCCTATTTAAGATTGGTAGAATGTCCAACCTACGACACCAGTAATGAATCGCTCTGTGCTCGATACATAAGCCTCGCGGCCATCCGACGACGGCAGAACGCGGCTTTTGGCGTCGTGTTACAACGTGGACGAGAGCTACGCTGTAGAGGGGCGTCACCATGGAAACCAGAGACACCAGTGGAAGAGGTGGATCCAGCCGGCGTCGCCTGCTTTCTTAACTATGTTGGGCTTCTGTTGCAATGGCGACGGACCACGCCTACTGCTCTCGTCCTGTCCAAGGCCTAGACACGGAAACTTAAATTCCCTATTTGGAGTGACGCCCACCCTGAAAGGTTGACTGACACTTCTAGGCCACCGTGGATAAACAAATTAGTCCAGGCTTTCCGTTTTTGCGCAACATGGACGGAAATGAAAGTCTGGGTGCGAGCCTAGAGTGGGGGTAACAAGGAATGCTACTTTTTATATATATTTTATTATATGTGTTATTTTCTATAGCATAACATGGCATAACATAACACATACCATAACATAGTGGGAGAGGGGAAGAAAGATCATATACTAGAAAAAATTACAAAAAAATAAAAACAGACAAAAAAACAACATCACACACTTACATCAACACATACATAACCACACAAGTAATGCTATTCAACTATTACACACTAGTAGAAACTACAGCATTCAATTAGTTAGCTTTTCAAAAAAAAAAAGGCATTACTTACCGGTAGTTACATTCTTTACCTTGTTCTTTCTGTTGCCACAAAGGAAAAGGAAAATCCGTCCAGAGCTTTCGCTCTGTTTCATGATAAAGGGACAAGCTTGTCTTTGTCAATGGAGACCAGGCTTTTGTTGCACAAAAAATGTAAGCATTCAGTCACTGCACAGTGCAGAATAAAAGCTTTGTTGTTTCTTTCCTGAACGTTGGTTCCAGATAATATGCGGTGCATTAAAACTACTATAGCTGCTTCTCAGCATTTACCGGTAGTTCTGAATCTGGATGGTTGTCCCTAATCATTCAAAGCGTCATAAAGCAACAGTAGCATACAGTGATGGGCAAGTTACTGGGAAAATGTAGTTAGCTACACTACTTGTTACTCTCGAAAAAATGAAGCTAAGCTACACTACAAGCTATGCCCAGAAAATGGTAGCAAGCTACACTACAAGCTACACGATGGTAGCTTGCTCCATCAATACTACATATATCTCAACGTAATGTACAACTTTCTAAGTAATAATAATAATAAATTAATATAAATAAAAATCATAATATTCTAGGGGTGGGATTGAACATAGGATGGTGGCATGTCCAAGTTTTGTAGGGATATTCAAGGTTTTCTAACCATTAAAAAAGGGGCGGAATTCGAAAATGTGTGTGGAAAATGTAGTAAGCTGCACTCCTTTTTACTCGAAACAAGTAGTGTAACTTCACTACAAGCTATTCCCAGAACAAATGTAGTAGGCTACACTATACAAGCTACAGGAAAATGTAGTTAAGCTATGTAGCTTAGCTACTTGTAACAAGTTACTGCCCATCACTGGTAGCATATAAGCTCATTGTTTTTTTTAGGACAGGGGTTTTCAACCTTTTTCACCATTTATTCAGCATTTGAGCCACGGACCACCATTTGATGACATTTCAGCCCCAAAGACCTAAAACTAAAGAATTCTTTTGGTTTTGTTCACAATTCCAGGCTGTATTTTGCCAACAAAACAGTGTAGAATTCTTAATTAAGTGGTGCTAATTCAGATGATGAATATTTTAACTCTTGAGAGTGTAAAAATGAAACCAAATGGACCCGCAAGGGTCCATTTGGTTTCATTTTTACATTCTCAAGAGTTACATCTGGTTAACCAACTTTCCATCATTTATCCTTGGGGACCACCTTGAACCTTCTCAGGGACCACTGGTGGTCCCCGGGCCACCTGTTGAAAACCACTGTTTTAGGACATACAGGAGCTGATGTAGGTGCAACGGGGCAACACAGCCTTTGCATCCAACAGTGAGAGTTAGCCATCAGCGTACCGACTACCCAACTTTCCAGGCATATTGAGCAGGTCTATACGACAGGAACGCTTTATCAGCCTGGAACAGCAGGTGCTGCTTGACTGAAGGCAGGCCCCCCTGCTGGGGTGTTTCCTTAATGAACAAACACGCTGTCTGAAATGCAGCAGATCCATTTGTCGTGCAGAGAAGATCATGTTTAATCTGCGCGGGGAGGGAGAGAGAGAGAGACAGAGAGAGAGAGAAGGAAAAAAAAATAGATAGATGTTAATCTGTTATTTATGTTGATGACCGGCCCGGGCCAGCTGGATCTGCTCTGCTATTCATAGGATAGAGACAGAGTCTCGTCTGTTCCGCCGCGCGCCGTTAAGGGCGTGATTTAAATGCACTCCTGCCTCACCGCAATCTTTCTGTGATTGTGTGTGTGTGTATGTGTGTGTGAGAGAGTGGAGGGAAGGTTGCGTGCAACCGTGCGTGCACACGTGTGCATGTGACTATGGGTGTATGGCATGGGTGTCAAACTCTGGCCCGCGGGCCAAATTTGGCCCGTCGTGTAATTTCATTTGGCCCTTGAGACATTATCAAATTAAAGGGGAAGACCACCCATTTTTAACATTTTAATGTCATTAATATACCTTAGAGATGTATTTCCTAAAAATGGAGGTCTAAAAAAATCCTTAACATTGTGAAATACATCTGATGACATCATCAAGATGTATGTATGTTAATGGTTTTTCTTTCAGACCCCATTTTGAAAATGGGTGGAATTCCCCTTTAAGGGCGTGATTTAAATGCATGCCTCACCGCAATCTTTCTGTGATTGTGTGTGTGTGTGTGAGAGAGAGAGTGGAGTGGAGATTGCGTGCAAATGTGCGTGCACACGCGTGCATGTGACTATGCGTGTATGGCCTTAATGCTTGCACGCAAGCTTTAGTGCTTGCACGTGCATGCGTGTGTGTGTGTGTGTGCGTGTGCGTGTGCGTGTGTGTGTGTGTGTGTGTGTGCATGTGCGTGTGCGTGCGTGTGTGTGTGTGTGTGTGCGTGCATTCCATATATACAGTGATGAAATGCGGTATTTCAGCGGAGTGGTGAATTGTCTTCACAGCAGGCCTCAGACTGTACCTTCTGCTCCGTTTGATTTGCATCTTCAGCAATTACTTTTTCATCCGGGTCCAAAACCACTTAGAGCAGATTGTCTGTGCTGATGCTTTATTGTCCCACTCACTTCAGAACACTGTGCAGAAGTAGGAAGTTAACTAATTACTGATCCACAATTCCACGTCAATTATGATTTATAATGGAAACATTGCCTGCTGCTGGAACATGTTACCATAATTGAGCAGCATAATTGACTAGCATTTTCATAAACATAAAATCACTGATTCACATATTGCAAGTATTGTAATAAGCTTCTCTTATGACACAATCAAGGGAATAATAATGGGGGTTCTAAAGATGAGCACAGTATGTTTATCTATTCTGCTGAGAGCTATGTGAGAAGGAAGGTTCATTTGATTTAAAGGTAGGGTAAGTGATTTGAAATTCATCGTGTAGTACCAGCCTGGTGCACTAGGGGCGCCCAAGAGTAGCTACACTATGTGAACCTGCTGCTCGATCCTGATTGGAGGAGAATTCACCCTCCACCTGGGGAACTTTTATTAGCTCCTCTGCTGACGTGGGGGAGGGGGAAACTCCATATATGGTCTGCACACCTTGTAATAGAGCATTTTAACAGAATTTTTTTTTGGGGGGGTGATATCTGACAAAAGTGAAATCACTTCCCCTACCTTTAAACATCCATGGTTATTAAATTAACCTTCACGTTGCTTCAGGTTGAGGCTGCAGCGTACTCCAAAATGTCAGTTTGAGCAGAGCTTCTCAAAACTTGGATGAGGACGAGAGGATACTGAACATTTGACCCGCCCAAGTATATGGAGATTTGTGTGCTACTATATTGTATCTCGTTTCATTATTTCATTGACAGATTTTAGCTAATGACCTCTTCAGCTAACTTTTAAAGGACCTAATATATAACATTAAATTCAATTTCTTTTGTGTTTTTGGTGTGTTTTTTATACCCCAAAAAATAACATTTTTACAATGAGGCTTTCATACCGTATTGGGGCTTTAATAGAAATTTCTCTCAAGAGCAGCTCGTTTGATTTTGGCCTCATAATGATGTCACCAATGCACCCTGCTTTGTTCACCAATGCACCCTGCTTTGTATAATTCCACCTCTTATTCAGTCTTCAGTTGCATTTCCACTTTTACAATTTCCACCATTGTTGTATTTTCCAAGCTGGCATGTAATGGTTAACAAACCTGGTATCATCTAGCATCTGTATTATAATGACTCAAATGTTAAATAATCTCCATATCAGTTCCAGCACCACGTCAGGACATGTGGTATGCCCAATTGAATCACATCACTCCATTTTAAAGAGCATTGACTGTCAATCAAACTGATCAATCACACTGTTGTATTATCGGCTGAATTGTTCGGATACTTAAAGGAAAAGCCTGTGGAGGGGAAAGAGTAACCAAACCAAACACCAGCAAGGGACTGCTGAAGTTCTTTAGCTCTGTAATGACATTGTGTTCTTATTGACCTGCCAAAAGTTTTATATTATTTTCGATTGGAATATCCCGCGGCCGTTTTACTGCAGTTTTCATGGCCTTTAAAGTTGGTATGCAAGGGGAGATCAACAGGCAAATGGTCAAAATTGTCTGGGAGTAAATTTAAAACATTCACACAAAAATGCATACCGGTACTCCCACACACACACTTTGCTCTGCTTGGTGGATCATTCAAGGTTAGTACTAATAAATTCAGACACGCTGCAGTTGACCTCTAAGTTTGGATAAGTAAGGTTCTAATAGCATATACTGCACTACTTAAAGAGATGGTTTGACCATAAAAAATAAAATGCAGTCTTGCAGACATTGATTTATTTTACAATAACCTCTGTATTGACTATATTTTATTTTTTTATCGTTATTTCAGTGAGCAAGTCCTTTCTCAAGATTAACTTTCTTGTCGACTAGAACGTCTATCTTAGATGTTTAATTAAAAAAAGTAAACGGAGGTGAAATCAGTTTTCGGGCCTTGAATTATCTGTGCTACAGAATAAAGCCAAGAAATTAGGTTCTCGACTTAAGAGATGGTTTGACGTAATTAATTATTACTTGAAGGTTTATTATGGTAGATTTTAATGTGTGTGGGATATGCCAAGGCCGATTACTTGCAGCCAGGTGTGCATGTTGTGATTATCCTCAACTCTCTTGTACTTACAGTATATGGGAACTTTCCAGTTAGTGACTTACCAGAAAGGGTAAATTGTCACTCTTTCTAGCCATAAGTAATTCCAGGTTATTGTATATAATTGTATGTATATAATCTGGCTAAAGCAGTAAATTAGGAAAAGCGTTAATATGCTTTTTACTTACATCTTACATCTCTATCTACACTCTCACATTGTTGGTTACTCACTGTTACAATACATAGTATTTTTTGCATTGTTAGGCATTTAATGAAATAGTTTGAGTAAGCCATTTCCATGCCTCTGCAAAAATACCCTTTTCTCAGTGGGCTATATGTCTGCTCTTTTTATGTAAATAGTGAACTAGGCTAAATTGTAGTAATAGGACTACAGCAAAATCTTTGACCCGACTGGACCATAGCGTCTATGATGGCATAGTGTGCATGCACTTTTTAGACCTTATTCACACTTCAATTTGATTATGTTAATATACAAGAAGAAGATCAGATTAATTCCAAGTAATTCATATTTGAATAATGCGCTGACAGTATCAGATCGTGACTTGAAAAACAGCCACTTACTCGCCGCCGGTAATGTTCCAAATAATACGCTGAGTCACATTGATCCCACCGCCTCGGAACTGGCCAAAGAGTCACTCTGCCTGTCCAGGGACTGCCTGCCTGCGTGGGGCTCACTAAACTCAAGTTGATGAATCACCCCAGATTGCAATGCCATGGCAAAACACAGATGTATACACTTGCTCTCATAAATACACCCACAAACATGGAGCCAGAACAGTCTCAATAAAGCTGAACATACACATCTGTATTCCTAATCAACATGCCCAGATTTGTCTGTGATTTGTAGCTCGCATTTGTGTTCTGTACTTGAGTTTCAAATCCACACACCCAGGTTTGTAATTCCTGTTTGAATTTCAAATCCACACACCCAGGTTTGTAATTCCTGTTTGAATTTCAAATCCACAAACCCAGATTTCTATTTCCTATTTGAAATCAGAATTCACACACCCAGATCTGTGTTTCGCATTTGAATTTAAAATTCACACATCCACAATTCTATTTCGTACTTGAAATCAGAATTCACACACCCAGATCTGTCTTTTGTGTTTGCAATCCCTATTTCACACATGAGCACAGATGTGAGATTTGAGGCCCCCTGCTGGACGCCTAATGCCAACTGCTTATCTGTGAGTTGTTTTTCTAACCTGTACAGCTACAAATCTTTTTGAGACTCTTACAATTCTTTTTGAGACTCTCTTGACGTTGGGCGGAGACAAACGTCATCATTGGCTGAGGTATCTGTCAATCACAGAGTCCTCAGCCAATGATGATGGTCTGCCTTCAGCCAATCCTAGACCTCCTTACATTGTATCAGAGCGTGCTGCCTCCTTCTGCTACTGTTGCCACATCCTGTGAAAATAAGCCAAACCACAATAATGCCATAATATAATACTAATACTGCTCTTTCAAAGCATTTATTTATAAATACTACAATTGTGACCATTTCGATACAATACAGTATATATACACACACCTATGCTACTATACACTCAGTAAAGACACCAGAATGATTCAGTCAGTCACTCCCCCAAAGTTCCAGACCTGATATTTAACTCTGGGGGCAAACAACATGACAACTATGACGTCATATCACTCAGCCCCTGGCTGTGTCTCTCCCTCCAGTCAGTAAAAGTTAGTTGCACGCTTTCGCTACTACTACGATTATGTTTATTTGCCAGCAGCTTTTTTTTAAAGTAAGAAGCAGAAAGGGCAGTGTGTTTATCCTGGATGTACCAGCAAAATGAACCCAGGTGCGGCATATTTTAATTTTCGCTATTTGATTATAGGGTTCAGAAGCTTCTATTGATTTCACTCCTGGTGACACATCGTCAACTACTGTCCAGACTCCAGAGACGCCACAGTGTCTCCACGCACAAGGCTATCTCTGTCTGGGTTCTATGAAGCAAATATTTTGATGTTTAGAAATTGTATTGAGGTTGTGTTGAGGTGAGGTTGTGTCCATAATAAAACAGAAGAAGAAGCGACAATGAATAAAAATGAATGAAAGCAACTATAAACTACTAAATAAAAGGTTTTGAAATGGTCTGAAAATGTATAGAAACAGGAGACCACGGAGTGCAGATTGAATCGCATAAAATAAATGGAATGAAGACGTTTTTTGGCCTCAGAAATAACAATGCTTATTTCTCTCACAGGATGTGGCAACCCTATTCGGCTGTTAAGTACGACGTCATTGTGGGGGCGGAGCTACGTGCTGGCTCCACTGGGAATTTCCTCCCGTTCACTTCAATGCAAAACAACAATGGCGGAACCCGTGAATCTTTTTACGATAACGTCCTTTCTCCAAAATGAACCCCTGAGAGTAAAGAAGGGGCTTAATGCTTTCAACTCGGATCGAGTAATCAATGTTGGTGTTCTCCCAGGGGGATTATTCGAGGTAAAGTCCAAGCCTCTATGAAAAAAAATATATACCAGACTGAGGTGAGTGTGGTGCTAGTTTTAGCGTTAGCTCGGTGATATTAGGCATCCTGGCTTTTAATGTTATATTCCACGTTTACTGGTGTTTCATTAGCCTTGGATAAAGACTGCCATTGCCTTATTTTATCGGTAGATAATTGTTTCCCAGCGTTTGACTGATAAAATAAATGTGGTGTGCTTGGATCCAAGGCTAGTCTGTGATCTTGCATACTCAGAATTCAAAACACATACTTGCAAATAATTACATATAGACCTATTTGTAAGATCACAGCCATTCTAGGGCTATCATGTGCCACAATCTATTTTTGGAACGTTATGTGTCATGTTGGCTGGGCACTTTGATGTAAAATGGGCCATTCTGTCCTATTTAGTCCTATAAACCTATTTTATCCTATATGTAAAATGGTCTTAAGCTATTTAAAGTAGCCAAGTGGCCTTGTACAACAGTACTAAAGTGAAGTTGAACTGGTTATCTCCTAGCGGTTAACATTAGTACACTGTGATTATACTGTTCAGCTCCCAGTACAACAATATTGTACTGTGATCGTATTTGTCAGCTCCCAGTACAACAGTATCACACTGTGTTTCAATTGTAGACTGGTTGTACGGGTCAACTACAACGGACTCAGTTCCATACCGGAACAGTGGTTGTCTGCCTGTGCCAAGAACATAATCAATCTTTTTACTTGTATTCTTAAATTTATATTTTAGAAAAATGAATATTAATGATAATCCTGGAAACCTAAACATCCTTTCATACTTAATTTCCCATGTTCCATGCTTTTCAAGACCTGAAAATCTATGAAATGAAATTCCATACTTTTCCATACTTTCCATACATGCATAGAAACCCCTCCTGGCACAGTGAGGTAGACGAAATCCAGGACTCTTTGGAGGCCCAGTCGTTGGAATGAGCTGACTTTAAATCCTCACTGGACACATTCATGTATACTTTATTATAATTTACTTTTATCAATGTTTTGGATAAAATGGTCAATTTTACATCAAGGTGCCCAACTGATCTGCCACATAATGTTCAGGTTTATAACATTATATGCCATGTTACCTGGATATCCAACTAGAAAGCCACCCCCCTGGGCTCAGCAGCTGGAAAACATGCTAGTTGCTGATGTATGGTAGGACATAACCAGCAGTGTGAGGTCTAGGACTGTTGTGAGGGTTGAGTTGTATTCGAAACAGGTCCATGTAGGGAGCCAGATGGTCACCTACAGCAAGTGTGAGTGCCCGATTGGGCAAGATAAATGCCACCACATGGCAGCCTTGCTGATATGGGTGGAGAAAAATGTGTCCCGCACTGACGTTGAGTGCGTTTGGAACAAGCCAAAGACGTCCAAATCAGACGACATTGCTTTTAAAAGAATTGCCTCTATGACACCATCCACAACACAAGGTAATTAATTCTTGATAAATTGCATTATTTGTAGTGTACATACAGTGCTTTCTTAGTTGTGATTAAGATGTCTTAATCACAACGATTAAGATGAAATATTAATTTGACTATGCATTTATACTGTCATTTCAGCTGGAATCAAAAACAAAGAAGTGAGTCAGGAGATAAAGGATATGACGGTGTCATCCTTGTCCCAGCTCCGCCGTTTCACTGGGATGTGGTGGATCTTGAAACCAGAAACACCTCAGGTATGACAAAGTGCAATGAAAATAAATAGTATTGGCCCATGACCAATTAAGTTTGACTTGATGAAACAACACACATGTACATTATGTAATGCCTTGCCATTCACTGTGTGTGTGTGTGTGTGTGTGTGTGTGTGTGTGTGTATAAAATATATATTTATATATAGACACTTCCTAGAGACGGGACGAATTGGTGACCAGTCCAGGATTTGCTGAGGCTGAGGACAAGGCTTGTTTTGTGTTGTCATCGCTTGCTGTCACTGACGCGGAGAAGCAGCAGATTGAGAGAGACACTGTCTTTCAAGCCAAGAACGATTTATGGTAACTATAACAACACACCACTACACTTCTCACAGTTTATTCAACTTCTATAATGAAACTACAGGATCAGGAGAGGTTGTCTGTTAGTCTCCACTCTCCAGATATTATGAAGTAAAGTAATACTTACTGGTAAACTTTTAGGTCACACACACACACACACACACACACACACACACACACACACACACACACACACACACACACACACACACACACACACACACACACACACAGTGAATGACAAGGGATTGCATTTTGTACATGTGTGTTGTGGGCCAATACTATTTGTTTTTTATTACACATTACATCAATGTCATACCTGAGGTGTTTCTGGTTTCAAGATCTGTGACAAGGATGACACAGTACAACTCCACTACTTGATCACCTGTGTTACTGGTGTTTTGATTCCAGCTGAAATGACAGTAAAAATGCAGAGTCAAATTAATATTTCTTCTTAATCGTTGTGATTAAGACATCTTAATCAAAAAAGAATGTATGTACACTACAAATAATGCAAATTAACTAGAATTAAATATCTTGTGATGTGGATGGTGTCATTACAGACACTCTTAGCAACAGTGTCATCAGATTTTGGTGTCTTCGTCCTCTTCGCCCTCCACACACATCCCACATCTGTACGGGACACGTTTTTCTTGACCCAAATAAGCAAAGCTTGTGGTGGCATTTGTCTTGTCCAATTGGACACTAGCAGTTGCTGTAGGTTACTTTCTGGCTGTATACATGCACCTGTATCTGTAACTCTTGAGAATGTAAAATGTTTTGAAATTATAAAATGGAAAAAAAAAACCTATACGGGTCCATAGGGTTTCATTTTACACCTGAGAGCTAAATGATCAAATCTACACAATTAGAAACTAGAATAACATTATTTTGATCAATATTGGCCTGTCATCTCCGAACACAAATAAAGAATGGAATTGAATATTTATGACCAATTTATAACAATACTGTGTTCAAATCACCTAATATAGTATGTTTATCGGATGCTTGTCAATGTGAACTGTATCTTTGGGTTGTCTTGTGTCTTTGTAACAGGATGGCTTATCGTAAGAAACGGATCACAGCTAGCAACTTTGGTCTCGTCTTGGCAGCAGTCAGGCGCAATCGGTATCCACCTTCCTTATTCAAGACTCTGCTTGGCCAGTACAACCTCAAAGAGGGGTCTAAAGTAAGTTGTGAGATAATAATTGTTTCAACTGAAGGTGTCCTTGTCTTTAAGAATCAACTTCACTAAAAATGTATTAAAATGCAAAACTACATCTAAACAGAGCTTACCTTTATGGTCAAACAATTATAGCATCTTCACATGATTGCACACACTGTGCATACATACAGTGTATGTTCAGTCATGTATTTACATGTCGGATAGAATTCTTGGGAATCTGGATCTTATGCCAGTAGGGGTGGGTCTGTTTCGGTGCCAGGGAACCTGTCACTGCATCCAGCTATTTCTCTGCTTGCTAAATTATTGCGACAAATGATTTATATGGGTCTGGAAATTGGGTCAGATGTTCTGTAAAGGTTTTGGAAATTCATTGGTAAAATGTATGGGAACCCTGAGTGCTATGTTCTTCTCCCCTCCCTTTGTCAAGGCATGTGATTGGGGCATCACCCACGAACCAAAAGCAAAACAGGAATTCACAGAGAAAACCGGGCTTGTTGTCCAAGAGAGGGGGGGGTGTTCCTCTCAAACTGCTCGGTGGATCTCCAGATGGGACCGTGTCTGATGAGTGCATTATTGAGGTAAAATTATATTTTGTAAATACACAGTATAGTAGGCAAGTGGTTCTCAACCTTGTGGTACAATTAAATCATACAAGAATAATGTAAATAGATCAACAAAAGTAACAATTATCTATTTATCTATTAATTTAATATATTTGTGTAAATTAAATGCTAAATTCCACTTTTACTTTAAAATGATTAAATTCCTAAAAAAAAGTTGCAACAGATATGAAATCTGGCCTGACTAGAAGTTTGTTGACTTGTAGCATGTGATTAGAGCAGGGGTTTTCAAACTTTTTTGACTCGGGGCACCCCTGTGAATAACCTTTTCATCCAAGGCACACCTGAATTACATTGTTAATTTTACATCATGTTAGGCTACAGAAACTGGCTATGTTGCGGATACATATCAGTTTCCATCAAAACTGACCGAAAATAACTTTATACTTGACATTCATTGACCACTGCAATCCCATCGTCCTTATTCTAGGGGGAAGGTTCACCAAAAATAGCTGATCTACAAGCTATTTTTCTCACAACGCGTCACGCGATGCGTTGTGAGCTTGTGGATCAGCTATTTTTGGTGAATAAGCGTGTGCTGTAGATGTATAAAAACTCATCAAGTAGAGTGCAAATCAGGTCTGTTTTACTAAGCATACTGAAGTCATTGATGTAGTGACATTGATGAATTCTGTATAATATCAAAGTAGTCTGAGGCACCCCTGGACTAGTGTCAAGGCACCCTAGGGTGCCACGTCACCCACTTTGGGAAACCCTGGATTAGAGCACTAAGAACATTGGTATATTCTAAGGAATAGTCTAAAAGGTTTAGAGAAGAGATTATGGCTTTGTATACAATAAAATATGAAGTGTTTTGAAATTGTGTTTTTTTTTCTCTGAAACAAAATCACAGATTTTGTGAAAGTGTGAATAGCCCTTTATGCTTCATTTTAAAATGGTGGTGTACAGTAGGCTACATAAAAAATGGGGAAATAGATGTGTAACAGCTTGTGTCACAGCTTGTAGATGATTACATTTTCAATACTCTATATTGATTTCAAGTCATATAGCCCAGATGAACTTAACCAGCTGGTGCACTATTTGCCTTTACCCAAATATTTTGATATGTTTTCCATAACACCCACCTCTAGGTCAAGTGTCCCTGGTCTGCAAAAAATGTGACGGTCCAGCAGGCAGCAGAGAAAAGAGACTTTTTTTTTTTCTAGAGCTGGATGCAGCAACAGGTTCCCTGGCTCTGAAACAGCACCACCCCTACTGGCATCAGATCCAGGGCAATCTCCACCTGACCAGAGCAAACACCTGCCACCTTGTAGTGTGGACCCTCATTGACCTCGTCATTCTGCCAGTGCAGAAAGACCCAACATGGGCAGGAAACATTGACATTCTAGAAACCTTCTACAGAGACTGTTTCCTCCCAAGAATTCTGTCCGACTTGTAAATACATGTATTGTACATACACTGTATGTATGCACATTGTGTGCATTCATGATGTGAAGCTGCTATAATTGTTCTACCAGAAAGGTAAGCTCTGTTTAGATGTAGTTTTGCACATTAATACAGTTTGCAGGGTTCCCACATCTTTTCACAAATGAATTTCCAAAACTTTTCCAGGACATCTAAACCAATTTCAAGACCCATTCCAATTTCATTCATTTGGCTCAATAATTAAGCAAACAAACAAAAAAAAGAAATTGTGGATGCTAATCCAACCGTTATAGCCCTGTGAGCACCTGTATTCCTTATGCATGCGTGGAGTGCGTGCAAAGAAAATGTTTTTGTCCGGTTTTGTTCAGTTTTTGTAGGGATTACTACAGTTACATTTCTCTCTCCACACACTGTGGACAGTGTATTTTTCCATTAAATTCTAGGACCCTTCATCAATTCCCAAACTTTTCCAAATAAATTCCAAAACCCATATTTTTCTAATTTCAAATCTTTTCTAGTACGGCTGCACAATTATCAAATAAAATATTGCAATCTAGATTCAGACACTTGTACAATGTACTTTCTAGAGAGATCCTGATATAGATTTGAACATCATCCTTTTTGTGTTGATTTCGTTGATTTCAATTTTTAGGAGGAAAAGAGAGATTCACATTTCACAGCGATAAGCGTGCAGCCCTATTTTCCAGGAATTTCATGACAGTGGGAGCCCTGATTTTGTGCAATGTGTTTTGATAAAAAGAGCAGCAGCACATTACTTCACTGGCACTTTATTAAAAGTAAAACGTTAACAAATTATCTGTGTGCAATCATTTCATCAATTTCAAATTATCTGTGTGCAATCATTTCATCAATTTCAGTCAATCATTTCATCAATTTCACGAAGTATGAGGGTTTGCAGGTTGGTAAGACACACACACACTTTCAGTATCTTGTTGATGTTTTTACTGAACTGATGTGGGATATTGTCCAAGATGCAGAACAGTTTCAGCCTCTAAATGGAGCGCTCCACGTGGATCCGTGCACTGGAGGTGAGTTTGTTTTTCTTCACTTCTTCTTGCGTGAATTGTCCATTTACAAGAAAGGATGGGATGTTAAGCGTAACCCCTTGTGGCAGGATGTCACGAATTGTGAAGCCTTTATCTGCCATCACCATGTCACCTGGTTGTAGTTGTCCAAGAACTCAAGAATCTTGTGTTATTGCTTTGTCTGAGGTGCTCCCACCGTAATAGTCACTAACAAACGTAATCACTCCATTAGGAGCCACACCTATTAAGGTTTTGTGTGTGGTCCGTCCTTTGTACTGGCTGTATAGATGACTCTGTGTCAAGCCTCTCTGTCTTGGAGACAGCAACCTCTGTGCAGTCGAGCACAATCCTACAATTAGGAAATGGACGGAAACACTCTGGCAGTGATGTCTGGTTCTTGGCAGTGGAGGGGATGTTGTTCTCAAGCATACCAACATACAAAATGTCATACAGGGCACTGACAATGGTGAGAAAAATGTTGGTTACTGTGGCTTTGCTAATATTAAACCTGGTTGCAAGGTATACATGACCGAAATTATGTCTGAGCTTCATCAAGGTCAGCAACACCTGATCAATTAGGGGCATTCTCTGGACTTTCCAGGCAGAATGATAATTTAGCTCAAATTTAGACAGAAGTTCCTCCAAAAACAGGACAGTAGCAGCATCAGGTAAGCCAGTGAAATGATGTACTTTGTCAGAACTGGAAGAAATTTGACTAAAAGAAAAGGTTTGCTTTTGTTTCTCCAGTTCTTCTTTCAGTTTCACAATTTCTCTTCTCAACATGTCATTCTCTATCTCAAGAACCACAGTACTGTTTGTAGTAAAAGTTCTCTCCGTTGAGGTACTAGGGGTCTCTGCAGTCGCAATGTCAGCATTGTGTAGTTCAGGCCCATCTGTCCCTTGATCTACAGCATTGTTGTAGTTCAGGTTCATCAGTTCCCTTATCTTCACCACTGATAGGGAGCGGGACTTTCTTCTTCTTTTTGGGTGGCTGGCCGGGGTCACTTGGGAAAGTCTTCCCCTCGTTCCATGCAAAGCGCGATGGTCCAGCAGCTTTGCCATCCGGAAAATGCCAACTGCACACCCTGGAGTTGGAGCCTGGGATGAAGTCGTCACGTCTGTAAAAAGAAAACACATGAGTTATTAAAATGTATTTATGTGCACAACAATTACAGGGTAGCAAATTATTGGCAGTGAAAAATTAAAGCTGAACTGTAACATTCCTTGTCAGCCCAGGATTTGAAACCTTGTTTACTGCACAAGTGCTGACATTATTTTTATTATTTTTCTTTTCCATCTTCTAGTTGACTTTGGGCTAATTCAGATGATGAATATTTTAACTCTTGAGAACGTAAAAATGAAACCAAATGGACCCGCAAGGGTCCATTTGGTTTCATTTTTACGTTCTCAAGAGTTACATCTGGTTAACCAACTCAGCTGGAGACCACCTGGAACCCTCTCAGGGACCACAGGTGGTCCCCGGACCACCTGTTGAAAACCCCTGTTCTACTAGATGGCTCTAGCGTCATTGGCATCAATAGCTTCATTAGCATTGCTGTTACACTGAAGACTAGACATTTCAGAATGGTGCTTACAGGGGAATATCGCTCCATAAAAAACTTTATGTACCTTTAGTTGGCCTTTCAAGATCCATAGTTGTTGTCCTTCGTCCACGTTGCCCCTCGGTTGATTTAGCCCCTAGGTGGTCCCTGTCCACGTTGCCCCTCGGTTGATTTAGCCCCTAGGTGGTCCCTGTAGTCCGATTTTAGCGTGTAATGGGAGCATACCATAGACATACTAAGAAACACAGTATAGGGTTGCCACATCTTGTGAGAGAAATAAGTATGTTATTTCTGAGTCCAAAAAACGTTCCATTTCTTTTATGCGATTCAATCTGCATTCCGTGGTCTCCTGTTTCTATACATTTTCAGACCATTTGAAGACCTTTTATTCTGTCCAACAAAGTAGTTTATAGTCGCTTTCATTCATTTTTATTCATCGTCGCTTCTTCTTCTGTTTTATTATGGACACAACCTCACCTCAACACAACCTCAATACAATTTCTAAACATCAAAATATTTGCTTCATAGAACCCAGACAGAGATAGCCTTGTGCGTGGAGACACTGTGGCGTCTCTGGAGTCTGGACAGTAGTTGACGATGTGTCACCAGGAGGAGTAAAATCAATAGAAGCTTCTGAACCCTATAATCAAATAGCGAAAATTAAAATATGCCGCACCTGGTTCATTTTGCTGGTACATCCAGGATAAACACACTGCCCTTTCTGCTTCTTACTTAAAAAAAAAAAGCTGCTGGCAAATAAACATAATCGTAGTAGTAGCGAAAGCGTGCAACTAACTTTTACTGACTGGAGGGAGAGACACAGCCAGGGGCTGAGTGATATGACGTCATAGTTGTCATGTTGTTTGCCCCCAGAGTTAAATATCAGGTCTGGAACTTTGGGGGAGTGACTGACTGAATCATTCTGGTGTCTTTACTGAGTGTATAGTAGCATAGGTGTGTGTATATATACTGTATTGTACCGAAATGGTCACAATTGTAGTATTTACAATGATAAATGCTTTGAAAGAGTAGTATTATATTATGGCATTATTGTGGTTTGGCTTATTTTCACAGGATGTGGCAACAGTAGAAGAAGGAGGCAGCACACGTCCGATACAATGTAAGGAGGTCTAGGATTGGCTGAAGGCAGACCATCATCATTGGCTGAGGAATCTGTCAATCATTTTCCTCAGCCAATGATGACGTTCGTCTCCGCCCAACGTCAAGAGAGTCTCAAAAAGATTTGTAGCTGTACAGGTTAGAAAAACAACTCACAGATAAGCAGTTGGCATTAGGCGTCCAGCAGGGGGCCTCAAATCTCACATCTGTGCTCATGTGTGAAATAGGGATTGCAAACACAAAAGACAGATCTGGGTGTGTGAATTCTGATTTCAAGTACGAAATAGAATTGTGGATGTGTGAATTTTAAATTCAAATGCGAAACACAGATCTGGGTGTGTGAATTCTGATTTCAAATAGGAAATAGAAATCTGGGTTTGTGGATTTGAAATTCAAACAGGAATTACAAACCTGGGTGTGTGGATTTGAAATTCAAACAGGAATTACAAACCTGGGTGTGTGGATTTGAAACTCAAGTACAGAACACAAATGCGAGCTACAAATCACAGACAAATCTGGGCATGTTGATTAGGAATACAGATGTGTATGTTCAGCTTTATTGAGACTGTTCTGGCTCCATATAAATAGAGCCACAAAAATGGGTGCACACACACACACACACACACACACACACACACACACACACACACACACACACACACACACACACACACAGACACAGACACAGACACAGACACAGACACAGACACAGACAGGCATGCGTGCATGCATGCATGCACGCTCACACACATGCAGGAGCACATGCACACACGCGCACACAAGAGGCCATTAAGTGGTGTGTAGGAAATCCAGCCGTGAAATCAACCGCTGAATATGGAGTGCTTCCGTTCGGGGAAAGAGAGAAGCATCGATCGCTGTCTCCCAACATAAAAGAAAGTATTGATGCCATACCCCACAAGGATTGGTGTGAGACGCAGAGACACTGAGGAATCGCACGCACTGGAAGAATCTAACCTCAGTGACCCTGCATACTTTTCTCCACCTCTACTGGGAGCACTGATTACCATGGTGTGAAACTTTACAGTGCATTTTTCTGAGCCAGTCTGTGACAGTGCTCCTCCACCACTGTATTTTGGAAGTCGCCTATATGGGATAGGCCTACGTACAGCAGTGGTTTTTGACCTTTCTCATACCAGGGAGTCGGGACCACTATTTATTATGCATTTTAGCCACGGACCACCTTTCATGTTGAGTTTTGGCTTGAGTTTTTGTCCACAATTTATGAGAGATAACTGGCAAAATGTCGGTCAAAATGACAATTCTTCTACATTTTCTAATTGTGTAGATACTTGTTGTGTTTAACGAAACATTTAACTCTCTTAACTCTTGTGTCTAAAATGAAAGGCTCTCTAGAGTTACAGATCTGTAACTGTCCATTTGGTTACCAACTGTCCATCATTTAGCTGAGGACCACCTGAAATCCTCTCAGGGACCACTGGTGGTCCCTGGACCACCTGTTAAAAACCCCGGGCCTACAGTAAACAGGGATTATATCTAAATCACTTTGTGTGAACACAAAACAAGAAATGTGCATTATTCCCTTATATAATGCTGTATATTACAGTAGCAGTGTCTGCGGGAAATGTATAATCAAATTTAGACTATAATTCAACTCCAGAGAAAACCTATTAGTGTAATAAACACAGCATTTCTTTCCTATGCCACAGGATTTCTTTCCTATGCCTCATGGCTCTTACTTACTTACTTTTCTCTATAGTGATAGATATAGATATTAATGGTTAACATATTGTAAGGAATGTAAAGGATATAGGCATAATGATAAAAGTAAGTACTTTTACAAAATGTAATGGATGCTTGCAATCAACCTTTCATTCATTTGTTTGTCTGTCCATCCATTGATCCAATGATACATAAATTAATTTATCAATCAACCAATTAATTTATAAAACAATGTTGCTTTTTTACATTTGCCTTAGATTAGACTTCCAGAATGAACACAAAATCTATATTTTAGCTACCATGAGAACAAAACAGAAGTATTACAGTAACTTGGCAGTATGAGTTCACAAGTTCCCTCCTCCTCCTCTGGCTTCATCTGGTCACTCTCAATGAGAAACAATGAACCGGAAGCAGTGGAATAAAAATATATATTTCCATACTCGGTTGTAGTTCTGTTTGGTTATGTTTACATTTGCGTTGTGGCACAGCTTCAATATGTCACCAGCAGTGCTGGTCCCGTTACTTTAAAAAAGTAATTAGTTATAGTTACTCACTACTTCTTCCAAAAAGTAACTGAGTTAGTTGCCCAGTTACTCTAAAATAAAAGTAATTAATTACCAAGAAAGTAACTATTTCCGTTACTTTAACCAAAAGGTGTTGTATGTCAAAGAGTTTGAAATTTTCAGAGCAATATGTTCAATATGTTTATAGTTAAAGTAGGCATGCAGGCACTACTGCACTAGTAGGCAATACTAGGCATTGGTATGGTTAGGTATAGTTAAGGTACAGTATTTTTCCCCTCTTTTGTTTATGTCTCACAGACACATTATTATCAAATATTAATAATCTTAACTAGTGTACTAGTAATAAGTCTTGATGCAGTTTGTGTCAGGCACAGCTGCCACAGCATGCTCTTATTCATGGGTCAGTGTGTAAGCAGAGCCATGCATAATGTAGCCTATGCCTTGCGTTCTCAAGGCAAAAAAATACCCCGTTCCCCGACCAGTAGAGTATAAACAGAGTTACGACATCTCCGTTCACTTCCATGGAAAGGTCTAATGGCGGCTGCTCTACATAGACTCCTATTGAGCACGGGGGCACTTTGTCCCTATTCAGGCTGCATGAACAGCGCCCAGGCGCCCAGTTTCTGACCCCTCAATGTCGCATTTCTGATATTAGATGGCTTTTCCTGAGAATCCCTATACGCTTTGTTCCTGCCGTCGTGTATTTAGCCCCTCTAAAGTTATTTAAATGTTATCCTTTGTCGCACGTGTTTTGGACCTGCTTCCATGGAATACTGTAACTCTTGTTGGGGAATTGAGGATTTATGCTGGACCACACTTTTTTACGTGACAACGTTACAAACGCATGGAGGGCATCAGAGACTACAGACAACTTTCTAGTAAGAACACTTTTACAGTACATTTGGGTGGAAGAGATTAAAGCAGGTGCTGCTGTAGCAAGTGTAGAAGAACATTAACGCGCTACTACAGCGCACACACACACACACACACACACACACACACACACACACACACACACACACACACACACACACACACACACACACACACACACACACACACGTCTTCTCCGTGTCGCGTTGGCAAAACGGTAGCGGAGGTTGAAAATAATGTCCGTCTGCTCCTTATATCGTGGTCCGTTGCTGCTGCTGCTGCTGCTGCTGGTCCTGCTCTGCACTCAGCAACAGGCACGCATGCTTCATTACACAGCGGAGCCCAAGTCGACCCCAAGTCAAACTGAAAAGTCAAGTGTTCTTCCATTCTTCTAGCTATCTTCCTTCATGATAGTAACGATCTGTATTCGACTGTCAGCAACGGCAACGCCGTTATAGATATGGGGAAAATAATTAGTTAGATTAGTCCGTTGCTGAAAAAATAACGGCACTACGAAACGCCGTTTATTTGAACGGCGTTATGTCACAGCTTCAATTTGTCACCAGTCTCCTCTAATGGCCGAGTACAGCCACATATCGCTCTGACTATCACCACCAGGTGTCAGTAGGTCGCCATCCAATGGATCTCTGTGACTCTTTGGCTGAAACAGGATATGCAGGGTAGTACTTCTGGGTCATATTTTTTCCGGCAGATTTTGCCTTCTTCACAACACACCAAGGGGGGTTGGTGTAGGGGGTGATCGCTAGGATGACTATCATTATCATAAATAACTCAAATCAGGCCGTAATGTCGCGGCGATTTCTGGATTATGATCCGCGATAGACATGGGCACGTGCACATGCACGTAGGAGCGTGCACCAGGCGATTTTGATAATCTCTGAGTACAGCCTTCCGTTAGGCGGTCATGCAAAAAATGGTGACCGGCTAAAAATATATTTTATTGCAGACAAATCAATTTACACTTCATAAGTATCAGTGGCCACGTCACTGGTAGGCTCGCCAATAAAACAATAAATCATTTAGTAGTGAAATGGTTAAGCAAGGTGACTATAGGGGAGGAGAGCAGAGCGGTTTGTACTACTCACACTAAGCACACAGTTCCAATACTCCTGACTACCACAATTAGTTTTAAAGAGATGCCTCACCTGTATACTACACCACCCTCCAAGATTAATTACTTTGTAGTTATCTCCCTTCCACCTCCCCAAAACACTTGTTATGGCAGCCATATGGGTGTTTAACATTCAACCAGTGCAACCACTGCAGCAATGGTGTGCAAAGAGGGTCATTTGTGGATCCAGCATGCATCGCTGAATAACAAGTCTTTAACAATTACTTTGCAAAAGTTGCAAGACTATGTTTATGTTTTTTTTTTTTTTTTGTAGAATGGATTGATCATGTTCCGAATATCAACATGGAAACTAAAAACCATGTCGCTGAAACACACCAGAGATTTTTCTGTGATAATGTATTCCACCCAACCAAAGACAGGGGTTGACACTAAGGTCTCCGAGGCACTTGCCCATCGGGCAAGTGCAAGTCAGGTTCTACTTGCCCTCAGCTCATGGTCACTTGCCCCCCAAAAATATATCCTTGATCCTTGAGAGGGTTACAGGTGGTCCCCATTTAAGTTAGTTAACCAGATGTAACTCTTGAGAACGTAAAAATGAAACCAAATGGACCCTTGCGGGTCCATTTGGTTTCATTTTTACACTCTCAAGAGTTAAAATTCATCATCTTAATTAGCCCAGTACACAACTAGAGAATGTAGAAGATTAGGTTTTTTGATTTGTATGTTAATTTGCCTGTTTTGTTTCCCAAATCCAGCCTGGGATTGTGGATAGCTAGAAAGCAGGGAAAGACACAGAGGCAGAGTGCAATGACTGCCTTCAAGACAAATTTATCTTCTGTTGTGTTATAGTGGACTAAGTTGCACACTTGCCCGATCGGGCAACCAGGTAGCAGTCTTCACTTGCCCCACCATTTTTTTTACTTGCCCCGGGCAAGCGGGCAAGTGTTAGTGTCAAGCCCTGAAAGAGCACTTATTTAGTTTTATTTGGTTCATTGCGTGTCCAGGTATGGCTCCTCTCTCCACCTCTGTGCTCATTTCACCCCTAATCTCACCATCTCAAGCATTCCCACCACCGATACATACAGTATGCTTTGTGAGTAATTTACAGAATGTGAAAATGAAGCGGTGCAAGAAACAAATATCGCACAAGACAAGACTGACTGGAACACTTATATACATTATTGTTAGATCACACCTTGACTTACAGTCACACACTATGCAGGGTTTTAATGTTTTTCAGCCTGGGCTTTTGGAGTGGGTAAATCACCAGTTTCAGTGAAACTCGTCCAACAATTATTCATTAGGAACATACACTATACAATACTTTTAGTCCAAACTCATGGTTTGGTAACCCAAATAGGATTATTATACAGTAAAGCATATCGCAGTGATACACAGTCTATTAGATGGGGTTTATATTAGCTTATAGTTGTGATTTGAAGGAGCGACATGAACTACTGCAAGCAAAATCAAATCAATTATTTGCATTATGCAAAATCATCACACAATAATGGTGTGCTGGAATATTATTATCGTGATAATATTGTATACTTCCTCCCGCAATATATATCGTTCCGGGAGGAAAAACAGGTCGCAGAACTAAAATGTTAAATGACTTCTATAGCTGCTTTAATCCCCAAAAGAAAAACAAACACAAGATAACACAAGACAGATACAAGCGAAGATTAATAACTGAGGATATACATTAGTAAGTTCTGATTTTTACCTTTTAGTTTTTTATTCATTCATTTATTGTTTTTAGTTTTTGTTTTTCAGCTGCAGTTACAGTATCATGATGTATCGTTGATGAATTCCATGCAATATATTGATGTATCGCAAATATCGAAAAATATAATATAATGATACATTCATTCATCGAATGCCTAATATCGCCACCTATATTGTATCGTGAGGGACCAATATCGTCACTCAGTACTATTTGGCCTGTAATGGTTACCATAGTTCTGTGAGCAATGCATGCTGGGTACCCGGAAGTACTGTGTTGTTGTATGCCGGTGTGATAATAAAGTAAGCCAGCCAACCGAGTAGCTCCGTGCCCCGACTCGTCTATCAAGCTACGTAGCGTTCTAGTACCGTTTCCAGATATAACAAATTGGCGACGAGGTTGTTTGAGCCCCCGCGCGCAGTGTGTGTCTACTGTGTGTGTATAGGGTGTAGTCACGTTCAGTTTTGTGTGACTTTAGACTGATTAGCTGTGGGTGGCTAGCACAGTTTAGGAGCGCGCGTCGCAGCCGTGTCTGGTTAAAAAAAAAAAAAAAAAAAAAAAAAAAAAAAAAAAAAAAAAAAAAAAAGAAGAAAAGGCGGCGGGACGTCGGCTTGCAAGGGGGAGGATTGTCAATTGAATGTCATCTGAGGAAGATAACGCTGATAATCAAGAGCCTACAAGGAAGATGGCGGGAGTTATTGGTAATATTGGCCCATTTGATGAGCATGTGGAGCAATGGAGTGCATATTCGGAGCGTTTTGACTACTTTGTATCGGCCAATGACATTCCTGATGATAAAGTGGTGCCCACATTTCTGTCAGTAATGGGTCCAAAGACATTCAATTTGCTGCGGGACCTGCTGCAACCCATCAAACCAGGGACTAAGACTTATAAAGAGATTGTGGATGTTCTGGCACAACACTATTCCCCCAAGCCATTGCTAATTGCAGAGAGGTTTAGATTTCACCGGCGCAATCAAGAGGAAGGTGAATCTGTGACCGTGTTTGTTGCTGCGTTGAGGAAATTGGCTGAACATTGTGAGTTTGGTCAAGTACTAAATGATACACTGAGGGACAGACTGGTGTTAGGTCTAAGAAATGAAGCAGCACAGAAGAAGCTGTTGACCGAGAGTGACTTGACGTTGGAGAAAGCCATTAACATTAGTGTCTCCATGGAAATGGCCTCAAAGGAGGCTCAGCAGCTGAACTCTACAGGCAGAGTACATACTGTCCAAACAGAGAAGCAAGGTGGACAGGGGCCATGTTATCGCTGTGGCCGAACTGGACACCTGGCCACGACATGCTGGTGTAAGGATATGGACTGCCGCAGCTGCGGGAAGCGGGGTCACATAGAACGTGCCTGCCAAAGCAAAAGAAGCACAGAGAAAACTACAAAGTCTGGCAGCAGACAGGACGCTGGGAAATATAGAAAGAAAACATCAGTACGCACCGTAAGACAGAAAGAGCCAATGTCAAGCGATTCTTCAGACGGAGAACAGGAGATGAGTGTGCACACCCTGAAAATAATGAAAACGGATGAAGACACCGAGGGCTATTGGGTCGAGCCCTTGCTGGAGGGGCATCCAGTGAGTATGCAAATTGATACAGGTTCAAAAGCATCCATTATCTCAAGTGAGGTTTACAAACAAATCTTGAAACATCTTCCCCTGCGGCCCGCTGACGCTAAGTTCAAAACCTATCTAGGGGAACCGGTACCCATGGCAGGAATGACAGATGTCATGGTCCAAAGTAACAATCAAGTGAAGAAACTTCCCATATACATTGTCCAGGGTGATTATCCGGCCATCCTAGGACGTGTGTGGCTGGAGAAAATGAAGCTGAATTGGCACACGGTACGACTGGTGTCACAAACAGCCACACAGCTAGCATCTATTTTGAAAAAACATGAGGAAGTTTTCCAGACTGAACTGGGCAGTATGAAAGACATCACTGTCAAGTTGAACATCAAGCCAGGTGCAACACCCAAATTCATGAAAGCGCGAACAGTGCCGTACGCCATCCGATCGAAAGTGGAGGATGAATTAGATGCCTTAGTTAAGAATGGTGTCTTGGAACCAGTTACTACCAGTGAATGGGCCACCCCCATAGTCCCTGTACCGAAGAAAACAGGAGAAATACGCATCTGTGGGGATTTTAAAGTGACGGTAAATCCTGTACTGTCGGCAGAACAATACCCTCTTCCACACATCGACGATTTGTTTGCTGGGCTGAGTAATGGGCAAAAGTTTAGCAAAATAGACCTTAACCAAGCCTACCTGCAGATGCATGTCCACGAAGACTCTAAGGAGCTGCTCACTATAAACACGCAAAAGGGACTTTTCCGATACTGCCGGCTCCCTTTTGGAATCACATCAGCCCCTGCACATTTCCAACGTGCCATGGATCAGATCCTACACGGCCTTCCTGGAGTACAATGCTACCTTGATGACATTTTGTGTACGGGAACTACGGATGAAGAGCATCTCCGTAATCTAGACGCCACGCTACAAAGGCTGCAGGAGTACGGCCTACGGGTCCGCAAGGACAAGTGTGAGTTCTTTCAACTATCTGTTGAATATCTGGGGCACGTGATTGACGCTAAAGGCTTACACACTGCCCCATCCAAGATTCGAGCCATAATGGATGCCCCGCCTCCTGAAAATGTGAGTCAATTACGTTCATTCCTGGGCTTGCTGAATTATTATGGCCGTTTCATACCGAACTTGTCATCCATGCTCAAGCCGCTACACGACCTGCTGTGTCAAGGCAAAACATGGAAATGGAGTGAAGCCTGTCAGAATGCTTTTCAGACAGCGAAAGAGACACTGGTCAGGTCAGAGGCACTGATCCATTTCGATCCCTCACTCCCCATTCAGCTGGCTTGTGATGCATCTCCATATGGAGTAGGGGCCGTCATCTCACACGTGATGCCGGATGGAAAAGAGAGACCTATAGCATTCGCATCGCGAACCTTGAACAAGGCAGAGACTAATTATGCTCAGATAGAGCGAGAAGCATTGAGCATCATCTACGGCGTCCGTAAGTTCCATCAGTACCTGTATGGAAGACGGTTTACGCTGCTGACTGACCACCGACCCCTCACGACTATCCTTGGTTCACACACTGGAATACCATCGCTCGCGGCGAGTCGCATGCAGCGGTGGGCGCTACTGTTGTCGGCGCACTCGTACGACATCAAGTACCGTAAAGCAGACCTGCACTGTAACGCGGATGCCCTGTCCAGGTTGCCGCTCCCTGTCACCAGACCGGAGCCACGTGCGGCAGAAATATTTTACTTCAGTCAGGTGGATGATGCACCGGTTTCGGCCGCTCAAGTGAGGAGAGCCACACGCACGGACCCCGTCCTGTCGGTGGTGTTGGACGTGGTGATGAGGGGTAGGTCGGGAGGAGACGACCCCGCCATTCAGCCGTATCTTTCCAGGAAAGCGGAATTGTCATTGCAATCGGGTTGTCTGCTGTGGGGAAGGAGGGTGGTTATTCCACCATCGCTACGCAAGCTCATTCTGCGACAGCTGCATGCAGGCCACAGTGGAATTGTTCGAATGAAAGAAATCGCCAGAAGCTACTTCTGGTGGCCAGGAGTCGACAGAGAAATTGAAACAACCGCTAAAACCTGTTCTGCATGTCAAGAAGTTCGGAACGTCCCACAACCGGCTCCCCTACATCCCTGGGAATTTCCCGAAGAACCATGGCAGCGTGTACACATTGATTTTGCAGGACCAGTGGAGGGGCGTATGCTCCTGGTGTGTGTGGACGCACACAGCAAGTGGCCGGAAGTGGCTATAATGAAGTCGACTACTACTGCAAAAACTATCGAGAAACTTGGAGAGATGTTCAGCCGCTTCGGGCCGCCCCTTCAGTTGGTTTCCGATAACGGACCACAACTGGTGTCACAAGAAATGGGCACATTCCTGCAAGCAAACGGGGTCCAACACATACGATCTGCCCCGTTTCATCCGGCCACTAACGGCTTGGCTGAGAGATTCGTGCAAAGCACAAAGAAGGCGTTAAAGACATCTCAAGGTCAAGGAACACTTCATCAGAGGTTGCATAAGTTCCTGTTGAGCTACCGCAGCACACCTCACGCCACTACAAAAGTTTCAACCGCAACCCTGATGTTCAAAAGAGATCTACGAACCGACTTTGACCTCCTGAGGCCGGCGACAGTGAAGGAGGCTGTTGAGAACCAACAAAAGAAACAGATACAACACCGACTGCAAAGGGCTAAAGACAGAACCTTTGCACCAGATGAAGCAGTGTTGGTAAGGAATTACAGTTCCGGACCCAAGTGGGTTCCTGCGATCATCATCAAACAGTCTGGACCCGTCTCTTACACTGTCCGGACTGCTGCTGGTTTGATGTGGAGAAGACACGTCGACCAACTTCTGCAGTCAGCGTCCTCGTCTACTGATCAACCTTCGGGGGACGTCCTGGATGAACCAGAGTTCAGCGTACCCCATCAACGGCCGCCATCAGAGTTCAGCGCACCCCATCATCTACCGCCATCACCCCGAGTTGTCCCAGAACTCAGCGGTGAGACCTTCGTTCCTGTCACTCCACCGCGAGGGACTGCGGTGGATGTCGCAACACCTGTGGCTGTTCCGGGGTCCTCTCCACAATACAGTAAGACTGAACATGCTGTTGAACGCCGCTACCCGGTAAGAGAGCGTCGTCCTCCAGATCGCATGGACTTGTAAACTTTTGAGTGTTACGATCAACCCAAATAGTTGGGGCAGAATAATCCCCTGGGTTGGTCATGGAATGAGGTAGTCTACCCTCATTCCATCTCTTTAAACACAATAAGTGAGTAAAGAGGCTGTGTAACACGTTAGTTCTGTTTTTTGGACAATACTTTATTTAGTTGTTTTGTTTTGGTGCCTTTGAAGATTTGAGTTAGGTTGGCGTGTTTCCCTTGGACTTGGACTTTGGTGGGGGTGGGTTTGTTCTAAGGGGGGAGGAGATGTTATATTTTTGGCCTGTAATGGTTACCATAGTTCTGTGAGCAATGCATGCTGGGTACCCGGAAGTACTGTGTTGTTGTATGCCGGTGTGATAATAAAGTAAGCCAGCCAACCGAGTAGCTCCGTGCCCCGACTCGTCTATCAAGCTACGTAGCGTTCTAGTACCGTTTCCAGATATAACCAATATCGTCACTCAGTACTAACTGCCCACTCAGAGAGCCCTCTCCTCTCACACTGTCATTCAAGTGTAGCAGCTTGCCAAGGTAGGCCATTTTCCACATGGGTTCTTTTCCACAACTGTGTGCCACTCTGCATATACTGACGGATAGTATGCAAATCAACAAGGCAGGCATGCCAACAGCGAGGCTCATGAGATGCGCCTGAATGAGCCACCAGGCGACAAGTGTGGTGTCCGAGTTGGCAAAGCCACGGTGGACAGAATACCTTATCACCTGTTTCAAAATGTAATTAGCGGGGGCAGCTATCTAGCTAGCTGCATAAAGTGAGCAGAATGGCTGAAAGCGGGTGCACATCACTTCCAACCATGATTTGCATATGGCTGGCTTCAGAATAGCACACAATGCCTGGGGCACTGCTTATTAATTATCTGTGCCTAACATTGTATATCTCACAGAACGGTATTAAGGCCACCTGAGCCATCCACAAGAAACACAAATAAAAGTATTTATTTATTGGGGGGATATGGTAGAAACACATCCTGATCTAATGCAGTTACAGTATGTGCACGCTAAATAATCCTATTTTTTTCCTCCTCTAATTGAGACTGAAACAGCAATATTTTAGACATTATAAACGTCTAAACTTTGTCCTGGGCCAACACTTGGCCGGTCCAGGCACCAGTTCCGCTAATCCAGTCTGAAGGCATTTCGTGGGTTTGAGACCCGCACCCATCGACCTTTGCCACATGTCTTCTCCCGTCTCTCTCTCCTCCTGTAAACTGTAACCGATAACTAAAGACAAAAAAAAGGAAATATAGACTCAAATATGGACATCACTTCCGGAGCTGGCGGAAGCGGCGCGTCTCCTATGCTTATTTTCACTGTTTTGTCTGGCACTTGTGCCACTGACGCCAAAAGAGCGTCAACAAATGTGTTAACTGTGTGATAGCCTTGCCACTCTTCACTGGCAACAGAAAGAAGCGCGTCTGTCACCATCTGCCTCACTGTCCCTGTGGCTGTATTCACTTGGGCAGCCTATTTCTGGAATAGGATTGTCTCAATATTGCTTTATTGTGATCACATTGAAATGTAGTTTTGTGAATTACTCGTGAACCACACACCTAGGTGGTTTTGATTGGTGAACAGTGTTGGGCAGTAACGAATTTTAGATTACATATTACTGTAATGTTATTACTTTTGCTCCAAAAAGTAAAGTAACAAGATTACTCTGCAAAAATGGGTAATAATGCATTACTGTGCAAGTAACGCCAAGTTACTTGTGTAAAATGAGCTTGTTGTTGCATGCAAAAATAGAACAGATTTACAAGCTATCAACAAGTACTGTAACAACAGAGATGTGCACTAGATTGTAGATCCAGTCCACTCACTGCATTCTGCGCACAATTATGTACACCAGGGGTGCCCAACCTTTTTTGACCCAAGATCTATTTTTCAGCAGCCATGCCCTCCAGTCCAATATCAACATTTCAAACCACACTCATCGTTGCTAGCCTACAGTAACTTCACAACAACACAACACTACTTTGTTTTACCACTTTACTTTATGTCCATATAAGCATAAAGTACAACAGACTTTTCATAAGTAGGCCTACAACAGTACAACATTAAGTACAACAGACTTGGTCAAACACTGCCATTGCAAATGCAATCATGATAACAAAAGTCCATTACACATTGCAGAACAATACTGTTGGCATAATTCACAGACTAGAGACAACAATCCTCCAAATGAGCCGCTTTATAAACAGACACACACACAAGCCAGGCGTCTCAAGCCCACAAGTGTCCACTACAACACGAACTGCAACAATACTGTTACGCTGATACTTTTCTTGCCGCGGTGTTGGAAGAGCAGCAGGACGGAGGCACGGGATTTACGCTATGAAGGGAGCGACCCATGTACAGTCCGGCGCATCATAGCGCTAGTAGTCTACAACGCTACTCTCCCCCATTTTTACCGTCTGTGTCGGTACAGACTTTAAAAAAATCTTTCAAATACTCACATTCTGTTTCTGAACGTGAGGGTTCCGAGGTGATACAGCTACTAGTGTCAGTTCCCTGCTCATGTTATTTTTTACTGGGAGGCTCATGGAAAGGCTTCATGGAAATCTGGCACCCTCTTGAACACACACGCACACATGCATGCACACGCAATCGCTCTTTTTTCTTTTCCCTCCTATTTTTTCCCCTTTCCCCCTGCATCTCCCGCGATCGACTCGTGATCACGCCACGATCGACCGGTAGACCGCGGACCCGGCGTTGAGCAGGCCTGATGTACACTACAAATCGCTTGCTGCTTTATTTTGTATTTTATTTTTAAATACAAGACCTCAGCTGTCTTTGAAAACAATTGTGAAAAAGTTTAAAAAGTCAAAGAGACAAAGAGACTATTATTATTCCAATAAATTGGATTCAGTTCTAAAAAGAGCTTAAAGCTTAACTCTTTTTTTTCAAAGGTGGGAGTTGAGAACTTGGGAAAGTAATAACGTAATATGTAATATATTACTCTTCGATTCCAGTAATAAGTAAGGTAATGATATTACTTTGTCTACGGGGTAACACGTAAAGTAAAGAAGTTAAAGGTAGGGGAAGTGATTTCACTTTTGTCAGATATCACCCCCCCAAAAAAAAAATCTGTTAAAAATCTCTATTATAAGGTGTGCAGACCATATATGGAATTTCCCCCTCCCCCACGTTAGCAGAGTAGCTAATAAAAGTTCCCCAGGTGGAGGGTGAATTCTCCTCCAATCAGGATCGAACAGCAGGTTCACATAGTGTAGCTACTCTTAGGCGCCCCTAGTGCACCAGGCTGGTACTACACAATGGATTTCAAATCACTTACCCTACCTTTAATATTGACCAACACTGTTGGTGAATACTTCATTTGTCAACAGTACAGGTTTGAATTGCAAAATCTGACACCTAAAGATGCGCCTTAGTCCTTCAGACATCACATTTATACATTTATTGTGGTGGTGTTGGTCACTTAAGATTAAGCTTATCTACAAGCTCACTCACACTGATGTGTTGTGAGATTAGATATCAGCTCTTCTCGGCGATGTAGGCATGCACAAATCTGATCTGATCGCTTGTAAATAACAGCGGATAGTAATAATTCCCAAGATCAGACGAGATTTGAGAAACAATTCAGATTTGACTATGCAGCCTGAACAAAGCCTCTGTGCTGTCTTGATGTCTCCTGTTACATCTATTGGTCCGCCCACATTGGACTCTTTCAAGTCCGCACTGACAGGACACTTGTTTACTCAGGCTTTTGGCAAATTGTTCACTTGTTTTTGCAATTGTGAAACATCCAAGTTTTTTTTTTTTTTTTCAATTCAATTCAGTCTTAAATTATTCATTATTATTGTCAGGTCTCCCCTCTGGCCACTCCCGCATTCCTTCAACCTCACCTCCTCATCTGGTTTCCACGCTCCAGTCCCCGCACCTGCCTGCACAATCTCCCATTGACTCCCCGGTTATATAAAGCAGTTAATTCCTTTAATGCTCTGCCAGCTTATCAGGATTGTTGCTGATTGTTTCTGTCCGGACTCCCTCCCTAGTCTCATACTTATCTGTGTTTCAGTTTACCGAGCAGGGGCGGATGTAACATGTCCCATTTGTGGGGGGGGGGGCAAGAGAAAATGGTATGGGGGCGGCTTCATCGCCCTTGTCGCTTCGCGCCACGGGCGATGAAGCTGCACCCATACCATTTTCGATTACAGGACTTTTATTAGTCAAGTATAAGCATCAATAATAACATCAGTTGTTGTTGAAGTTGCAACAGACATGCAGCATGCATAAGAGTTTTCTGTTTTCAATGATTTTAGTTAGTAGCAGTACCGTAGTAGTGTTTCAAATCATTTTAAATATAAGCACTTTAATTTGAAATATCTTAGGTTGTTTTGCATGGCATCATGTTTGGGGGGGGACTGGGTATTTAGGGGGGCATTGCCCCCCCATGCCCATGCCTAGATCCACCCCTGTTACTGAGTCCCATCTGCTTGTTCTTTTGGTTTCTTTGACCACATGCCTGTCTGTGGGGTTTGGACTGGTATACACCGCCTTTTGCATCTGTGTGTGTGGACCGTTTTCTTGGCCATGACTATACACAGTATATGACCTCTGCCTGCAAGACTTGTAAGCCTTGTCCTTTTGTGTGTTTTAAGAATGGATCTGTACGGGGGAAACTGCACTGCCATCTGCCAGCTGGGTTCTTTTCATTACCACAGGGAGCATGGTGAAAACATGATACACATTCAGTATATAACCACATCCCACACATCAGCTGCTATCACATGAAAGCAGATACACATTCAGTGTAAACCACATCCCACACATGCTACTTAGTGATTACACTACAGAGCCGTGTCTTTAATTACCCTACAATTCTGTCTGTGCCTAGTTAGGCTAGTGACCCAGTGCTGTCTCACTGTAACGTGTTTGGTCACAATTTCCCTGACATTCCCCTTCATACTGCCAGTGCTGCTTGCTCATCCCTTGGTTCATGGCAGTAACTAGATCTGTGCCCCAAAAGGTCTCCACCAGCCCAGATCACGTCACCCTGTGTGGGCAACAGTCATCCTCACAGGGTGACTTTTACGTCACCCTGCTAGGGTGACGCAACAGTCACCCCTGCGAGGGTGACGTAACAGTCACCGGTCACTGGTGAGTGGTGACTCACCAGTAAGTTGAGTCACTTTTGAGTGGTGACTCACCAGTGAGTGGTGACTCACCAGTACTGGCGGTGACTATGTTTTACGCCAGCAGGAATCTGTTACGTCACCTTGCGGGTGACGTAACAGTTGAACAGACAGACGTACGAACGGATAGACGTACGGACGGACAGACGTACAGACGGACAGGGGGTGAAACCTAGTCACCACCTTACGGCGGAGACAATCACTCTATCTCTTACTTACGTCATCATTATGTCATCTCTTAAACCGGCCAATCAGAGTACCCCCGAGGGACCAACTGCAGGCCGCCGACCACCGAACAACTGCTCACGCAACTAACGCAACTGTGTATTTACGCAACTGTGTATTTACGCAACTGTGTATTTAGTTGCTCACACAACTGTGTATTTAGTTGCTCACACAACTGTGTATTTAGTTGCTCACACAACCTGTGTATTTAGTTGCTTACGCAACTAAATACACAGTAGCAGGGCGTTAAGAACAGTAGATACACGAAGGAGTTGAGGTGGGCCATAATGGGGCTCTCAGAGCTCTCAGAGATGGAGGCAGAAACGAAGGGGCACCCATGGTAAATGGCAGCTACCAGGGAGGCATCAGAGCAACCGAAAACAGGGCAGCTGGTGTGTCAGCAGCAATATTAATACTTACTGCCATGCAAGAAATATTTTGACAAAACAAAACGATCTTTGAGCACACCAAGGTTTTATGTAGAAACTGCTGGATGCTAACTTGCATATCGGTCTGTGTGTTTACGTGTGTCCGTCTCCGCCCGGGGCTAATCTTGCAAACTGCTGAACCAATTATCACCAAACTTTGTATGCACTCTAGTAGGCTACTGCAAGCCATTTTTTCAACATAGTGTTTTATACTTACAGTATATACTATATACTTTGCAATAATTTACTTACGGGAGTCTCCATAAAATATGATTCCCCCACCCACCCCTTCTGCTCCTCTTTATATATTTTTCTTTTCCATTTTACCTCCACTTTTTGCTATACAGAAGTGAATATTTATAAGTCTCTAAATGTCTTGATGAAATGAACATGTAGGGCCCTATTGTAAACCAGTGTAATGCTTTGTTGGTGTTGTCCACAGTTATCAGTTTTGTGTTGAGTTGTGCTCGAATTATAGTGTACATCTACATAAAAAAAATCCATAAGAGCATGACTCTTATGGTGTTATTTCGCTCTGCCCCCAACAGCCTTGAGATGAAAGCTACAGAGGTAATTTGATCACATCAGCCATTTACATTTTGGCTGCGTGAATTAGAGCGTGCTCCTCAAATAACTCCTCAAATGAGCCCTGGAAAAACAAATAACAATCTTCAACATAATCTTTCATTTCAGTCCAAAGGCCACCAGCCCTTTTTTATGCAATCAGTTTGTCTGGTGACATGTTTGTCTCTCTCTCTGGCATCATCCGATATCCAATTACCACTGTCTGCCACACTTGCTAATGTGACAGCTCGCAAGTGGAGTTGGCGGAATTGTATTTTATTGTAATGACGGGGATTCTGTGAGTGTGCCGTTCTTGCACTGCAGTATTGAACATCACAGCAACTCAACGCCATAATGCTCGGTTCTCTTCACGTCGTTGGAAGTGAACATTGCATGTCAGACTTCACAATGGACATGCATGTAAAAGCTGGCTTGTTCCGTCTAATGATGTGTACCGGTTTGCGTGTGTGTGTGTGTACGCGTGTGTATCTGTGTGTGTGTGTGTGTGTGTGTGTGTGTGTGTGTGTGTGTGTGTGTGTGTGTGTGTGTGTGTGTGTGTGTGCGTGTGTGTGTGCGTGCACGCGCCAGTATACAACCTCAAATAACCCTCATCAGAAAACCTGTCATAGAGTTGGAGCGCTGACATATTTCAAACTATAATCAGTCACAACGTGACAGAAAAATTACCACCTTCCCTCAAGAACAATCAGTCACACCCATGTGCCAATCAGCGCTTCTGACGCTCCCACTAATAGACATGTCAAAGAATCCCACACTGACGGGTACAGTGAGGCTGTTGTTTTTTTTTTTTTTATAATAAATCAATAAAACAGTAATACAATATTTAGCTAAAGTTCTGTTTAGCAATATGTGGATGCTCTGGTGAGACAAGGGCCCTAACTTCCCATCAAAAACAGACGCTTTTGGCAGGAATGGTTGCTAAAAAAAAATGTATACTGATAAACTGGAAGTTTCCATGTTTTGAGAGATGGCTCGATGGGATGCTCTTCATTGCTAAGTTGGAAAAATCTGTCACAAACGGACAGAATACACAAGTCAAGTTCCCAAAAATGTGGATGCCATTCCTTGCAGTGCTTGACAATAGTTGAGTATGCTCCGTAATATCTGGCTATATGAACAAAACATATATTTATTAATATGTGACAGCGTTAAATGATCTTATTACAGGGGAGGTGTTGGATATCACTGTGGATAGACTGTGGTTGACATCATTGACTGGATACTCTCCACCACTGGAAAGAACCAGAATCCTTTTAAAGATTTTGGTTAAGTTGTTACAGTATGTGTATATTTTCTCTGTTAATTGTGTGAGACTTAAACATAAATAGAAACAAAATATGCACCAGCGGGTGCAAGCCCTACACACAACATCCCAACATCACATTTTCTCAAGTGTGATAGTGTGGTACATTGACCTTTGACTGGTTCTACCAAAACATTTATGCATCGCTTTGGCATACGATCATCATGACCCTCGTGACCATTGCGGCTCTGATTGTGACGTTGACCTTTTATTTAGCAGAGGTTAATCATCTATTTGGAACAGCCTGACAACTTGTGATAATATGGCCAAATATTGTCAAGTTATCTTACTAGCACGCAGGCACACACAACACTACACATAACCCCTTAATAACCCTACTTCGAAGCCAGCACAAAGAAAGATTATTTTAAACCATAAAACGAACACAATTTATTTTGAGGACCAGAAATGTTTTCCTCTCAATGACTATTAGTGCATTATACGTACCTGTGGGGACATTTGGCCCTCAATAATGCAAGTTCAGTGGGTACGCGTGCGCGCGCGCACACACACACACACACACACACACACACACACACACACACACACACACACACACACACACACACACACACACACACACACACACACACACACACACACACACACACAGTCATACAGGATCACTTGCATATTCTAAAGAAGCCCATGTGAATTGATCCCGATTCCTAACAATACCATATTCCTTTCTGGTCCCATTAATTACCTTCCACAACTTGCGTCTCTTTTGTTGTTAAATATGGGTTTCTATTAGCGGGTTCAACCACATCTCTTAACAGCCTGGTGCTGTATTTAGATTCATCTCGCCGTGCGGGGCTTGCATTCCAAATTGAAACATTTGCCGATCGTGTTCCAGTCCGGTGGGACCAGACTAGCTCTGCTCCTCATGCACTCCCGGATGCCAGCATCGACTCACTTCCATTCGAGCTGGAAAGATAAGAAGAAGACCCACCCCACCCCAGCAGGTAACTAGGTCCAGGGACCACCAGTGGCCCCAGAGAGGATTCCAGGTGGTCCCCAGCTAAATGATGGACAGTTGGTAACCGAATGGACCCTCATAGATCTGTAACTCTCGAGAGTGTAAAATGAAACCAAATGCACCCTCACGGGCCTATTTGGTGTCATTTTACACTCTCAAAAGTTAAATTTAAACATCTGAATTAAAACAAATATTTAAACAATTAGAAAATGTAGAAGAATTGTTATTTTGACCAATGTTTTTGACAGTTTATCTCAATAAATTGTGGACACACCGTTGACAATCCTTAGTTTTGCGACAGGGAGACTAAACTCAACATCAGTGGTGGTCCTCCGTGGCTAAAATGCTGAATAAATGGTGGGCCATGGTATGAAAAAGGTTGAAAACCCCTGTGCTAGTGTGTTTCTTTGCAGACCGATCTCCGCCTTCTCTGTCACCATGACCATCCATTTAAATTCTGAGATGATGACAACAGACAACACTGCATGCCTACTCGGATTGGTTTCATTTTTACACTCTCAAGAGTTAAAATATTCATCATGTGAGTTAGCCCAAGTCTACACAACTAGAGAATGTAGAAGATTAATGGTCATTTTGATCCATCCATCCATCCATCCATCCACCCACACACCTATAGCATATTCTAGTGCATTTTGGAAGTGCCACTATTGGATTTTGGCAGTTGGCAACACTGAACACAATCAACTGGCGGTAAATTGAAGCTGAAGGGGGAATGAGTGCGTCAGAGAGCCGGCATGTGGGGAATGGAGATGTAGGGGCTGATTCTAGAGGCGGGGGTGCCAGGAAGAAGAAAACGAGAGAACGGCTGCGGATGGATTGGTGGATTGACTGCAGATGTCACGTGCATGCACTGGGAAGGTCTTGCAACAGGTCTGCCATAGCAGGGGAGGCAAGGTTGCTGGAGTGTGTGTGCGTGTGCGTGCATGTGTGCATGCGTTCTGTCGCTTTCCCTGTAATCTGACCACAGCGGTGAGATGGAAGCGAGGCATAGGGGGTGTAAAGTGAATGTGTCACACAGGCAAGGCCCCTGGGGGAGAGGGTAAACACTGTTCACTCATGGCTCTGGTTACACACATACGTACAAATATACTGGGAGTGGAGGAGGGAGAGAGAGAGGGGGGCAAAATGTGTCAGAGGAGCAGGGTATGAGGATGGAGGAGATGGAAAGCGTCAGTAGAAAGGGCACAGGGCAACATATTATTTTTTCTACATTCTCTAGTTGTGTAGACTTGGGCTAATTCACATGATGAATATTTAACTCTTTGAGTGCGTAACTTTCAAAGAGTACGCTTTCAAAGAGTTACATCTGGTTAACCAACTGTCCATCATTTAGCCTGGGGACCACTAGTTGAAACCCACTGTCATGGGAGAAAAAATGGTGAAAAACAAGGGATTTATCTCTGGCGCTTGTCAATCAATTTCACCCAAACTCACCAGCAAAAAAAAGCACTAGATTTTCCGCTTTTCACTGATTTTGGCGCTAGGTTGGGGCTGAATAAAAAGCTAAATATAGCAACAAATGCGCCAAGTTGGCAACACTGGGGACGGGTCGCGGGAGAGGGCTATGAGTTTAAGCTGGGAATGGAACAGGTTATGTGTAAAAATAATTAAGAGAAGCCATGACTAGTGGTTGAAAATGTAAAAGCTGGAGTGAGAGAATAAACCACTCAAAGTCGAGTTTTAAGACGTGTGTTTGCTATTTTCCATCTGTCGTTTTGCCAGCAAGTTTTTGTTCAAGTTGTTGTCGGCTCCCTGCAGGAAATCATGCGTTCGACAAGCCCCCGCTAGGCAGTGCATAACTCTATCAGGGAGTCAGGACATGGATTTGCCTGCTCGAGTCGATATTCCGGCTTGGCTAAACTAATTTCCATTTGCATTGCGTTAACTCTGGGGCTCCATGTGCTCCCCGAGTCCCCCGCTATGCTATTGATCTCGCGCTGCTTTCAGCGTCTGGGATAATTTGTGAATGGAGGACAGAAATTGTTGTTCTAACATTTTCATCAGGTCATCAGGGACGCTATAGCGCAACTCGCTGCAATAAGACAGTTGACGGCATTATACCGTGGCAATTTGTTTCAAAACGTCACTTCAAATGGCTAAATCAAAATGTTCACCATGCATTAGTATCATGAAATGTTGTGAGGTGGTAGTTGACGGTCTGTTTAGTGAAATATAAAGGGCTTAAGTCGTAAAGTTGTGTGGACTGACTACTCTACTCTACTCTCTGCATGCGTGTTTTTCTTGCTGCAAGGTTTTGCAAGCGGCAAATGAATTTGGAGCACTTTCCGAATACCAGGTTATATAGCTCATTAAAGAGTACCCTTCGGCGCAAGAACTCGGGTCCTCAAACGACGCAGGTATTCAAACCTCTTTTCACGCGTGACCTTGTTTCCCTTATACCCAATCAGCCAACAGCAGGAGGGGTGGAAAAAATCAATGGGTCTAGAAGGCCACGTACGGCCTGTCGGAGTGGACCTAATCGGACAGGGCGAGAGGCAGCCGGAGACGAAAGGTGGGTAATGAGACCCTAATGTTCCTCTGTCTTTGGGCTCAAGGTTGTTACTGGTCGTGATAGCCATCTGCATTCAGCGACTGGGTCCAGATGGATTAGTTTAATATTGAATTAGAGGTGTCTCTTTTAGAATGCCTCGCCAGCCTTGTCCAGCGCCGGCTGGTATAATGTCCTGTGTCATTCATTGGCAGCGGCTGACAGGCAAAGAAATCTGGTGGGGAGACGCGATGAGGTGAGGAGAAAGGTAGGCGTGAATGGAGAGGAGGGCAGGTAGGGAGAGGAGGGACGGGTGGAGGTTGTTGGTAGGGAGATGGAGAAAGGGAGAGGCGGCAGTATACTACCATGTGGTGGGCGGCAGTGGCTCAGGGCTAACACGGCCAGTAGACCATGCTGGATGGGAACTGCAACGTTCCCAGTTCAATTTCTGGTGTCCTCCAGAGTTAGTGTTGGAAGTATCCTCGCTTGCATGGTTTTCCCCCGCAGTCGGTGTGTGAATAAGTGAGTGTAAGGCAAAATCTGTGTAACGCACTTTAGATAAAAGCGATATGTATAGCATAATGTGTAAGATTTGCCACAATATACTGTAAATGCACCGAACACTGTGCGGTCATACGTTGTACATCTTTCATCATGTCATAGATCGACTTCAAAAATCAATCAAAAATAGTAGGTGATGAAAACTTTTGAAAATAAAGGAGTCTTTCATCAAACAAGGAGTCTTTCTTTAAACAGATTATAGGCAATATGAATCATCCAATTCAACAAACTTGTGTGCAATCCCAGCTGAGACATGAGACAACAATCAGAGAGAGCGAGAGAGAGAGAGAATCACTGTTACCCGACAGGGGCTTTTCTTTATTTAGCGGGGTGAGGTCTTGCCTGTTTGTACAGGTTATTGTCCCACATGTTAAACATGTTGCACAACTACATTAATTTCTTCCAATCCATAGATTGCCTGTATGTTCTCAGTGTGACATCGGGGTCAACCTGTCATACAGTTAACTGCATCGCGCGTGCTTCTGAGTCTCCAGGGAAAGAAGATCGACCACTGATAGTATGACAGAGACAGAGGGAGAGAGAGTGAGGGGAAGAGAGAGAGAGAGTGCTGTAGTGGAAGGGACTCATACTGTACCCGATGAGCTGTTTTTAGCTTGGAAGGCAGAGGTGAATTGAGCAGGGCTGTGTCCACAGTGCACACGCAGACACACACACACACTCATTGCCCACACCTAGAGAGCTGGTTCCCTGGGCCTGGCAGAGTGGATGATGTTTGCTGTCACCTTGCCTTAAGTGGACTCTGTCACACTGCAGCTAGTACCGCGCCGTCCCTCTCCACCAGGCTATCCGCAACCCTCACCTCCTCCGCGTGTTGCTCTGAAATACTTTCTCCTCTCTCTCTCCCTCTCCCTATACTCCAGGTCTCTTTCAATCTCTGAGTTCTCCACACCATTATTTACAGTAACCACTTAAGCCGTATTTCTTGAAGGGTGCAATACCATCCCATGCCCAATTTGATAATCTAGTTGTGAGCTTGCTATTTTTGAGCACTAGCCCAGTGCATGCACACAGCTTTGTATGTATGTTTGTACCAAGGAATGTGATGATTTGATGAATTGCTTCTTTTTCCTCTGTTGGCAGGGGTGGATGTAACATTTCCCAATTGGGGGGCAGAAGAAAATGGTAAGGGGGCAGCTTCATCGCCCGTGGCGCAAAGCGACACGGGCGATGAAGCCGCCCCCATACCATTTTCAGTAGTGTTTCAAATACTTTTAAATATAAGCACTGAAATATCTTGGGTTGTTTTGCATGCCATCATGTTTGTTGGGGGCGCCCCTGTCTGTTAGGAACATTTCATTACCTTCACATGCCCAGTGTTGGGACATGTGCACTACGTAACTTAATATATTACATAATATATTACTAAAATGCAGTAACTTGTAATATAAATATATTACTTAACAAAATACATCTAATATATTATATTTTTCTTTCTGCATTACTGCATTACTTTCAATATTACTTTCTGTCAATCTGTTTCGTTGAAAATGTCCTGAGTGACTTTTTCAAGTTGATTTCATATGTATTTGGCCAGATAGCCAAGTGTGCTTGCTTTATTGTGGGTATGTCACTGGCCTACGCAATATTTGATTAATGGTACCACTAAATATTTGTATTTTGTAAAAAGTTTTTAAAGTAATATGTAATAGTAATATTAATATTACAATTGCTCAGACAGTAATATTGTAATATAATATATTGCTTTAATGAAGGTAATAATTAATAAGTAATGTATTAACAAGGTAAAGTAATATTCCCAACACTGCACATGCCCAAGTTGAAAGTGGTACACACATGTCTACCCTCTGCCCCAATGTAAGCTACTGTATATGTAACCTATAGCCCAGGTTTCATCTCGCTGCATCAGCGCTGAATTTAGCACTAGATAGTTTTCCAGACAGTACTCCCTCAAAGCAACCTTTGGAAATGGCAGGAGCAGAAAAGGCCCAGGGAAACATGAAGCCAGTGGTAGTATACAGTAGTCCAGAATACGAACCCAGACATGTTGAGTACACCAAGGTTTTATGTTAGAAATGTTGGGGTCCCCAGTATGTAGAAACTGCTGGATGCTAACTAGCGTATATTGAGCATACCGCACCAATAACAACCAATTAAAGACAAAAAGTCCAAATTTCATCATGCTTCATGTAGCATGTGATATGTCGAACAAAGATCTTGTCATAAGAGAGAAGGACAACCAGGTGCTCAGCGGAGAAGTATAAAAGGTTTAGATAAGGTGCTACTAAGATCAAAAGGGAACCAAAATGCAAAAGTAAAATGACGATCTGAGCACTCAAAAAGTTAAAACTTTAAAAAAGCATGAGGAGAGCATGTATGAAGTACCGTAATTTATTCAATAAATAAAGCAGCCAACATGTTTCGACTTCATCAAAGATCTTGTCCTGATGCTGAATAACTTCCAAGCATTAGTTTTGCTCAGAAAACACTCCATGAGCTTTCTTTTTTGCAAACGAATGCTTGGAATTGATTCAGCATCATGAAAACCTTCTAGTTATACATATTGCATGCTACTTTTTTGGACTTCTATGAGTTGTTAATGGTGTGTTCACATATTATGCCAGTTATGAACATTGCTCAACATATGCAAGTTAGCATCTGGCAGTTTCCACATGCTGGGGACCCCTACTCAACATTTCTAACAACCTCGATATACTCAACATGTACCAGTTCCGAAACATGATAAAAAAAGTTCCCCCATTCTGTGTTCCCAAGAAATGGAGGTCTGAAGAAAACCACTAACATGGTGAAATGTCTTGATGACATCATCAAGATGTATTTTCACCATGTTAATGGATTTCTTTAGACGCTTCTTCAGAAAAAATCTTGAAAATGGGTGGAATTCCACTTTTAACTTTACTTCAGTATTTCTTTTTTCAACTTTATAGTTACAGTATACTATACTACTACATTTCCACCACAATCATTTGAAAACTCTATGGTATCCGGTGGCTTTGTAGATTTAAAAGGCTTAGCTACTTGAACACGTTTTACTGCATCTCAGAGGCAAATATTGTATTTTTTATTCCACCACAATCATTTGAGAACCATATTGTATCCAGTTGCTTTGTAGTTTCAAAGGGCTGAGCTACAGTACTTGAACAAGTTTGCCCATACTTTTACTTTGGTACTTAGTTGTAAGTATATATTTTGTTGTGTTTGAACTTCTACTCAAGTCAATTGTTACTACACTTCATTCACCACCGCAACAAGTCGAAAAGACGCCAGAGCGGGACAATCATGCTCACAACAACAACAACACCAGCAATAATAATAGCACCGAAGAGAGCCATTATGCAGTGGGTAGATATACTGTTGGAGTAAATGGAAAAGAGATGGAAGGGAGGGCATGGAGAAGAAGAGGCGATGCCGGTGGATAGATGGGTTTACAGCTGCAGAGGGTGCCCGCCCGGCATGGTAATGGGGGCAGACAGACGGCCTGATAGATCCGTGTGGGAAGAAGCCACAGCGCTGGCTCTGACCGGATGCCGACCCTTTTCCTGGAAATGTTTTTGAATTAGGCCGGCTTTCTCCACCGAGAGACGC
>CM076983.1:14619065-14709065 GCA_039105355.1 Benthosema pterotum | reverse complement strand
TCAAAGGGATGGATTGGGGGTCAAAAGAACAAATGATTCCCGAGCGTGGCGCACACTGCAGCTCACCGCTCCAAGAGATGGGTCAAAAGCGGACAACTAATTTCACTGCGGTAACGTGAGTGACGACTTTGACTTTGTTACCAGCAGTGAGTATAGGAGCCGTCCGATGAGATTGTATTATCTGCTAATATTGTATTACCTGTTTTTCAATAACTAAAGTTTAAAATAATCTTTAAAGGTAGGGTAAGTGATTTGAAATTCATCCTGTAGTTCCAGCCTGGTGCACTAGGGGCGCCAAACAGTAGCTACACTATGTGAGCCTGCTGCTCGATCCTGATTGGAGGAGAATTCGCTACCACCTGGGGAACTTTTATTAGCTCCTCTGCTAACGTGGGGGAGGGGGAAACTCCATATATGGTTTCCACACCTTATAATAGAGCATGTTAACAGAAAAAAATATTTTTTGGGTGATATCTGACAAAAGTGAAATCACTTCCCCTACCTTTAAATGAGCATTCAGTGATTTGCATGATTGTGTGACCAAGATGTGCACATGCTCTACAGTGGGGTTGAAGTGCGACAGGCCAGCAGCACGTGCACCAAGGCCCACCCCCACTCAATCATGATTGGAGGAAGGCCGTTCTCATCCTGATTGGATGAGGGCCTGCCACCAAAACCAGCGAATATACCTTTAAAGCTAAAATGGCAACACTGCTGCGTTCCAAGAATGGCGCACTGTTTAACAAGACCACCTACATTGAATCACTAGGATTGTGGTACATAGCACTTGGTAGATTGTTAGCTTGATCAAGCTATCGCTAGACTCCATTAATTTGCCCCTAAGGCACTCAAAATGCCTGTGACAAAATCAAATAACTCTACCAAAGCAACATTCCGCCAGAGTATGGCTTGTTTTCCCAAAACAATCATGGAAGAATTTCAATGAAGAGCGAGCAAGACTGCAAGAAAGTGTTTCACTTTCGTTCCACTGGTCCCTCTCAAACATTTTCAAGTCAAGCACCACTAAACTGCACTTTTCACAAAACATTCTCTCGCGTAAGAAAAGATGAGAATGATCTCTTTTGGCTCTATTTTCAATGAAGATGTGAATTCTGCAAAGATATCTGTGAGGGAAAACAATATTTTGATGATCTTTTAAAGGACCAACATCGTATCGCACGTGACTCCCTTTTTACAGAGTCTGAGAGTCGATGAGTCCTGATGGGGCGCTTGTTTTATAGCAGACAGGAGCAGAGACATCGACGTCACCCACAGTGTCCCTTGCGGGAATCGAACGCAGGACCTTTGAGCTGTGAGGTGACAGCACTTATCACCGTCCCGGAATGCCCCCAAACACTGAAGTCCTTAAACCAGAAACCTAACCTCACAAAAACTATGCCTAAACCTAACTTTAACAGCAAGGGGATTCACACACCCAGGACGTATGGATTGGCATTCTAATGACTAGCAAGTCACGCCACCCATCAAACAGGTTATCTCCATAACAGCAAAGACACACCTACTATTGATGCCACACTTGAAATTGGGCTGGGCCCACTGCCCCAGCTGTCGTTGAAAGGTTGTGATTGATGACATGATCAATGCTGTCATTCCCTGGTGTTGGACAGAAGAACAGTCTAAAATAGGAAAACAAAGTCTGCACATTGGGTCGTTGCCGGACCACAAAGGATTTTAAATGGATCAACAACACCAAGGTGACATTCTGAGCTCGCTAGCTCTTCCTAAAGACTAAGGAAGAGTTAGCAGTCCGGGTGGAAAAACAAAATCAATCATGGAAGGTTAAAAGCAGGGTTTAAAAAATGTCAAAACACAAGAGGATATTGCTGACAGTAGCAAAAAAAAAACATTTTACACAAAAAGGCCTTCCTAAATAAAATGTTTTTTTCCAGGTCTGTTTTTGTAGACGGCCCAGAGGATCATCAGAGGTGAGCATCTAGCCTCCAGGGAATACATGACATGCAGTGTGGAGACACAGCAGAGCAGATCAGCAAGGACACTCACTCACGCTCAAGTGCAAACAAGATGGCCTGCATGCTGTTTGGGTTTATACAACATCACTCATCCCCAGTGGTGGACTGGGCAAAAAAAATCGTCCCGGACATTTTTAGCGTGATTTGGCCTAGACCGGCCCACCACAACCAGCGTGTGATGGACCTATTCTACTTGGTATAGTTGGTTAACCAGATGTAACTCTTTGAGACCGTATAAACATGAAACCATGTTAACACTCTCAAGAGTTAAAATATTCATCTAAATTGGCCCAAGTCTAGTTAGAAAATGTAGAAGATGAATGCTCATTTTGGTCTGTATGTTTTACTGTTATGTTTCCCAAATCCAGCCTGGAATTGTGGACCAAAAAGCAAAATAAATCTTTAGTTTTGGGGTCTGTGGGGCTAAAATGCCATCAAATGGTGGTCCTCTGTGCCTCAAAATTATGAATGAATAGTGGGCCCTGGGATCAAAAAGGTTGAAAAACAGTGCTTTTAATCATACCGTGATACCACCGGCCCCCTACGGGTCGTGGCCCACCGGGAGACCTCCCTGTACGCCCAATGGTCAATCCGACCCTGGCAACATCACTCATCCCTGCCAATGTCACACTCTGCACCTAACACCGCTGTGGATAGGCTACCTGGCCTGGCAGAGATATGCACTCCAGCTCTGTCAAAGCACTCATTTCTTGTTGAATGAATAAACAAAGAGCTTTTGCACTTTCATATACAGGAGAGATTCACGATTATGTCTCAGCCGACATCGAATGCTTCAGATTTGTATGTCTTTTCTTTGTAAATGTGTTTACTGGTATGCAGCGTGCTTAACATTTGCATTTTGTGTGAAAGCAATTACAAATAAATGCAAAGTAGGATGTTGCCACATCCCTAACCCTGCCACAAAAATACAGCAGCCGTTTAAGGCAACGGCAAGAACGAAATAAGACAATAATACACTATAATATAAATGTAGTGTCTGCAAAAATACCAAAGGGTTAGAGTGCACTTTGTTGTTACTGTACATAATCACCTCCTGGGGATACACCAATACACTTAACCGTTACTGCAGGATTTACTGTCTTCTATGTTTTAGATGTGTGAAAGCAGGGAGATACCGTCTTGCAAAAAACATACAGTATTTGCTATGCCCAACAGTGTTGGGACATATGCACTACGTAACTTAATATATTATATTACCAAAATGCAGTAACTTGTAATATAAATATATTACTGAACACAAAACATCTAATATATTATACTTTTCTTTATGCATTACTGCATTACTTTCAATATTACTTTCTGTCAGTCTGTCTCGTTGCAAGTGTTCTTGACACTTGCAGAAGTTAAATAATTATGTATTTTCTATAATTTGTCATCAAATGAATTCATGGAAGCCAGTAGGCTTCCATGAATTCAAGGAATACATTTAACTCCTGTGTTAACTGTCCATAGCGGAGTAGGATGAGGTAGGTCTACGGCTACGCCAGTACTGTTTTCAGGAGTGGCGTTTTTTCAAGTTGATTTCATATGGAATTGGCCAGATATCCAAGTGCACTTGCTTGTAGGTATGCCACTGGCCTACGCAATATTTGATTACTAAATATTTAATTATATATTTGTAAAAAGTTTTTTTAAGTAATATGTAATAGTAATATTAATATATTACACTTGCTCAGACTGTAATATTGTAATATAATATATTGCTTGAAAATGAAGGTAATAATTAATAAGTAATATATTAACAAGGTAAAGTAATATTCCCAACACTGATGCCCAAGGGTCATATAGGTCATGCTCACGTTTAAGTGGACCACAGTTTCTTTCAACGTGTTTAGCAACTGAGAAAATATGTTTTTACAGGCACTTACAGTTGCAAGCAGTGAATTATAGAGTATGTTTGCCATGATGAAATATTACAAATGTTTACTCTGCCTGGACCAGGTTTGTTGTTTGGAACTGTGCGTGCGTGCATACATGTGTGCGTGTCTGACATGGGCTGTCTGCCAGTGAACTATCCGTCTCAAATCTTTCTAAAGAGCAAGCCAAGACAAATGTGTTTTAAATTGCAGGGCTTTCCTGGTGGCTCAAGGATCACTCTTACAGTATATACATCATATCATACTGTAGGTATGAGTCAAGGCAGGGCCCATGTTGTATAATGTCCTTCCTGCTTCTCCCAATGTATGAATGAATGGACCATTGTAAGCGCTTTGAGTATACACACTGTGCATAGAAAAGCGCTATAAAAATGCAATCCATTATTATTATTATTATCTAACATAATCCTATGAAAGGATCACATCATATAATTGCTCCTCACTAATGTACATGATAACATATTGCATGGTGGACAGGTGTTCAGATGGGTGTCTGAACTGCCCACAACCCTCCTATGAGACACAGACTGAGATGTTGTCACGAACATTAGTGAGGAAAATAAGGTGAAAACTGGTGAAGTGGCCTTTAATGCCAGGAACACGGCCGTGTGCACGCTTTATTACAAAATGACCTGCTGCGCTAGCCTGATTTCATTCTGCTGGTACCTTATCTATCGTAACCGTTACGCTATACCGCTGCCCACTGCACTAGACACCCATTTATTCAACTATAGCGCAAGCATTGTGACTGCAACCACGGTTGTTTTCTGTCTATCTGAGTACATTTTATAGTTTTGGAAAAGAAAGAACTACTGTGAGGCTAATCTCATTACAGTTATTTTACTATGATCTTATTTGATTGTACCTTGCAAAGGTATTTAAAGTGTATCTAGCAAGGATACTATGATCAAACTATTGAATGATAGTACTGGGCTCAAAATCTTATTTAACAATGTTGATATATGAAAATCGGTGTAATGATGATACCACAACCACAATCCTAATTAATAATATTTCCACAATCAAAATATTTGATCATTTGACAATACCAGTACTACTTTGATTGTATAGTATGGCCATTAACTATGGCTAACGATGATACTTGATCAAAATGTGATCAAAATCCTGAAGGAAAAAAGGAGGTAAACTTTGTGGTCGTAGTTTGAAAGGATTGTTTCGTATTGATTTTCAATTGAGAGGCTTTCAGATGTGGAGTCTTTGTGTCTCTGGTTTCCCACATGGAGAGAGAGGATTTGTTCATATTCAGAAATTCTGAATGGGCATTAATGTAGTCCATTCAGCATGTCCTTGTTGGACAGCTGCATAGAGCGCTGATTCAGGTATTTTGAATTCAGCGTTAAAATAAATGATGAAAAAAATATGAACCCAGTTGCACATGAGATGATGCTTACTAATAGATGTAGGATAAAAGGATAATGTCAGATAATGATCCGACAGCAGCATTCCGTGCATACTTATTTTTGCACTATTTTTGCAATTATTATGCCATATTATGTCCAGCTGTTGTTGAACTTGTGTAGGCAATTAAAGGCCTATTAAATCCTAAAAATAACTTTAGTAGTTCAACAAGAGTCTAGTGTTTGGTCACGCATATTGAGAATGCATCTTTCTTGAAGGAGAATTCCACCCATTTTCAATTTTTTTCTTTTTTCTGAGGGCGTACAAATGCAACCAAATGAACCATAACGGGTTCATTTGGTTCCATATGTACGCTCTCAGAAAAAGAGAAGTGTCTAAATCCATTAACATGGTGAAAATACATCTTGAAAGATGTCACCATGTTAATGATTTTCTTCAGACCTCCATTTCTAGGAAACACAGAATGGGAGAACGTTTTTTATCATGTCCACACAGCACCTCTAAGGTATATTAATGACATATTATAATGTTGAAAATGGGTGTAATTCCCCTTTAACAACCTTGGTCTGACATGAGTAGATCTGTCTCCAGGCTGTTCCGTACTGTTGTCTGTCTTCATTTCAGTTTCTGCACAGGTCCATGACATCATTTTTTTCTGTCCGCCCGCCTGTCTGTTTACATTCACGTACCTGTCCACCAATTCATTTTTCTCTGTCTTTCTGATTCAGTCAATACTTCTACTCATTTTGCCTCAGACCATGCCCTTAAGGCAAGCTCTCCCTTGAGGGAAGATGCAATTTATTTGGAATGAAATCTTAACTCAAGCGGTGATATGTTATCTATGATAATTTTGATTCCTGGCATCTGTGGTCAGTGTGGGTGGGGAAAGCGTGCTCTCAACACCCACACGCACACACATACGCACACACAAAGAGACACACGCACATACAGATACATACAGATGTGTCTACATACCTGTAGACACAGACACACTCACACACAGTTTATTTCCGGCAGCATACTATTCAACATGCACCTACAGTATACTCATTATATTTGCAGGTGAGTGAGGTTAGAGCTGTTTCCACTCCCAGACATATCCCAACTACTCTGATAACTTACTTTGCATAACAGCCAATCTTGTCAGATCTTCCCAAGGGAATCTTATACTAGGCCGCGCAAACGAATTGGCAGATGGAAAAACCGATCATGCGAGGCAAGGGATGTAAGTACAGGAGGGGACCGTCCAGTGGTGACATTTAGCAGAGGACGGCTGCCCTTTAACAAAAGTCAATTTAACCCGCTCACACAAAGGTCAGTGTGCTTAGCCGAGCTCTTTTCACGAGCCTAAAAACTGAGCCATAGCAGTCAATCAGCGGCACAGTGACAGGTGTTCAGTGCACATCATCATCTGTTCGTCATGATTTTCATGATTTTACACCGACATGTCTAGTCTAGCAGTAATAAAATAAACATGATCAACCTTTCTAGCAGTAATAAAATGATCAACCTTTATAAAGTAATAAACGTGAATAGTAGAGAGTAATGAAATTACTCTCTACTATTGTATTGTTCATTTCGGTAGTCCATGGATGACACAAGTATTAATAACGGCATAGTTGAACACAATTTTCTTAACACATGTGCAGTATACGGCATGGTCATATAATTGCGTGTGTGCATGCCATCTGCCAGTCAATAAGCATTTAGTTAGTTTATTGTCCACAGTGGAAATTTGTCTTCGGTCTCATGTACAGCAGACAACAACAACAGAAACACTTACACAGGGACAAGCACAAGAAAACAGCGGCAAATGAAGTACAGTCAGGTTCAGCGGGACATTGTAGCATTTAGTACAGTAATAGCATTAGGAATGAAAGAGTTTTTAAAGATGTTACGGTTGGCCTTTGGTACTTTATACCGTCTACCAGAGGGGAGTAATTCAAACTCACTGCAGAGGGGATGGGAAGGATCGTTTGCTGTCTTGTTATTTTTGAGGCAAGGTTAACTATCAATTCTGTCTCAAATCTTTCTAAAGTGCATTCTTTGACTAGTGTGGTTTGCACAAAAAAAATGTGAAAAATATATATTTTTTTGTTTCATCACTACATTCTCTGCCAGAAAAAGAAGAGTGGTTTCTGTTGCAGATGGAGACAGGCAGGAAGGCAGGCAGGGAAAGCTGTTAAACCACTACTGTGAATCAGGAGAATTTACTTCAAAGGTGAGCTGGGCTATACACGCAGACGTGGAATGCTGATTCAAGGATGTTATCATACCCTCCCAGGGATATTTTAGTGGCCTGCCCCTTTGTGATGCACCGCCTATAGCAGTGTTATATCCATCTGTTAAATCTCCAGTTTCTACTTTCATGTTGTTGTTGTTTTTTTTAAAGATGCAGCAAAGTTGTTCCCTTTCCGCAAAGGACTTTATGCTGTACATCGTTGTCAAAGTCGTTGATAGCATATGCTCCATAATGGCGAAAATGGGGTATAATATGGCCTACGCGTACACACACACACGCACGCGGACATACACACACCCTGCTTCTCCCTTGCCACATTCGCTTTAGAGCAGTGGTATCAAACTCATTTGGGGTGGGGGCCGCATTGGACTTAACGTGACTTCATAGGGGCCGGAGCGCCGCGGTGCCAACCAGTCGCAGACCGCAAGCATGCACGGCACACGCATGTTTACGTACACAGCTGTTACTTCTACACTACAGTATATTACACAAGTCATATTTATTAATAAGAATAGCTATTAATATACAGTATATTGGTGACTTTCATTATTGGTTTTATACTTGTAGCCTAGACTAAGACATGTGTTATGAAAGATGCTATTTTTACTTACATAGAGCGTAAATAAACCATACGAAAATAGTATTTAAATTTCAAATACTGGTAATGGTGAAGTATAGTTCTCTCGGTTCTACACCATTTCACTGGTGAAGTATAGTTCTCGGTTATACACCTTTGTACTGCTGAAGTATAGTTTTCGGTTATATATCCTTGTACTGCTGAAGTATAGTTCTCGGTTATACACCCTTGTACTGCTGAAGTATAGTTCTCGGTTATACACCTTTGTACTGCTGAAGTATAGTTTTCGGTTATATATCCTTGTACTGCTGAAGTATAGTTCTCATTTTGCAGCGCCAGCAGCCTAGACTGGGTAAACCGACTCCCCCTGCTGGACAACATGCTTAGAGAAGAGAGCTCAAAAGCATTTCTTTAAACGATAACTTTTGATAGGAGCGTGCTAGAGACGTACTTTTTTATAGACTCAGACATTTTTGCTCTACAAGCCTGGGGCCGGATTAAATCATCTCGCGGACCAGATCTGGCCCGCGGGCCTTGACTTTGACATATGTGCTTTAGAGCATGGGTGTCAAACTCTGGCCCGCGGGCCAAATTTGGCCCGCCGTGTAATTTCATTTGGCCCTTGAGACATTATCAAATTAAAGGGGAAGACCACCCATTTCAACATTTTAATATGTCATTAATATACCTTCACCTTCACATACCGTCATTAATAGACATGATGAAAAAAAAGTTCCCCCAATTCTGTATTTCCTAAAAATGGAGGTCTGAAAAAAACATTAACATGGTGAAATACATCTGATGACATCAACAAGATGTATTTCACCATGTTAATGATTTTTCTTTCAGACCCATTTTTCCTGAGAGGGTTACAAATGGAACCAAATGGACCCGCTAGGGTCCATTTGGCCCACTCTGTATCTGAGTTTGACACCCCTGCTTTAGAGTGCGCCTCGGCTCCCTCACCAAGACAATGAGGTGCACCTGTGTGTAATTAACTCGTTATTTGGCTGCGTGGAAGTGAATTCACGGGATTAATTACACTGTTGAGCCCAAAATGTGCCTCCGGACTGTGTTTACCCACCAGGGAAGAGGAAATATTAATGCAGCCCTTCTTTTAGTTACACTATACGCCTGTGTTGCTAAATTGGGTTGCTGCTTATGTTGTTACACTAGACTCGAGAGTACAGTACAGTCGGTCTACCGTTTAATGTCAACAAAGTGAAGGCATCTGAGCTTCAATCAGCGTCTGTCTGTCTGTCCCAGGGGCGGATGTAACATTTCCCAATTGGGCAGTAAGAAGAAAATGGTATGGGATGAAGCCGCACCCATACCATTTTTTGGTTACAGGACTTTTATTATGCAAGTGTAAGCATCAATAATAACATCAGTTGTTGTTGAAGTTTCAACAGACAGCATGCATAAAGCTAACGGTCTGACTCAGAGAGTTTTCTGTTTTCAATGATGAAATGCTGTTGGTTTAGTGGTGCCACAATTGTAGTTTGTTAGTAGCAGTAGTAGTGTTTCAAATCATTTTAAATATAAGGCATTTAGGGGGGCGTTGCCCCCCCATGCCCATGTCTAGATCTGCCCCTGGTCTGTCCTGTGTGATACGGTTAGGTTTTTTGAGTTAATTATGTAGTCCGATAAGCCTTGCTTTTCTGAAATCAGTTAGCTGTCGATGAACATGTTAAAGTTATGCGTATTGACTGGAATGCTTTGCTTTCTAACCACGATTTTACAGAATTCACACCGGTTTTCATTTTTCAACCGGTGGTCCGGGGACCACCAGTGGTCCTTGAGGGTTCCAGATGGTCCCCAGCTAAGTTGGTTAACCAGATGAAAAGTTGGTTAACCAGATGTAACTCTTGAGAGCGTAAACATGAAACATCATTTTTATGCTCTCAAGAGTTATTCCTCATCTGAATTCGCCAAAGCCCACACAACTAGAAGATTAATGGTCATTTTGAGCTGCATATTTGTCTGTTTTGTTTCCCAAATCCATGTTGTGGACAAAAGCAAAAGGAATCTTTAGTTTTGGGGGTCTGTGGGGAAAAAAGTGTCCTCAAATAGTGGTCCGTGGCTCAAATACTGAATAAATAGTGGGCCCTGGTACCCAAAAGGTTGAAAACCCTTGGACTAGAGGGAAAGGAAACAAAGAAACTTGTTGGAACAAAGAACTAGGAATGTGCACTACTCCATGAAGCACACACACTTAAAATGTCTGCAATAATAATGTCAAACCATGTCTCTCTTTCTATTTTCAGAATATTTTGATATCTGATACAATATCGTTCACCTGTTTAAGTGGGAAGGATCATTTCCTCTCCCTTGGGCATACTGAAATGTGGATTTTCATGGACCGTTTTAAAAGATGTAAGCGATCCACATTTTTTTTTGTAGTGAGTGGGCATTCAGGGCAACACACACACACACACACACACACACACACACACACACACACACACACACACACACACACACACACACACACACACACACACACACACACACACACACACCAAAGCCAAAACCAATGGGTAGTGGGTAGTGATATACAAAATAATTCACTGACAGTAGCTGGAGTTCAAAGATCATGAAGGTTTTTGTGGAATAACAATAATCTTTAAAGAAGGTAAGACGTTTCTTCGCAGGGCTTCCAGGAATCAATGCTTGAATGTTTCTGTGCCAGGGTGTCTAGGCAGTGAAAACAAGTAGTCTTGGAGTATAAATCTTATAGTTTCTAGAAGAAATGGTTGCTATGTTGAATAATTGGAATTCAGTGGCACATTCAATTGTTAACTCTGTGAGGCAGACACAATGTCATTACGAAATGATTGGGCATTAGTTTTTCACTAATTTTGACACTAGGGGAGTCTGAAAAGAATCTAAATATTGCGACAAATGCGTCAAGTGGTCAACACTGTGTAGGCCACTATCATTCTAAAGCAGTGGTTTTCAACCAGTGGTCCAGGGACCACCAGTAGTCCCTGAAAGGATTCCAGGTGGTGCCCGCAGCTAAATTATGGACCGTTAGCCAAATAGGCTCTTCTAGATCTGTAATTCTTGAGATCTCTTGTATTGATCTGTAACTCTTGAGATGGTAAAAATGAAACCAATCATCATTTTATGGTCTCAAGAGTTAAATTATATAAAAACATCTGAACTAATTAATTTTCAAGAATGTACACGATTAAAAAAAGTAGAGGAATTGTTATTTCGGCCAACGTTTTGCCAGTTTTCTCTCCAAAACTGTGGACAAACACTTGGAAATCCTTGATTTTGGGTTAGAGAGACTAAACTCAAGACTAGAAAACCTAAATTAGCTAAAAAAAAAAGGAAAAAAAAAGATAAAATGCGGAATAAATAGTGGGCCCTGGTACGAAAATGGTTGAAAAACACTGATCTAAAGTCTTCAGTCTGTCTCTGCCTACTTGTGTCTGTTACTATTCATGCACACTTTCACACTCAATTTTCACTCTCTTCTGCTTCTGTTTTTTTTTTTTTTTTTTTTAGCACCAACCCTTCTGTCTCCTACCTTCTCTTCACGCCCTGCATGTTTGTATCATTTATTTCCCCTACTTCCACTCCCATTCTCGCTGGTGATGAGTTGCTTGCTTTCTCAGCCTTCGCTATAGAACTTGGGGCAGGGGCGGATGTAACATTTCGCAATTGGGGAGGGGGGGGGGGGAGGGGGGCAAGAGAAAATGGTATTGGGGGCGGCTTCATCGGCTGTGTCGTGCGATGAAGCCACTCCCATAATATTTTCAGTTACAGGACTTTTATTAGACAAGTAATGCATCAATTATAAGACCAGTTTTTGTTGAAGTTGCAACAGACACACAGCATGCATAAAGCTAAAGGTCTGATTCAGTTTCCTGTTTCCTGTTTTCAATGATGAAATGCTGTTGGTTTAGTGGTGACAAAATCAGTGTTTCAAATCATTTTAACTATAAGCACTTTAATTTGAAATGTGGGTTGTTTGCATGCCATCATGTTTGGTGGGGCAGTCAGGGCATTTAGGGGGGCATTGCCCCCCCCCCATGCCCATGCCTACATCCGCCCCTGACTCGGGGGCCTGGGAAACGGCCTGTCTGGCTTTTTCCAACCGACCACCACCATCAACACCACCCCCGCCATTCCCCAAGACCCTTTATTGTTTGTCCCACATGAGTATTTCACTGCTAGAGTGAAAGTTAAGTTAATACGCAAGGCACGCAACAGCAGCCGTCTGTGTTGTGCACAGCGTGTGATCTGCGTTTGCGAGAGCTCGGGGGCCTGGGGAGACGGGCTGTCTAGCTTTTTGGCAGATGTTGATACGGGATGATTGTGCCTTCGCCACGCCGTACAAATTATTTCAGGAATGAAGAAATCAATAACAGTTTTTAAAACACCCTCCCTACCCTAGGCCCCAGCCTGAGACCATTGTTCCACACTTCCACCCACACCGCTTTTGTTTTTTTTTGCCACAATAAAAGTTAAAGGAATAAAGTATGTGGGCACCTACTCTACATACTGCATGTACTGTATGAAGCAAGCAACACGCTGAGACTGTGGTTTAACATTAATCCCTAGAACAGCTAAGCAGCGTCTATAGGTGCGACACAGAGTGGCCATTGCCTATAATCTCCTTAGCTGCTCAAAACACAGCCAAACCAGAGGTGGCAACATGAAAATCATCATACATAATGACAATGTTGCTACAAGAATAATAATAAGTTTCTTCCATAAAGTACGACTGACTGACTTGTTTTAATCTTTTCTAAACCTTGAGATATATGAGATATATACACAGTATATATATATATATATATATATATATATATATATATATATATATATATATATATATATATATATATATATATATATATATATATATATACCCGTATATGGCATGTGGAAACATGCCATATGACATAATCATACTGATGCATCATGTGGTCACAGGTGTCACAGTCTGAAGCAAACAAATGTAACTACTGCCTCTGTTTCATAATACAATTTAGAGACTGTCCATTCGATTGTAATGCCAATGACCTGTTGATAGCACTGTAACGACACCCATGCGCTACTTGTGAGCTTTGCATAATGATGTTTGATGCACGTAATCTCTCATGGACGTGCCTGCTTGGATCAAAATGAAGGTCCAGACGTGGCAGAGGGATTTCAACAGCCCCAAATGAGGCCCAGCGTGTGAATGATGGAGTATTACCATGGTAGTCTTTGGTAGTCATTTTCAGCCATGTTGCAGTTTCACATCAGTGTGCCGAATGGCTCATTACTCTTCATTGCTGTTCTTATGATGTGTGTCCTTGAGAGAGAGAGAGAGAGAGAGAGAGAGAGAGAGAGAGAGAGAGAGAGAGAGAGAGAGAGAGAGAGAGAGAGAGAGAGAGAGAGAGACAGAGAGAGAGAGAGAGAGAGAGAGAGACCATGTGATCTTGTGAGCACGGCCAGATTTTTCAAGAAACAACATGGCTCACTCTACTGCCCATTTGTTTATTTAGTCCGCTGTGTTATTTGTCATGTCTACACTATCCATTGACAAATGGCGAGGAAAAACAATGTTCATGTTTAAAATGCTAACTGTACATCAAGTCAATCTAATTTCAGTATCTTTGTTTCTACGTCTTATAAAATATCTCTTTATTTATATCACAAAGTCTGTGTAGAATCCTTAACCCATTGTAGACTGTCCCGATTCTAAAAATGTCTTTGAAATACTTACCTAAGTGTATTGAAAAACTTTATTATTGTGTAACACCATCAGATTTTTTGACATTTTTTGATACTGTACATACCTGTACTGTACAGAACCCCTGTAGGGGTTCCCGTCAACTAGGGTAAAACTACCTCTAGGGGTTCCCGTTTACTATGGATATCATCAATCCAGGCTCAAACCCTTGGCAGCCGTAGCTTATAGTAATGGTTGGAGAAGCAGACAAAGCATGCTGGTAGTTTATTTCCCTCTGGAAGATCTAAGCCACAAACAAACACTGCCAAGGTGTCCTTGAGTAGTAAAGAACCTGCTGCTACAGTCAAGTTAACTCTGCGGGAAACAATAGAAAAGTGCATGTGGTTGCATTGTGTATGTGCAAAGCACCGAAGGTGCAAAGGTGGGGAAAGGAAGCAAACGCAAATGCTAACGAAATTATACATCACACACGGTGACTCAGGGTTCAATAAAACATTCAATAAAAATGAAACAATTCCACCTTGGGACCTTGAGAAAGTATATTCCCAAGAAAAGATCTATGGTTCCTTTGTTATAAAGTGTACTTTTCGGTAGAACTTTATCTCACCCATGACCCTTCAAAACCAGTCGGTGACACAGTATACCTCAGTGATGATGCATGTGTTGAATGTTTTGTCAAAAACTAAATGACAAACTCATAATCTGTTGTTCCAAACATCACTCTCTCTCTCCCCTTACTCTTATACCTTTGAAAAGGAACGTCTCTTCTTGACAGGCAAGCTGCCGAAGCACCTTTCGAGTCGACATCTAAGTCGCACGCTGTGGTCTGCATTTCAATTTGACAAGCTACTTAAGATGAAGTATTCCCAAAGAAGTTGACTTAAGTTCAAAACTCTCCTTAGCTGTTTGATCTCAGTTGACCGTGGCCTCTCGTTACCCTTCCTTATATTTGTTTCGCTAATGGTTCTCAGTACACTGCCTGCATGTTGGCCACTATAGGGCTGCTGCATACTCCAACGGAACACTAACTGTCTTTAGAACAGTGCATTTTAGAACTTTTGTAGTACTTGTCTTCTTTGTGGAACTACATACTAACCAGTAGTGTTAGTGTTGTTGAATGAGACTAAAAGACAATGTTTTTGTTAGTTACTAGGCTATAAGACTAAACAATTTCAGATGACTAAAATAGACTAAAATAAGTGTGTGCGAAAATGAATTTTCTGCCAAAATTTGCTCTAACTCGGACAGTCGGACGCAATCTATCAGCTACAAAACTAAACTTTGTTTATTTCTTTTTTCCTGCATAGAAACAAACCTTGCTTTCCGGAATCCTCTAAAAAGACAATTATTGACGGCGCGTGTCTCTCTGTCTTAGACTATGGGGACGTTATTTACAGGATTGCTGCTCCATCTTTTTTTTTAAAGCACCTCAACACGGTGTACCATTCTGCCCTAAAATGGGCCACTGGTGACAGTTATAGTACCCATCATTGTATACTCTATGAGAACTCAGACTTATCCTCTCTGTCTGTGGGGCATCATAAGCACTGTTTATTTTCAAAGCCATCTCAGGAACGATCCTCCCTTACATTTGCTCTATGCTCCATCAGAAAAGGATGTATCAGACCCGCTTGAGTAAACTCGCTTCCTGACCCTCAAAGTTCTATTCAGAGCACTGCCCAGCACTTTTGTTCAACATTGAAACATTTTAATCAATTCTCTGTCTAGGTCTTGTAATTCACATATTTAATATTCAATCAATCTTTATTTCGGAACTCACAGGGGGTCCATAGACAGGCAATACATCAACAGTACACACACAATACACAACATAACAAAAACAACAAAAAAGACAAAACATTAACAACACACACGCAATACTACATCAACAAAAAACATAGAGGCATAGGCAATCAGAGGACATAAAAAAGGCTACAATGCCAGTGGCGCCACAGACTTGAACTATATCTAAAAGTGCTTTTGGCAGGGTCAACCAACTTCATTAAAATAAGGTTTGCAGATTCATTCAACCGACACATGAATCTGTACATCAAATTCCTTAAAAGGGCTTTGAAGGTGGGTAACCCTAAACTAACCAACAGTTGGCTGGCGCTGTGCCATCTAGGCACGCGCAGTAACAACCGCAGGGCATCATTGTATGCTACATTTAGTCTCTGCATAGATTTAGCCTTATATCTGACCCACAACTGGGCAGTAGGCTCTAAACAGTGAGGCTTTAACTTCAGGGGAACACATGTGGAATTTCCTCCTAAGCATATTTGCTTGTGCATAGAGTTTACTACATTGGCGATGAATATCCCTGTCATCTGTCAGGTCATCAGATATGTAGTGACCAAGATATTTAATCTCATTACACACACTAAGAGCCTTGCCACTCAGAAAGAACATAGGAAAGACCGATCTCCTATCCTCTCTCGAGCGCACAACCATGATGTTATTGCTGCTGTTTACTGCTGTATCGTGCTACATTGAAAATGAGGGCCTGCCCCTCAATTGTACTTATCATGATGAAGAAAGGTTGGCAATTAATTCATGGAGAGAGAAGGGTAGTGCACACCTTGTCCACACAGTCTAGAGTACCGTATAAAACCTACTGTGACTCCTCACCAAACATTCTTAAATGAAAAGCAAACAAAGAATTATCTACACTGTTGGACCCTGCAAGTTCAAGTTAGTTTTACTGTCACATTGCATACCGAGACCATGGCCTTCATCAGCCCACAGGGTGAAAACAAATTTAAATTTGTTTTTTTGAAAGTTAATTGGACCTGCTTCTGACTGGCAGAAGAGGACAACATGGCTAGGCTATTTTTATTGTTTCGTCCATCTGCTGTACTGTATAATTTGTATTTTTCTTAAGTACCACATAATGACAATGAGCAACAAGAAGGATCTTTTGGCACAGCGGCTATAAGCAAGATGGTAGATAAAGCATTGTCTGGATTGATGTGTGCGTCCAACCTCTTATTAGACCAACTGGGTAGTTACTCGTATCACGTAGAACCCCTGAAGCTGTAATTATAACAATGGCTGATGTCACTGTTCTCCCCATAATCTCTGCTTTGAAAAATGCAGCAGTAAACACCTGCAAGGCGAAAGTGTACAGCTTATAGAATAGATCATATATTTAGCAAGTTCTTTCTTTTCTTTATACTTTATGGGCATAAACGGGACAGTGTGGTGGTGTGGAGGTGCACATAACACCGGATGATATCCATATTGAGAAATAGCCATGCAACATGTGAATTAAATACAACTAGACGGGTGCCCAGCTGTGGAGCGCCCATTCAGTAACAATCTAAGTTGGAGATACATGTCCCTTACATATAGTTCAATGTTGAAAATGAGTGGTATTCCGCTTTAAGGCTTGTCAGAGTGACCCTCAGAGGCGGATCTAGGCATAGGCATGGGCCATGGGGGGCAATGCCCCCCTAAATGCCCAGTCTGCCCCACCAAACATGATGGCATGCAAAACAACCCAAGATATTTAAAAGTATTTGAAACACTAGTGAATGGTATGGGGGCGGCTTCAACGATGAAGCTGCCCCCTTACCATTTTCTTCTTCCCCCCAATTGGGAAATGTTACATCCGCCCCTTGAAGCACACAGCAAACAGGAGACGAGAGGTTTGGCTCACTTCTTGGGAAAGATGGATGTGTGGGGAATTGCAGTTGGTGTGAGTTGAATGCTCTGCTGGCTTCCACAACACGGCATGGAATCGGGTACTGGAGAATTAATTGGGTCAATGAAAATAACCACAAGGGGAAAAAAAACAGAAGTCTGGCACTTCAACTGCAAGAAGTTCCATCCCCCACTGGGCCATGCAATACCCGTTGCTCTTGTACCCAGGTCCAAGTACCCATTCCACCCACAGAGATTTCTGTATCTGTTTCTCATGAAACTGTGTCGAATTTGAAGTTGGCACGATACATACAAACGTACAGTATGCACACACACACACACACACACACAAACACACACACACACACACACACACACACACACACACACACACACACACACACACACACACACACACACACACACACACACACACACACACACACATACACACACACACATAATACCTAACCTTATTTAGTATGTAAGATTCCGGCCCTTTACTTTGTACTGTACGTGGCTCCAAAATGAAGCAATCTGTACTTTTGACCAAAACATTGCCAGAGACATCATTTTACTGTCTGCCTTACTTATATTGTACCTGGCAGGTGAAACACGTTTCCCCCTGCTTACCCCCAATTGAAAACAAAGGCGAACTGCTTGTGGTTGGCTACAGCAGAAATGTGTGCCGTTCACACAGTATGGGTACAGTGTGTGGCGACAATGGAGGGGAAAACAATGTATCTGTTGTTGTGGGAGAAGATTTGTTAGGCAGGGCGCAGGGGCTTGATATTGGCAGGACCACTGGCTGCACGGCCCAAGTTGCCCAGCCGCTGGCTACGCTTCTGATGTGTTATACTCTGATAAGTTCTGGCAGACTGTCCCATGTGTGAGCTGCTCCCACTGTCCAACATAAGCCCTCCTCATACTGGATACTGTTAAAGGGGAAATACCCCTCATTTTCAACATTGGACTAGGTCAGGGGTTTTCAACAGGTGGTCCGGGGACCACCAGTGGTCCTTGAGAAGGTTCCAGGTGGTCCCCAGGCTAAATGATGGAAAGTTGGTTAACCAGATGTAACTCCTGAGAATGTAAAAATGAAACCAAATGGACCCTTGCGGGTCCATTTGGTTTCATTTTTACACTCTCAAGAGTTAAAATATTTATCATCTGTATTAGCACCACTCAATTAAGAAGTTTACACTGTTTTGTTGGCAAAACCCAGCCTGGAATTGTGGACAAAACCAAAATAATTCTTTAATTTCAGGTCTTTGGTGTGAAAATGTAATCAAATGGTGGTCCGTGGCCCAAATGCTGAATAAATGGTGGTCCCTGGAGTCAAAAAGGTTGAAAACCCCTGGACTAGGTCATTATGGAAATGATGGAATAATAATTAAATATTATATTATTTCAAATAGTACATCTTTATCTTTGTGATGTCACTGATCACATGATATCAGGTTTTAGAACTCCAGTTCTAGGTTAAATTGAAGGGGGAGGGGGTGGTATTATTTATAATTTCCACACAACAACTCTAACACAGTGATGTTGATCCACTGCATCCTCCATCGAAATAAGCAATTAATAGGTAAAGGACACATTTGGACAGTAAGCTCTGTATCCTGGGGACACACTAATAACACATTCAGGCCGGGAATCCATTTTTGGATTCTATACAGTATGTACGTACTCAAACACTCAATTGTTTTGTTGCTGCTTTATAAATATTATACATACTTATACTTTTTCAGAAAACTTAGGTTAAGCCTAAAGGGGCTAATGTACAGCATGTATAGTAATATTTTGCATGCCCACATCCCACCTCATTTTATATTCACGTAGGAGTTGTTGATAATAACATTTCTTTCGGGCTACATTTCTACATGAATATAAACACATTATAATCATATAAAATGAAATGGGAGTTAAATGCTGCAATTTGTAAACATGACAAAATAATGATAATCACTAACCGTGCTGAAGTGGGACTCATCAAATGTCCCTGGGACTCATCTAAAAGACCCTCCCTGCATCCTTATTAGATATTACATTACTGCTAACATATAGTAGACAGTTCAATGTTGAAAATGAGTGGTATTACGCTCTAAAGGCTGGCCCATGAAGCACACAGAAACAAGAGCTTTGGTTCAGTTCTTAGGAAAGATGGTGGAGAGGGGATTGCAGTTGTGTGAGTTAAAGGCTCTGTTGGCTTCCACAACTCGGCTTAGAATCGGGTACTGGAGAGTTAAAGGGGAATTCCACCCATTTTCAACATTCTAATATGTCATTAATATACCTTAGAGGTGCTGGGTGGACATGATAAAAACGTTCCCCCATTCTTTCTTTAGATGGTTAGGGTTCATTTGGTTGCATTTGTGCGCTCTCAGAAAACATGTTAAAAATGGATGGAATTCCCCTTTAATTGGGTTAGTGAAAACAACTTCAATGTGCTGTAGCTGCTGTGTAAAGCTAAACTATAGCAAGAAACACTACAACAGAAAATACAAACTACTGCAGGCTGGCCCTGTACTTTACTGGAGGCGTTGACAGGTCGAGGCCCTGGCGATGAATGATGTGCAGACTGGTGTTTTTTGAGGCGCATACATTGATTGATTGTTGAAGGAGAACAGTTGTGGCGTGGTGTAGTGCTAGATGGAGGAATGTGCACTGAGCGTGTTGCAGGGCAGCAGCTCTCACGTGGCACTCATAGGAGAATAGGGCAGGTGAGTGTGAACCATGAGTGTTGCCGACTGCCAAAATCCAAAATGCACTAGTAGTGGCACTTCCAAAATGCACTAGAATGCGTTAGAGCAGTCAGTGGTTTTCAACCATTTTCATACCCAGAGCCCACTATGTATTTTGCATTTTAGGCACAGACCACCATTTGATGTTGAATTTAGTCTCTTATTGGACTAAATTAGGTGAGATAACTGGCAAAATGTTGGTCAAAATAACAATTCTTCTACATTTTCTAAATGTGTAGATTCTTGAAAATTGGGTAATACAGAATTAAATCTAATTTAACTATTCAGAGCGTAAAATGAAACCAAATGGACCCATAAGGGTCCATTTGGTTTCAATCTAAAGAGATCTATACAGGTTCATTTGGTTACCAATGCTCATTTCTAGTAAGGAAGGAGGAAACATGGTGAAAAATGAGGGTTTCATCTCTGGCGCCTGTCAACCAATTTCGCCCCAACTCACTAGCAAAAAAGCACTAGTTTTTCCGCCAGGAGTTTTTCACTAATTTTGGTGCTTGGGGGGGTCTGGAAAAAAGCTAAATATAGTGAGAAATGCGGCAAGTTGGCAACACTGGTGTGAACGTGAGGACCTTAATCAGGGACCCGGCTGTACAACAGGTTCAGGACAGAGAGCAGAGGAGCAGAGGGGGTGTGGATGTGTGAAGGTGAGGATGAGCGAACCATAACAATTACACAGCCGTCCCCTCCTTCCACTGACCTTGTCAATGTTAACCTTGTCAATTTTAGCTTTTCTAAACCTAAAACAAAATATCACAGGTGCACAAGCTTTCTTCTTCCAATATGAGGTCAGCTGAAACAATATTTTAAAAATAGCAAAAGAAACAAGGCCATCTAACTTTCTTCTTGACATTCATTCCATAATATATGGAGCATTGGAGTATATACCCTGAAGTCAGTACAGTGTACGTACGTACTGACTGATGCTATCCTGAAGTTAACTCTGAACTTATAAACAGTGCAGACCAGTTAAGGATACAATAAGTCTGACTTGTGCCAGCTCGCTAATTGGTGATTTCTTGCAGTAATAATCATAATATGTGACATGTGTGATATGTGTGTTGTCCTGCTGTCAATGGATGTTCTTGTGTTGTTTTGTCCTTCTGTTGTATGTTTTATGTTGTTACTATATGCCTACAATCTGTAAAGCACTTTGTGACCTATTGTCTATATGAATTTCATTCATTCATTCATTCATTCATTCATTCATTCATTCATTCATTCATTCATTCATTCATTCATTCATTCATTCATTCATTCATTCATTCATTCATTCATTCATTCATTCATTCATTCATTCATTCATTCATAATTGGTGTTTACTATCCTGACTTACTGAGTGACATTATGATGACGTTGAGATGGTGTTTATAGTCCAGGCAAAATAGATTTTCAAGTGGAATAAATTGTAACATGGGATTTTTCTTCACAGATCATTTCTTTGAGGTCTCCAGAACAACATATTAAAAGTCCCGAAAAATCCCAGTTGCGCAAATATGTTTAATTTCATAAAGTAATAGAATACATAGGCTCCAATGGAGTGATAGCCCCGCCCCCTCCTATACAAACCCATTATAACTTAAAACTCCATTTTAACCATGATGGATTATTCAAAAACAACCCATCTTTTTTTCTGGTGACTGATATTGTCCTCCTAATACGTGAGAGGACCGTGGAATTTCATTCACAGGTTTCAGTTATTTTTAAAATATTGTTTTGGAAAATGTAGCTGCCTCCATATCTGGCTATGCCCATCCAAATGAATATTAAATAAATAAATAAATGAAACCTGTAAATGAAATTCCACTGCCCTCACCTTTTTCTGGTGACTGATATAGTCCTCCTAATATGTGAGTCCATGGTCCTCTCACGTATTAGGAGGACAATATCAGTCACCAGAAAAAAGATGGGTTGTTTTTGAATAATCCATCATGGTTAAAATGGAGTTTTAAGTTATAATGGGTTTGTATAGGAGGGGGCGGGGCTATCACTCCATTGGAGCCTATGTATTCTATTACTTTATGAAATTAAACATATTTGCGCAACTGGGATTTTTCGGGACTTTTAATATGTTGTTCTGGAGACCTCAAAGAAATGATCTGTGAAGAAAAATCCCATGTTACAATTTATTCCAATTTTAGGTAAAACATGAGCTAAAATTACTGGCCTAATGGTGTTTCTAGTTTACTACTAGTTCCACAGTTTATGATGTGGCAGGCATTTTACAGCGTAACTCTGTAAGGCCGGAAGCTTACTGTACTGTACGTCCATCTGTGTGGCTGTCAACAGCACAAAGCCACATGTTGGAGTGGTTAGCTCCGCTCAAAAACACAGATTTCCACAATTCTTTGGATGAAGACGTAACTCACCATGTATAGGCCATCTGTCTGTCAAGAACATTGCATCTGTGCATTCAATTCCACTGCTGTGCTGCCCTTTTTCTTCGCCACAATTCACATGCTGTTGTTGTACCCATTCTCTCAGCACATTTGGACATTCAAGTGTGCCAAGTGCACTTGACGTGGTTGGTGCTCTGCGCATTCTTGGCCACAGCCCCGCAACAGCACTTTGAAACAACAACTTTGTGCATTCCCCTGATGTTTGCTCTCATTTACCCTCTGGCACAGTTTTCATCCAAGCGCAACATTGTCTCAATGTGCAAGCACCACAACTCTGGACACAGGCCTAATATGTTGGTCAACACTTCATCCACAGCATAAAGAGAGAGCATAGGGCTGTGTGCACTTCATTTATGACGAGTGCTACACTCGGCACAGAGTGCATCCACCACAACAAGGCTCACCTCACAAATAACCTCTTTCAATGCCCGGTCCAAAGAATGGTTGCTGCAGAGCACTGTAGAGGAGTGAGTGAGAAAAAAACAACCGGCATTTTGCTCGCTAAAACCAATATCCTCTTTCGCCATTAAAAACGGGAAAACATCTGTGTTTGTTTTTGTGTCGGCCATTAAAAAATAGCACATGTACAATCTATGTGGCACGAGAACTATTGATTTTAAATCAATAGTTGAAATCAATAGTGAATGAAAAAATAAATGAATAAAACAACAAAAATACAATAAACCTAAAGACTTACTGCGTGCATGAACAGAGTTCCTGCAAAAACATAGCAGGGTTCATGCAAAAAGTAGCAGATTAAAATCAGGAGCGTTGTGAAAAATATACAGTATATACATACTCCAGTGGAACTCCAGGTTGTGGGGGTCATCCTAGTCTGTATGGGAACTGTTGCACAATATTCATGCTGATTGTACCATCCAGTGACATTAATAAGCAATTTGGAGCCCTAGGCAAGATATTCCCTGGAGCCCCCCTTACCAAATGGACCCGTACGGGTCCATTTGGTAAGGGGGGGGCTCCAGGGAATATCTTGGAAGATCTTGCTTAGAAACGCCAGGGGCTCCAGGGAAAATCTCCTGTAAAATGGCGCCCTCCAAGGGATAAGATGAACTATTTTTTAAACTAAATAACATATTATATGTGTTTTAAATGTTCAATTCTAGTTATAGAGGATAATTATAATGTATTTATCCATATTAGGCTTATTAGCCTGGTATCCTTTAAAAGCATATCTGGTGGTCGCCCCCCTCCCCTCATGGTGCCCTAGGCAACTGCCTAGTCTGCCTAATGGCAAAAACTCCCCTGGTACCATCCACTGTCCGTCAATAGACACATTTCAACGAGTATAACACTATCTCCCTCTCTGTATAGCATGAGCAAACCATTTGAATGGTCTCATTCTGAGTGTTATCTGACACGTGGTTATCCATCCCCGGGGTTTGATTACCACTACACAACACAATCTACATCTCATGAGCTTGTAGATCTGCTATGTGGGTTATACAAAGTAAAAAAAACATTGTGGAAAATCCTGACAATGCCTGAAGGAGAACAGTTTCAAGTAACAGTTTTCTTACAATACAGTGAGCAAATAGCACTCTAATGTCTTGAAATGCTTTGGACATAATGATTATGGGCTGATCTCTCACATCTCCTGCACTTTATACAGATGCTTAGATACTTAGAATCTTAATATTGTACATTTTGTGTTTTGAAGTATTTATTTTTTCATGGGTCTAAAAGTCCAACAAAACAAGTTAAATTAAGATTACAAATGCCATACTACTGTACATGTATAATACCATACAACACTATTTTAAAATTTAATCTTCTCGCTGTGCATTTGGTCAGACAAGGGACTTAAGTTGTTGAACTGCATGTGCTAGGGATAGTTGCATTATATACTGGGTGGATATTTGAGATTTAGAATTTCAAAGGATACTCACATGAGGAGTCTCTAATGAGTTTGTTGAGCTAAAACATAACATATAGCGCAGATGGACATAATTGGCACAGCTATATTCCAAAAGAATTATCCAGTTCACCTCTGTTTTTCTGCCCATTTATCTTAAATAATCCTAAAGTGGGTAAAGTTTAACATTAGTTTTAATGTGCATGAGCCACATCACGTGACCGATATTGGACTGGAGGAAGGGCCTCTCTCAGTCACCGGAAAAAATTGATTCAGCATATCGATTAGTGACCTTTTCCAAATGCAAAACAGCATTTATCAAATAAAGATTAGTTTCTGTGATGGCCATCATCGAATAATCAATCACACTTTGACTGACATGTCGCAACATTTTGATTGCATTTCCTAACGCCTACCGCCACACATCTCTCTGTTTCAGCGTGTTGGTATGGTATACTCCACCTGCTCTTTGAACATTCCGGATGCCAGCTACACTGATTCTCCGCAAAGGTGAAGGTAGGTGTTTAATTGTATGTACAGCTGATTTTTAATATGCTTGTCACTGCAGTGCTGAAGTGAGAAACATTTAACATAGCAAGGCAGAGCAGATGGCTGCAACACATTTGCATGGTGCCAGCAGCTGGGCTGGGCATCACATGTCATTAGCTTTAAGTTGTCCCCTTCTTGCCACAAGTACGGATCACACCATCGCACCCCATAATGTACACACAGATGACTGCCTACTGCTTCATCACCCCCTGCTTCTTCCTAGAGAGAGAGAGAGAGTATGAAATTTGCAGGACTGTTTCATGGGTACACAAGGTTGTGTGTGCATTTGTGAGGCATGCCCTGCAGGCATGTGGGTGATGATTAATGTGTGCGCGCCCTCTGGTTTAGCTTGTCTTACACACACAATGCTTTGTCTTCTCAGAGTTCCTCAGGTGAAAGGCCTGTCTGCTTGATTCATACATATTTCACCTCGTGCACACCTATTCCAGTGTGAAGGGCCAGGATACTCACACCAAGTGAAGTGAGTGTATTCAGCCGAGGTGGAGGAAATGTAATTCATCTGCAGTGGAGATTTTTCTGGTGTACTGTTGAAATAAACCACATACTCTGTAGTGCATATGAGCTGGTGGGCTAGTAAATAATCAACTAGATCAACACTCGGTAGAGCACAAACTTAAGGACTGTGCACAAGTGCCTACTCTTGTGTGCGCGGAGTGGGCTAATACTCATGACATTAGTTAAAAAGGACTCACATCATCATTATGTCGTCACCTAAACCTCGAGTACCCCGAGGGATAGGTGCTTGTAGTCGTGACTAGTGAGCAACTATAGTTGCAACCTGGTCGAGATTACTTGCTTATGGTCGCAGCTAGTTTATAGTAGGAGAGACCCTAAGCCACAAGCACGGAGCAGTGCTGAATTACTAACTCCATCTCTAACCCTAACCAAGTCAAAGTACTAACCCTATGTCCAACCCTAAAACATAACCACAAGCACAGAGCTGCATGTTCTCCTGCATTCTTGGCTGTCCCCTTGTCTAGAAGCTACAGTATACTTCAAACACAACCAGAAGACCTGGTAGTAAGCAAGTGGTTGCGACCTGGTCGCAAGTGGATTCGTGACATGGTCGGTAGTTGATTTGTGTCCTGGTTGCAAGTGGAATTGTGACCTATGGTCGGTAGTAGATTGGTGACCTGCTTGCTAGTGGAGCTAGTGGATTTGCAACCTGTTCACTAGTGGTAGCTGCCAGGTTGTGATGTGATTGCAACATGGTCGTTAGTCGCTAGTGGAATCAATTGCTAATTTTACAAATTGATATGTTGCTATGTGATTAATATGGCCATTCTGAAGCGTGTGGGCGAAGAGTCAGTCATATTATGGAACCCTCAGGACCCGCAGAACTGCACTAGCAACAAGCTGCCTCATAATACACATTTAATGGAGGGAAGGGACTGGGACATGCAGAGAATAGATAAAAACTCAATCTCAAGAAATAGCCCATTTGACTTGAAAAGTGTTGTGAAAGAACTGGGTTGTATTTCTCTTTTCTAAATTGCTTTTTGTCCTCAGGGTGTCTTACTGGTTATTATTATTTTGACTTTGTTTGGGGTACACTATAGGTTTAGTACACACTACTCGAGTGTGAAGTGAGCTGTCATTCACTCTCAACCCAGATAAGTACAGTATCTTTCTTCAGGAGGGTGTCTCTCACATTCAACTTGGTTCTCCCAAAGGTAACTGAGGGCTTTCATCTTGAAAGGCATGTGGGAGTGAGGTCATTTGACTGCACAGACTCAAAGCAATGCATTTTTCACATGGAGCGAAAGTGAATTTTTTAGATATTTCAAAAACTTTTAGTCATTTTGCTGTCTACTCATTTCATTTCATAATCTGTTGGTGTGAACAACTCAGTTGCTCGATTCAGTTTTTAGATATTTGATATATTTAGATATTTGATATTAATTTGAAGTGCTCCACTCCCTTCCTACAAACCCAAACCATTGTAATTGTGTTGAAAGCTCCCTTGTTATCTGGTGACTGATTCTAGTTGGGTAATAACTAAGACATTTTAGATGGCAGTTAGATGCCTAATTGTTTCCCCGGCTTAGATTATATTCAAGTCACATTGTTAAAGCATTCCTCTTCAATAATTTGAGAAACGCAAAATATGTGAATGTAATTAGATTAGTTACAGATTGGTTCACAGAACAAATTTATTTGCTCTAAATATCATGCACAATTGTATTAGGAGAAAACCGGTATAACCGAGCAGAGCAGTATAGCCACAGATGGAAAGGTTGGTCCTATTGTACCGTATGATAAACTAGACTATAACCTGCCCATAAGGGCCAGTGCCAGGCTCAAGGCTGCTATGTGTTATACAATTTATTTCTCCCAGGCTGATGTTAGGTTATTGTGGCATTAGTAGGATCTGATACTATTACTGTGGTATAGCATATATATACCTTTTTTACCTTTCTTGCTACTTTAGTTTACTTTATTAGTTTATTTGGACGGGACAAAGTATATTGATGTACTTTACAAAATAATGAAATGTAAATATACCGGATTTAGCAAGGTTGCTATCATTCCGTAGTCCACCAAAACATTAAACAAGAGACAAGTTAAAAGGAAAAAAAAGCATCTAAAAGACAGGTTACTAAAAGCAGGATCTAAAGTGCATCGATATAAGTAGCATCGTTATACAATAGTGCAAGTATCTTATTAAAGTACTAGTGCATAAGGATTCAAGTAATTTATACACTGTGTAAGGTGCACTTAAAAATTGACTAAACATGGTCACAGGTTTGGTTATCTAGTAACCATTTTTTAAATTGTACTTAAAAGATGGGATAGACAGACAGTCTCTTATGGTCAGTGGTAAGTTATTCCAAATTGAACAGCCCTGGACGGAGATTGGTGTTTTTGCTTAAGGTGCTTTCTTCTGAACGGTACTTTGCAGTCCCCTCTAATAGTTGATCTATGCTATGCTAAGCTATGGTTTCATTTATTAGTATTTTTATGCCTATCTCGTCCCGTGGGGATAATTCCCTTTCAGGTAATGCTAACTAAGGATTAGAATCAAACCTGGATTCTCTGACTTCCCAGGTGGACAGACTCTCTAACCCAGGCCTGGCCAACCTGTGGCTCTTGAGCCATATGCGGCTCTTTGGCTGGTTTCATGTGGCTCTTAAGGGCCTTTCACATGACAAGTGTCAAAATTGCTGGGCCTGGCACAGCCATTCATTTCCTATATTATGATTATAAAATCGATTTTGTGTGTGTGAGCTCACAATGTTATATTTTTGTTTGTAGAACTGGTTCAACTGAGAGTTTGTGTGTGAGACAGTGCACCCGATGTTAATTATTGAAAGTAACTACTGTACATAATCCATCCATTTTAAACCGGTTATCCGAAGTCGGGTCGTGTGGGCTACGAGTCATTATCAAGTTGGTGTGTGACGTTTACAATAAATCTGGCTGAGCAGAGGTCTGTGTGTGTGATAGAGAGAGAGGAAGGGATGGGGTGATATTCATGTGTGCCCATATATGATGTGGCTCTTTGCAGCAACACGGTAAAAAAGTGGCTCTTAGTCTCTCACTGGTTGGCCACCCCTGCTCTAACCATTGAGACTTTGCCTGGGGATCTTGCCTAGCTTGTTTGTGTGATGTTGTTGCCGCATCAGTAAAAATAGATTCAGTTGATTATCAAGAGCCCTTGCTACAGAATGTTTCGTTTATTTGAAGTGAAATTGGCATTGTACTGTAAATGGAACATGCAATGATTTATGCTTAATATGCTCTCTGCCCCTTGTGCTGTCCGTGGTGCTGAATGCTACAGGTCACAGAGTTCAGCTATTGATACACCTGCTGTAGCCTAAAGGACTTTGTAGAAGGTTGGGACTACATTTACAGCCTTAAGTTATATTGAGCCATTCCGGCACACCTCTAGATGTTTTAAAGGTTGTAGATCTCTATAATTGAGGTATTAAAGTGTGTGATTTCATTTCCACACACACGGTGTGTGCTGTATTATTTATAAGATGGTTTCGGCCAATGCTTGAATGGGTGTGTACTGTATGTGTCTTGGAGAATTATAGCAGATATATGAAGATGTTTTCACAGTTTTGATAGGTAACTATGACATATCAACATATCACAGGTTATGGGCATTTGTGCCTTTTTAACTTTTTCTTTTACTTTTTGTGTGCCCGGATCGTCGCCTTTTTTAATATCACAGGTTATATTTTGGATTGTTTTTGAAAAGTCAAGTCGAGCATAGTTTCTGTAATCTTCTGTAAAGATTATTATGATTAAATTCAAACATCAAACTGGTATTGCCAGTTGGTTTGGTAACCTTACCGTTAAATTTAAATCTCAGATCGCCAGGGTTGCAAAAATGGCCGGGAAGGTATGTCGGCCCCTCCTATCACCCCCGAGACCATCTTTGAACAGGCAGTCATTAGACAGGCTCGTAACATTGTTTCGGATCCCTCACATGTTCTCAACCATGAATATGTAGTGATGCGGAATGGTAGAAGGTACAGAACTCCACAATGTAAATATAACAGATACAAACACTTGTTTGTTCCTCTCTCGATCAAGTTACTTAACGATAACCGGATGCACCCTGCTAGGGACATGGAACGCACTAACGCACTGTACTGTACACTATGTTTGTGTTGCTCTGTTTTATGTTGCTTTCTCTATCTGTCTGTGTAACTTTGTGTGCAGCTTGGTCGTTGTCTTCATGACAAATTTCACACTCGGGAGACAAATAAAGTAAACCTTGAACCTTGAACTACTATCCATCCCATTCATGATAATGGACTTTCTGTCAAGCTGATGACATTGTGTTTGAAAAAGCCAAACATACACAACTGTTATTGATCACATTGCTCCTCAAAAGTATACTTTCTAGATAATGTGTTGTTGTATTTGCATTCCCATAAGATCAATGTACATTTAAGGCCCAAGCAGAAGATTTAGGGCTGGGAACTGATTCTTGGTCTGTAAAAGAATATTACTGTATACTGCGTTGAGGGACGCTGGGGGTGCCAGTAATGGGAACTGGGACAAGTGCTGGTACAAGGGGGAGACGGATCTATCTGAAGCAACATCTCATGGATGAATGACTGGGCAAGATGCGGCCCCACTTGCATAGATGGAAACGGAGCCTGGCAAATCCAATATGGTCGGCTGACATTATGCAAGCAGTGGAGGGTTGGGTGGTGGTGGTGGTGGCGGTCGCTGGAAAACGATAGATCCAGGGAGGGAGAGAGGAAATGATAGAGAGAAATGACTGTTCGTAGCATTATGGAGGAGGAGGTGGAGGAGGAGGGTAGAGGGTTCGCGAAAGCCTGGAATAGAAATGCAGTCAGTGGGTGGATTGAAGTGTCTGCGGTAGTAGTTGGCATATATTTGGTGAATAAAGTGTTTCTGTTCTCTGCAGCTTCAGCTGATTGATGGCATATTGAGCCCTCCGATCTTTCACAAGTCAGTAGTTACTTTTCACTATAGGCTGTGGGAACAAATTATTCCGCATAATGTCACCGGACAGACAGCATTTCCTTCCTCCATTGGCAATTCATTTGCTCCTCTGTGCGTTCAATCTAAAGATCGCCGTTAGATTAAATCCTAGGATCTTTTCAAATGCACGGATCACTGCATGCCTATGTGGCGCAAACGACCATTTTGGAATATTTAAGCCATTATCGCATGATAAGATCAGAAGGAATGGACTGTAACTCTCACATGTTGCTCTTGCAGGAAGGTGGGATAGTTTAGTGATGTGCACGCACACACGCACGCACACTTTTCTTTTTTTATTACTCAAATACATTCTGTATCTCTTAACCCATTTGTCCTGACTGGATTCTAGTTTCTGACACTAGAGTTTCTGCTACATTCTAGTTTCTGATGCTACATTCTAGTTTCTGATGCTACATTCTAGTTTCTGGTGCTACATTCTAGTTTCTGATACTACATTCTAGTTTCTGACACTAGATTCTAGTTTCTGACATGAGATTTTACTTGACATTAGATTCTAGTTTCCAGCAATAGATTCTAGTTTCTGACAGTACTGTAGATCCTAGATTCTGACACTAGATTCTAGTTTCTGAGACTACATCCTAGTTTCTGATGCTACATTGTAATTTCTGACATTATATTCTAGTTTTCCTGAAAAAAAATCTATGTTCCTGTGTCAGTAATGCTCAACATAGTTCATACCAAGGACCAGCAGAATTATCTACATTTGGCTGCGGACCATCTAAAATCAAAATTTAATATTTTCAAAGATTTATGCCACTTATTTTTTTTCAAAAATAGCAGACCTACATGCTCATAGCGCGCCACTCGGTGGCGCGCTATGAGCTTGTAGATCTGCTATTTTTCAATAGCTAAAGCATAATTGAACACCAAAACGTGTTCAGTGCATACAGGGTTAACCTCTCCTCATCTGGTATCCGATTCCCATTAGCATGACGTGACGTCTGCTTTCCTTCACATGTTGTTGCCCTCAGATATGACTTTCCAGACAGCATTGAAAGTCAGTGTTGGAAGTCTCAGCTATCTGCCTCCCTCCCTCCCTCCCCTATCTCTCTCTCTCTCTGTTCGCGCATCCCAGCTGTGATCTATCAGGAAAACACGGCCTATTCTGACACTCAGGAGCCTCTGATCAAGTTAGCGACAGCAGTGAAATAGGGGAGGGCAGCCAGCGAGGAAGGCACAGAATGCTCTCCTCCATTCTGTTATAAATGATTTACTTAGACTTGTGTGGTGAGATCACACACACACACACACACACACACACATACACACGCGCGCAGCCGCGCACACGCATATACACACACAAACACACGTACACACACGATCAGAGAGTACAATTAGAATGTTTTAGTATTAACCATTGAGCAGACCCATCAGTGCTGTGCCTTATCTCAAACAGACAGTTTGGGCTCAGGCAGGGAGGGAGAGTTATTCGTTTAATTTCCTCTCCCTGGATTGTACCAGGTAGTTCCCCCGGTTTCAAAGTGTCTGGCTTTTGTGTTTGATTATCCAATTTCATTCATAAAAAAAAAAAAAAAAAAAAACTAAAAAGAAAAACCCAACCTATAAGTACGTTGGTAATGCAGGGAATTAGATTGCACGGTCATGTGGTGTGAAGAGTGCACAGAAGCTGGGTACAATTAAGAGTTCAAGGGCTAATGTTCCACTTGACTGGTGACAAATAAACACTAAACCCCCACGCTATGCAAATGAGCGCAATTAACTTCAACATCATTGGCGAAGGTTCTGCAGCCTCTCAAGCAGTCAAGCAGCAAGTACAAACGTACAGTAGTCTTAGTAACGCGTTTACAAGTGTGGGTGACGTAGGTACATGAATCCACCGTCAAGGTATGTCCAGCGAAATACCATTTCTATTTATATTAAAGGTAATAGATAATCAAAATACATATATAGCTATATTGTTCACCTTTTCCCGCTCGCTCTATGTTGCTTCTACTTGGATGCTGCCGCTGTTTCCCTGCAGGAAGACACTTGCTTCGTCCTGCAGACGGTCCAGAACTTTGTTGTTGTCCACAAATCGTGAAAACAAAACATTCATCCGGCTCAGGAAAAGCGGTGAGAATTTGTGAGGGGGAGGAGGGCTGTGTGTGGGGTGAGGCATCGTTTTAGCCAATCACAGCACAGCAGTCTCCAGGATTGTCATAATGAGCAAACAAATCTGTTTACAAACACAGTGTTTGTACACACTAAAGCTGCCTCTATTACCTTTAAGTTTTGTTTGTTTTTGTTGCATATATATATATATATATATATATATATATATATATATATATATATATATATATATATATATATATATATTATATATATATATATATATATATATATATATATATATATATATATATATATATATATATATAGAGAGAGAGAGAGAGAGAGAGAGAGAGAAAGAGAAAGAAATGCAACACCTAGCCTCTGTTGCATCCCATTCTAACAGCAGGCCACTGTGGTCATGGGAACTGTAGTTCTCTACCTGGCACAGTTCCAGCATTGTTCTCTTCTCTCCTTGTGACTCCTCCATGCCCCGTCCCACTCAATCGCTCTTCACAGCAGGAGATGGAGTTGAATCAGCGTGGAAAGATGAGGAGGGAGGCAGGGAGGGAGGCGGGAAGGACTGAAAGACAGGACAGACACTGTGCCTGTAATGACCACAGAGGGCTGACGGTATGGGAACAGAGAGAGTGTCAGCGGGACTGCACTGAGGGAGGGAAGGAAAGCGAGAAAGAAGAGGGAGAAATGCGTATGGTAATAATGCAACAGAAGGGAAGGGCAGCAACATAATGACCACAGAGAGAGGAGAGGGGAAAGGGGATGGAGTAGTGCAGGGAGGAAGAGAAGGGGAAAAAAACAGATGACAAGGTTACAGGAATGATAAGAACGGGCTGGAGAGGTTGGTGGCAGAGCGGTTGGTGGGGAGCATAATGGGGAATGTGCTGCAGTTGTGTGGAAAGAGAAAGCAGGGGCAGATGTAACATTTCCCAATTGGGAGGGCAGGAAAAAATGGTATGGGGGCAGCCTCATCGCCCGTGTCGCACCCATACCATTTTTGGTTGCAGGACTTGTATTAGGCAAGTAACACATCAATTATAACCTCAGTTGTTGTTGAAGTTGCAACAGACACGCAGCATGCAAAAAGCTAAAGGTCCGACTCATAGAGTTTTCTGTTTTCAATGATGAAATGCTGTTGGTTTAGTGGTGCCACAACTGTAGTTAGTTAGTAGCAGTAGTAGTGTTTCAAATCATTTTAAATTTAAGCAATTTAATTTGAAATATCTTGGGTTGTTTTGCATGCCATCATGTTTGGTGGGGCAGACTGGGCATTTAGGGGGGAATTGCCCCCCCATGCCCATGCCTAGATCCACATCTCAGAATGAGAGAGAGTCTGTGTATATCCGGGAGGCGTTTGAAGTGTGTTGTGGAGCGTGAGAGTCCTGCAGAGAGTCTGTCCTCGTACTACAGAGAGGAGCTGCAGGGGGCTGAAAAAAGGCCTCCCCTTCTGGAGACTGTGCACATGTTTGCATGCACAAACGCACCCAACAAGCTGTTTGCACAAAGGAGTGCGTTTTTTCTTTTTTTGTAATGGCACGGTCCCAGTAGATCAGGAGTTTCCAATCAGTGGTCCGTCGACTACCAGTTGTCCGGGAAGGAAGGGGTTCCAGGTGGTCCCCAGCTAAAGTGTTGTTAACCAAATGGGCCACTATAGAGTGTGTTGACCAGTGTTGTAGTGGGACTTTTAGAAGTGGGGGGACGCCTCTTAAAGGGGAATTCCACCCATTTTCATTTTTTTTTCTGAGAGTGTACAAATCTGAACCAAATGGACCCTAGTGGGTCCATTTGGTTCCATTTGTACACTCTCAGAAAAAAAGAAACTCATTAACATGATGAAACACATCTTGGTGAGGTCATAAAGTTGTATTTCACCATGTTAATGATTTTTTTTTTCAGACCTCCATTTTTTGGAAACACAGAATGGGGGAACTTTTTTTTTTTTACCATGTCCACATCCACATAACATCTCTAAGGTACATTAATGACAGTAAAATGTTTGAATTGGGTGGAATTTTCCTTTAAGACACATACATGCACACTTGCATCTGCATGCACCTGCGCAACACACACAGACACGCTACTAAAACAAGTATAGCATATTGAGAAAGATTGTTTACAATGACTAATTGCATCCATAAAAGTAAATGACAAGACAGAAAACATAGGCCAATTTTGCCCCAAAAATATTTTAGATGTGAGAAGTGGGGGGACGCCGCTACCACCATTTATTTAGCAAAGGTAATATAGCTATATACAAATGTTTTCATTCATGATCAGCGCCAACGCTTGAGGTTGACAGAATCACCCACATACAGTAATATATAGAGTATAGATATAGTCTGCCCAAGAATTCCTAAGCAGTACCTAAATTTACCTAAACTGTCCCTCCACAATAACCGTATGTGCTTAGATCTTCGATCCAGTTCCATGGCGGCAGTCATGACAAATACTTTCCTTGCTTCGCTCCTCTGCAGGGGTGTAGTGGAGGGGGGATGCGGGGGGACGGCGTCCCCCCACTTCTCACATCTAAAGTATTTTTTGGGCGAAAGTTTTCTCTTGTCATTAACTTTTATGGATACAATTATTGTTAACACTCTCCGTGCCAGCCCTTTTTCATATTTTTGGAGGTAGCCAGTGCCAGTTTTTTTCATCAAAAACTCATATTTCATATTTCGGTCCATGTTTCCCCACGGACAAGTTAGTTGGCGACACACACTTCCGGTTGCGGTTTGGTGGGTCTCTTGTTATTGTCTATCAATGGTGGATGCGGTCGCTGCTAGCTGCTGTTAGCATGGGGATCGAATTAAACCGGCGCCGGTAACTACGTCACGTACAGTAGCGTTAACGTCAGCGGCATCAATTGTTACTGTAAATCATAATGATAACGGGAGACGTAGATCTATTTCAATGGCATGAAAACTGTTAACAATCTTTCTCAATATGCTGTACTTGTTTTAATAGCGTGTCTGTGTGTGTTGCGCAGGAGCACGCAAATGTGCATGCAAATACAAGTGTGCATGCACGTGTCTTAAAGGGGAATTCCACTTATTTTCAATATTTTACTATGTCATTAATATACATTAGATATTTTGTGTCGACGTGATAAAAAAATCCCCCATTCTGTGTGTCTCCTAGAAATGGAGGTCTGAAAAAAATCATTAACATGGCGAAATACATCTTGATGACATCATCAAGATGTGTTTCACCATGTTAATGATTTTCCTTTTTTCTGAGAGTGTACAAATGGGGTGTACACATTTGTACACTCTCAGAAAAAAAAGAAAATGGGTGGAATTCCCCTTTAAGAGGCGTCTCCCCACTAAAAATCCCACTACAACACTGCTCCTCTGTGTCTAAATGGTTCTGCTATTAATTTGACAGCAGGAGGGAAAGGCTACTGTGTATTATTGTTTGTTTGCCAAAGGCTTATCAGACCAAATTGCCAAGCAGGCTGAAACCAACAGTGAGATCACATGCAGAGAAAGAACTAAACTGTTTTGATTTGGGTAACACTTGTCTTTTCCTCCTTACATCTTGTTCGCTAACTTTTCTGTCATCCTCTCAGTCTATCTCCTTCTCTGCCACCCCCTCTCTCTGACACACACACACACACACACACACACACACACACACACACACACACACACACACACACACACACACACACACACACACACACACACACACACACACACACACACACACGCCTGTGTCTTTCTTCCTTATTGTGTATGCTTCTACTTGTTCTTATTAATTTATACTTTGTCCCCACAGGCAGGAAAGATAAATAACTTGTTATTGCTCTTTTGTTTTAGTCACTTTTAAGTTTTTAATTTCTTTAGGGAAGATGTAGGAGTATACTATTCGGTTGTTTCAAGGATGTGTTAACTTGTGAAGCTTTAAATTGAGTTATTTCTTTCACTATTAAGGCTGCAATTTTGAATCGGACAGCGGGTGCCAGTCTCTTCTCCATGACAAGACTGGGTGCACATTTGGGTGGGCTCTGCCCACCCCTGCCCCCTCTAGATCCGGCCCTGGTCTATCTATACATAATAACTCTTAGACGCATGCTCAATGCAACTTGCTACAGTCTCTGAGACCTATAGACCTAATGGCCCAAATGTAATTTGTAACTCAACGCTTGAATTTGACCACTGCATGGCAGATATCAGCCCTGGGAATGGCAAGGCCATTTATCACTCAATCCGTCGACATTCGACGACATCCGGTGGAAAGCTCCAGAAGGGCTGTATTTGGGGTTGTGTAAAACAAACAAACAGGAACATAGAAGGTTTTATCTTGGTTATTGCAGAACTCCAGAAAAAGCTATCCCAAGATGGAGCAAATTTCCTGTTGTGGTAGGCATTTACAAATGAGCCGGCATGTTCAATCTAAGGCACAAGATTACTTCTTATCAAAGACACCAATTCCTTTAGGTCCTGCCGAGCAAAATATAATGCTTTCATGAGCTGTCTCCCTGTGTTTTTTATTCCAATGAAACCAATTTATAGGTAATTGCCTCTCTTTTCTCTGCAGATGCTTTGCAGCGCACGCTAATGATGGCGCTGTGCGTATAGTGATAAACCGCAGAGAAAGGCAAGGGCAATATGTTGTTGTATTGTTAATTAGTCTGAGTGGAAGGCTATCCTCTAGGGTGAATTCTAATGGCATGTTGACAGTGCGGAGAATTAGTGACTGTTACACACTACAGCACAACAAACGTGTGAATTGAGGGTATACTGTGCATCATGAGACTCAGGCTACTCAGGCTTAGCCCTCTGCATTAACAAGCAAGAAACAGAACTAAAGACTTTTCACTCTATTAATTCCCTTCTCATCTATAGCTTGAAGCACTGTATTTGGTGTTTTCATAGTTGTGCATACTTATCCTAAAACAGCTTGTTTCCGGTTTAAATTTCAGAAGATTTATTCAACGTTGTGCTGCCCTTATACACCAAATGACTTTTGGCTGCTGTGTCATTTGGTGAAAGTACTATTAATCAAAGCACATTTACTCATAGTCTTCCTGATGTGTAAACATGCTGAGTGGACAGGCGTAACACCGCAGGTATAGGGTAATTGTGTTAAATTAGCTTGCATATCAACAACAATATTTATTTTATTAGGCCTCTATTTCTGTCAGACTGAAGGTTCACTTATATGATGAATAATTATAGAAATACAGACCAACGCTATTCTACATGGCTTACCCCTATTGGCCAATGGAAATAATTGAATTAGATCCCAGCCGTGACACGTTGTGAGCTTTTATATTGGCTATTTTCAGCTAAAACTTTCCCACAATAATAGAAAACAGAAAAACACCGAGCACAGGGCCCTGATAAAGTCTGCACAACCATATGGGGTTTAAGTTGTTAAGAAATCAGTAACACGTGGTACATCTGTTACATAGTTTACTATGTCGAAAGCTATTTCAACCCTTATCTATATTCATTTTGAAAATCTCACTTTTGACCGTTGCACTGAAAATATGTTGCTGCGAAGCCCTGGAGAAATATGTTGAATACCAAGCCGGCTGAATAGCGCTGTGACAACGGTGATTGCAATTTAATGGAGCTTTTCTGTGAAATCTTTCAGGATCAGAGGACATCTATTCACCATATAAATGTGTTCTGTGACCGTCTCTCCCAAGTAGCTGACAGATTTATTACACTCCCTTAGAACTTAACCGGAGGGAGTTATAGCCACTGGTGAGATGTAGCCTTGAATTCATAGCGGTATAAGTTATTAAAAGCTGAAACATGAAAGTAATAATCATCTACTTGCTGAATAGTGCCCCCCTAAATGCCCAGTCTGCCCCACCAAACATGATGGCATGCAAACAACCCAAATTTCAAAGATATTTCAAATTAAAGTGATTATAGTTAAAACGATTTGACTACTACTGCTACTAACTAACTACAGTTGTGGCACCACTAAACCAACAGCATTTCATCATTGAAAACAGAAAACTCTCTGAGTCAGACCTTTAGCTTTATGCATGCTGCGTGTCTGTTGCAACTTCAACAACAACTGATGTTATTATTGATGCTTTACTTGACTAATAAAAGTCCTGTAACTGAAAATGGTATAGGGGCGGCTTCCTCGCCCGTGGCGCGAAGGGCGAGGGAGTCGCCCCCATACCATTTTCTCCTGCCCCCCATTGGGAAATATTACATCCGCCCATGGTCTTAAAGCATAACATCAGTGACTCACACTGGCAAAATTTGTCACAGACATTGTTTGGATTGTCAGACAGGGATGAGCGTTTAGTCAAGAGTGTGAACCGCAGGCGTATCATAGGGAAAAAAGTGTTGGGAATTCACAAACAGAAGGTACGTTTTTGATTTCATCAGGTATTCTTTGTCTTCTGGATTAAATCATACATGGCAGCATGTAGCACACCGGGGTTTCGCAGCAGGGTGCTTTTTACCTGCTTGTCTCCTCATCTCACTCCCATAATTTATCTTTTGAAGTGATCTAATTAGTGATCAAACATGTGAGGCAACAGATTGGATCAGATTAAACACTGTCTCAACGGTCAGGAACAAAAGTTTACCTTATTTTATTTTGCTGCCTGCAATGGCAGGACACACAGATAGAGGCACCTTTTCAGCCAAAAATAGATATACCTGTATAGCTATATATTTTTTTGCATTTTCCCCCTCTACGTTGCTTCTACTTGTTTCCCTGCAGACAGACGCTTGCTTTGTCCTGCAGACGGTCCAGAACTTTGTTCTCAACAAATCATGAAAACAAAAACATTCGCCGTGCTCAGGAAAGGAGGTGCTAATTTGTGTGTGGGGGGGTGAGGTAGCATTTTAGCCAATCACAGGAATGCATTCTCCAGCAGATTCATAACGAGCCAATAGAGTGGAGGTGAGGTAGAGTTATAGCTTTTGTTTTTAAACAAATCTGTTTGGTATACCAGTGTTGGTATACACGGAATTGCCTCTATTTCCTTTCAAAGTGTTGTGCTACAAGCTCCTCACGTTCCTAAACCCTCCCCTGCACAATGTCATAGGGCAAGGGCCGGACGTCTCCCTCAGTCAGCCCAGCTGCTCCACCATTACCATCAACAAAATCTGCCTGTAGTTCAATTCAGGGCTTGGAAACGAAATTATTTTTCAGGAACGGTTCAAAACCGGTTCGGGTAGATCTATATTTAACGTTTTCGTTCTGGCAATCGTTCCAGCACCAAACCAAACCGGTTCGAACCGGTTCGGAACGGAAAAATTACGTTCGTTCTTATCGTTCCGGTAGTTTTGCGGATACATGTGAAGTTGTTTACAAACATCAAGCGCACGTGGCTCTCGGGGCACACTGGACTATTGATTTTCATCCACAATACCCTGCCACAGGAGCAGAGTGCGTGCGCTGCAGCAGCCACTGAGTGTTCATTAAACTTTGGTCAAATAACTATCTGTAAGCCTTTAGTTTTATTTTATGGATGTCAGTAAGGCCATTGCGCTGTCTGTCTGTCTGCATCACGACGGCACCCGCAGCGCACATGCATGGCTATATGGCGATTACGCATGTCTCTGGAAGAGGAGGAAAGGGGAAAATTAAACATTTACCTTTGTTTTCCCATATATCGTTGCTCTATGTGTGCGACGCCTGTGTACAGTAATCAACTATAGCCTATATTGGTTATTATCACAGACATAAGTCATTCTTAATTCCTTTCCAATTGTATCGGAGTTCAGCCTTAATTAACATCTGACCACAGCTGGGCTCGCGCACGTCCTAACTGAGAGGCTGCAGCCAGCTGCACAGTGTCAGAGAAATATCACCATCGCGCAAACATTATCTCCAAACGTAACCCACCACCACCCGCCGTGTTATAAAGACCATCTTGTCTTGGTTTCGCATTACGCACGGGACGCGAGGAACAGTTACTTCTCAGAGCGCATTCTCGTTTAGGCTGATGTTTTATTTGCTGAATGGCTCAGCCTCAGAAAAGGAGCGGGTTCCAGATGTGTGGATTTTTTTAGGACGAGCAGGAGGAGGAGGAATTCAAGTAAAATGCCCGCTGTAATATGAAATCAAGGAAATAGCCTACATTGTATTCTGATGATGTGCCTGTTAGACTTCATATTTCCTCATTGTTCTGGCGTGCAGGCTGTTGCTATGTTCTAATGGCTGGCTTTTAGCTGTGCTGCGTGCTGGATTGACAATAGTCATACGCACAGCCTCGGTCCCTCGGCAGGCCCGGCTCTAACATTTCGACTCAAAAAAAGCCGGTGGTAAATATAACAGTCACGATATGCGTGTTTATTAAAAACAAAAAAAAAAAAAACGCAACTTAGATAGTTGTGAGTACCTTAATTTATCATTGATTGAGAACGAAAAAAAAAAACGTTATTAACCGGTTTTGTGGATTTCAGAATTACGTTTCGTTCCGGAACAGTTGAAGACCATTTCGTTTCCGTTTTCGTTTCCGTTCCTTGAAAAATCCCCTAGAATTCCGTTCGTTTCGGTTTTCGTTCTTTGAACCGGTTCGAAGCCCTGTAGTTCAATTCCATGAAGCAAGACATCTTCCTATACTGGCTAGTTTTCCATGTACTGTAGTTGCTTCCATTCAGTTGTTTCAGTGCTGTTCCTGTGCTTGGACTCATACTTGGTGACAAGCCTTTTCTGCTAGTGCCAACATTGGGCCAAAATGTTCAATAATGTAGATTGGACACAAGATCCAATTTCACTGATGACGTCTCCACATCCAACAAGCAGCCATGAAACATGTATTCATGCTCACTGGAAATTGAACGACAATGATTTTTGAGTGATCCCATACACTGCCTTTTTACATTTTCTTTTAGCTGCCGCAATATGTACGGTACAGAGCGAAATGCAGAACAAAAACAGCCACTAGTATGGTAGCAGTCCCACGCGTTGAGTACTGAATGTGAGAAATCAGCCTGCCCAACTTTTTCTTGTTCACTCTCTCTATGAAATATTTATCATCCAATCATAATTCTAGCTGACAGGTTTGTCAAGTTGTACTGTACCTCCATTGTAGTCCGGCGAGACAACAGCTACCAAAAGCATCCCACGTCTGTCTGCAATCCAGGCAAAAATGTTCAATACAAAGAGATGTAAATAAATCCAGCCACAGGCAACATCTAGTATTCATTACCAGACAAATGTTGCTCATAACATCAGGGCTGCAAAAATGTGTGTGTACTCTGTGTAGGTGTAAGTCTTGGGAACCTGCCAAGTGTAATCAAGCCATAGACGTAATGGGAATTCATTTGTGTTATTTTTAAGAAAAGTCTATTGCTGGTTGTTAAGTTGGCACTGGCCACCCAAAGTTCTCTGATTAAGGAGGACATTGAACAAACTTCTTCTTGCTTAATCGTGTGTTTATTTTTCAGTCTCCATTGCCATGGTTCTGACAAGAAGGACAAATAAAATAGAACAACATATTAGGGTAAGGAAAAGAAATAATCCAAAATAAGGCTATAAATCAAAATCATTCAACAATAAATCATATAAGCAGGCATAATATAGTAAACAACAAAACAAAGAACAAAAGCTTACATTTGTCAGGTCACGCATGGGTCTTGGAGAAGAGGAGAGTAGACTGTGTCTCTCTGTGTCTGTGTGTGAGTGTGTGTGTGTGGGAGTCCATGTTAAAGTGCACAGGTGGGTTGATGGGCTGAGGTGCTGATGGCAGTCACCTGTGGCTGATTGGTGATTGAATGATTGGGTGATTATTGTTGTTGTTATTGAGGGGCTGCCATCCTGTTGGCCTGGGAAATTCTCAACAGCCGCCCCCACAGCAGCCCAGCTGCTGTGACTATCCGGGAATTTCAGAGGCGCTCAAGGTGGCAGCGGGGGTAGTGAGATGAGGCGTGCTACTGGACGGGTGTAGGTCCGGTCCTGAATGATGACGTCCGCCGATCTGACCCGTCCGTCCGGGCTGGGATGGACCTTTGTGACTTTCCCAATGGGCCATTGTGCCCGAGGCATTTGGGGATCCATCACTAGGACTATGTTGTCCTCTTTAAGGTTGTCGGTTGCAGTATGCCATTTGTTCCGAGACTGTAGAGTGGGCAGGTAGTCACGTATGAACTGCGTCCAGAACTGATCCGCCAAGATTTGACTCTGGCGCCAACGGCGCCGCCCCATGGACTCAGGAGCGTAGGTGACTTGAGGTAGGGTGGAGTCACGCCGCCCCATGAGGAGCATGTTGGGAGTCACAGGGTCGAGGCTGGCCACATCAGAGGAGGTGTATCCCAGGGGTTTAGAATTGAGGATTCCTTCGACTTCGGTTAGCACTGTGTTGAGGACGTCCTCGGATATAGACTGTTGCCCGATCGCAACCTGAAGTGCAGCTTTGACGGAGCGTATCTCCCTCTCCCAGAGGCCTCCAAAGTGGGGAGAATTAGGAGGATTAAACTTGAACGTGAGCTGGTAGGCACAGAGCCTTTTCTGAAGTTCTGGCTCCATGGCCTGGAATGCTTCCTGGAGCTCTCGGTCCGCACCACGGAAGTTAGTGCCCCTGTCAGAATGTAGCTCAATAGGTTTGCCTCTGCGAGAGATGAACCTCCTGAGGGCGAGGAGGAAGGCATCTGTATCCAGGGAGTTAAGGAGTTCGAGGTGCACTGCCCGGGTCGTCATACATTTGAATATTACACCCCATCGTTTCTCTGTGCGCCGGCCGATTTTGATCATGAAGGGCCCAAAACAGTCGACCCCTGTGGAGTGGAATGGAGGGCTCAATAGCCTGAGGCGAGCAGGTGGTAGGTCAGCCATCAGGGGGACTTTAGGTTTGGCACGCCAACGTTGGCAGTCCGGGCATGAGGACTGATGGCGTTTCACTGCCTGGCGGCCGCGGAGGATCCAGTAGTGCCTACGGAGTTCAGCGAAGACACGCTCTGGACCGGAGTGGAGCAGCCGCTCGTCAAAGTCCTTGATGAGTAGTTTGGTGATGGGATGTAAGGGGTCCAGCACAGCAGGGTGCAACGTAATCTGGAGGGGGCTTTGCATGTTACGTAGTCTTCCGCCAACCCTTATGAGGGCTGTGTGCCCATCAAGTTCGGGGGCGAGAGCTCTGAGCCTGCTGTTGAGAGGAAGAGGGTTGTTGGCGTGCAGGGCTTTGTGCTCCAGTGGGAAACTCTCGGATTGACTTTGTTTGAGGAGGTGGAGCTCGGCATCCTTGTAAGTGGGGGTTGGTGAACTGCCAGATGTTTGGCTGTGGAGCTCATCATAGGTGAGTTGTACCAAATCCTTCCATGAGGTGTGTTTACCGGTGTGAGAGGGCAGCTGTCCTGGAGTTTGGACGGTGGTTAAGCTGCAGAATGTGAGGCCTTTGAGCTCTGAGGGATCTGGTTGGACGGAGCTGACAGGCCGAACAGGCCAGCTGTCAGGAGGTTCCTTAAGGAAGGCAGGCCCGTCTTTCCACCGGCCTGGCCGGGATAGGTCAGCAAGGGTTTTTCCTCTCGTAATATCATCTGCAGGGTTGTTGTGAGAGTCCACATAACGCCAGGAGTGGAGATCTGTGAGCTCTTGGATTTCAGTTACCCGAACGCCAACGAACACCTTGAAACGGCAGGATTCGGACTGCAGCCACTCCAGAACAGTGGTGGAATCTGTCCACAAAGTTGTATGACGGAGAGTGATATTGAGCTCTTTTTGCAGGAGATGAGCTAGCTGGGCCCCAGCCAAAGCACCACATAGCTCCAGACGGGGCATGGATAGTTGTCTCTTAGGGGCAACCCGGGATCTGGCCATGACGAAGCTGGTATGACGCTTGCCATCGTACTCATCCAGTAGATATGCCACTGCCCCATAGGCCCGTTCCGAGGCGTCACAAAACACATGGAGGTCTTGAGGAAGGACAGCGGGCCGGTCAGCTGGGGTATAACACCGAGGGATGGAGATGGACTCGAGATCAGGCAGCTCCGCCTCCCAGGCCCCCCAGGCAGCCCGAATGTCCTCAGGCAGATCAGGGTCATCCCAGTCTCTTTTCTTTGACCATAGCTGCTGGACAAGGACTTTGGCTCTGGTGAGGTAGGGTATAAGGAACCCTAGGGGGTCATACTGCTGCGCAAGCACTTGATAAATCCTCCTCATTGTTAGAGTAGACGTTTCCAGGGGTTTGTGCTGGTAGCACAGGACATCAGGGATGCATTTCCACTTCAGGCCCAGAGTGGATTCAACGGGTTCAACCCGATTCTGTGAGAGCCAGAGCTCTAAGCTTTGTGCTTGGGCTTCGGGAGGCAAGTGCTCTACTACCTCTGGATGATTGCTGGCCCACTGTCGAACCTGGAAGCCACCGGAGGCCAGAAGTTTACAGGTCCGATCCACCAGGCATTTTGCTTCTGGGATGCTGAGGCAGCTAGTCAGACAGTTGTCCACATAGAAATGGTTCTCTACGGTCAGCTTGATGTCCTCCTGGCCTTTGCAGTGATCCCGGACATGTTTCTGAAGGGCGAATGTGGCGCAACAGGGGCTGCTTGTGGTGCCAAAGGGCAGTACTTGCCATTCGTATACATCAGGTTCCACCTCCCGGTTCATGTTCCGCCAGAGAAATCTAAGCAGGGGTCGGTCCTCCGGTAGCAGCCGGACCTGGTGGAACATGCCCTTGATATCACCGCTGACTGCCACTGGATATTGGCGGAAGCGAAGCAGGACACCAATGAGGGAAGGGCTAAGAGTTGGACCTGGGAGTAGCTGGTCATTCAAGCACATGCCCTGGAATCTGAATGAGCAATTGAAGACCAGACGATTTTTGTTGTTATGATGGACGAGGTGATGAGGTAAGTACCAGGATTCAGTTGAACGGTCGACAGCCTCTGGGTTTATTTTCTTGACGTAGCCGGCTTCCTCCAACTTAGATATCTCTGTACTGTAGATATTGGCCTTATTCGGATCCTTTAGGAGCCTCCGTTCCGTGCTCCGTAGGTTGGGCATCACGGCTTCCATGGCAACCTTCAGTCGAGGTGCATTAGGCATTCGAAGGAGGGGAGTCGCATAGCGTTCGATGCCATCAACATTCACCCTCTCTGTCCGAGCCTCCAGGATTTCCATTGCCTGCTTGTCATGTTGGGACCTTGTGACTTGTTTCTCACTGCGGAAGGGTAGGACATCCAGCTTCCATAGCCTCTCCACATGGCCGAGTAAGGGGTCAGCTGGGTTAATGGAAGCAGTGAACAGGCATTGATGGGCTGAGGGACGACTTTCGGGGAGACCCTCATGGCCCTGGAGGGTCCATCCCAGCTGTGTGTGCACCGCCAGGGGGCCACCTTGCGGGCCTCTTCTCACTGGCTCTATAGGCGAGATCAAGTGGGAGTTGTCGGATCCAATCAAGACCAGAGGCTGGACCTTTCTGAAGGGCTGAAGGGGGACATCTCTCAGGTGTGGATAGCGCCGCTTCAGAGACTGGACAGGGTAAGTTTGGTCTATGAGATCGATACCTCCGGCTGTGAAAGCGTTCTTGAGAGGGTATCTGACTGATGGAGCAAGTGTGGTCGATATTTCAAAGTGTACACTCTTCCCTTCAAGGTGAGTAAGCTCCGATCTAATGGTGCGAAGAGCCAGGACCTCCCTCTTCCCCTTTAGCTGGAGATGCTTGACTGCGGCCGGGAGGATCATGGACCGAACCGAGCCATCATCCAGAACAGCATGTGTACTAAGTGGGATGTTGTTGTGCCATAGAAGGACTGGGACAACTTTAAGAAGTACACGATCTGGAGGATTTGAATGAGAGAAGTATATCTTACTTTGGGGACGGGAAGGATCAGAACCTGACTCTGCGTCTGCCACAGGATGCAGGACCCGGAGATGAAGGTCACCGCAGTCCGGACATGGCTTTTTCAGTGTGCAGTCACTGGATGAATGGGATGTCCGGCCACACTTGCAGCATCTATTGTCCTTCAGTATCCAGGATTGCAAATCCTCCTTAGTCTGGGATTGAATCTGGGGGCATCTAGTGATGTAGTGGTCGTTGGACCGACAGAACAGGCAGTAGATGTTGGACTTTTTGTTGGTTTTGGCCTTATGAGAAGACTGGGTCTGAGGGGCATCTGGTTCCGAGCCGTGATAGACGGCGGCCTGGCTCTTGTTCTTGGTGGTCTTATGTGGCTTGGTATTGGAGGTCTCCTGGTGATGACCACCATGATAGCGCTGGACGAGGCGGTTAGAGAGCCTCTGCTGCTGAGCTTTAGATTGCAGCCATTCAGCCAGATCTCTTAAATTGTAGGGGTTCAAGGTGGCCACAGTGAGTTTGCCTTGCAGATGTAGAAACTCGATGAAGCTCTCCCTCAGATACCGTGGCAACTTGCTCAACAGGCGGTCAACATGTGAGCAGCAATTCAGCTCATAGCCAGTACGACCCTCCAGAGACTCAAGCATGCTGACCAATAAGTGGACTTGGAGTGAGAAGTTCTGGACAGCTTGGGGGTCATTGGGTTTAATGTCCGGAGCTGTGAGGATTGCTGCGATTTCGCTCTGAGCGAGCTGGTGGGGTTGACCGTACTGCAGCTGAAGAGCCTGCATCGCAGCAGTATAAGGTGCCACATGATGGCGGCAAGATTGGGCGATCATCTGGGCTTCAGGGAGCTTTAGGTGCTCAAGCAAGACATGATATTTATATTTCTCACTCAGTTGAACATGAGGGTTCAGCAGGTTGTCCAGCGCCAGCTTCAAGTTTGCAAAGTCTCTCTCATTATCCTTGAGGAAGTCAGGAATTGACGGCTTTGGGATGCCATACACAGCGGGCCCATAAGGATTAAGATCATCTGAAGCTGCAGAGGCACGTGCTGCTGATTGGCATGGAACCTGCCCTGGAAGAGATGGCTGAAGTCGGGTCCCAGCCTGGAGAGGAGGCTGAGAAGGATGCTGGAACCGGGGAAGGCCAACAGAGGGTGCCAAACCATGAGGCAGTGGCCTGGACTGGAGATGACCAGCGGAGGGTGCCTCGATCAGAGGCTGAGCAGGAGGCTGTAACCCAAGATGGCCAGGAGAGGGCGCCAAAGCATGGAGAAGACGCGAGGCAGGAGGCTGGAGCTGAAGATGGCCAACAGCATGGTGAGAATGGTGGAGGGCTGGTGATGAGAGTGGTCTGGCGTAGACTGGCTGGAGTTGAGGAGAGATAGCGTGTGAATGGGCCACCTGTACTGGTGAGCAAAGGACCTGCTGGACTGGGTGGATGACAGAGGGAGGCTCTAATAGTTGAGTGGGGAATGGAGCTGGCCGGCTCTTCTTTAGGGTACTCGGAGGGAGATTGTGGAGCTGGAAATTGGTGAAGTGCTCCTCTGCACTATTGTCCTCAAGTATATGTTGGATCCTCACCAGCTTGGGTTTAACCACCAGTTCCTCTGGTGTGGAGGTTCCCACATGCTGGGGTATATTATCCTGCCGGCCAGTGAGCCTGTATCGGTCCTCCAGGGTAGCAGAGCTCCTCCTGGTGGCTCCACCCCCTCAACAGGCTTTGTTATATTTTTCTGGTGGCTGAGGGATTCCAGATATACATTTGAGTGTATGATTACCTCCACAGGTTCCTCCTCCTTGGCCATTTCCTGGTTGTGATCAGGGGGAGGTGCTCCTCCTTGCTCCAGGGAATTAGGGGGGGGAGGTGCTCCCCCCACTGCTCCAAGATGGTGGTCCTCTGGCTCCTCCATTTCATTTTGACTCATGAGCAAGGTGCTAATATGTGCTAGCATCCTGGTTCTCTCCTTCCCTTTCCTGCTGAGATCCTCCATTTTGTTTCTCATGATCTCCATTTGCTGTTGTTCCTCCACTTCTGCCCTTTTGAGGGCTTCGGCCATATTGGCCAGGGACTCCTTATCCATGGCCTTTTGTGTTAGCTTGGTGGAGGGGGGCTGTAGAACTCCATATCTTTGGGGCTTGTGTCTCTCTCTGCTGGGGTAACTCCTGGTGGGCCCCGGTCCGCGGCTTTCATCCCCCTCCTCTTGTTGCATGTTTGTTTGTTGTTTGTAGTATGTATGTTTGTATCTCAATGTCTCTTAGGCAGCCAGCATATCTGCTCGAAGGACCATGAAGAAAAGTCTATTGCTGGTTGTTAAGTTGGCACTGGCCACCCAAAGTTCTCTGATTAAGGAGGACATTGAACAAACTTCTTCTTGCTTAATCGTGTGTTTATTTTTCAGTCTCCATTGCCATGGTTCTGACAAGAAGGATAAAATAGAACAACATATTAGGGTAAGGAAAAGAAATAATCCAAAATAAGGCTATAAATCAAAATCATACAACAATAAATCATATAAGCAGGCATAATATAGTAAACAACAAAACAAAGAACAAAAGCTTACATTTGTCAGATCACGCATGGGTCTTGGAGAAGAGGAGAGTAGACTGTGTCTCTCTGTGTCTGTGTGTGAGTGTGTGTGTGTGGGAGTCCATGTTAAAGTGCACAGGTGGGTTGATGGGCTGAGGTGCTGATGGCAGTCACCTGTGGCTGATTGGTGATTGAATGATTGGGTGATTATTGTTGTTGTTATTGAGGGGCTGCCATCCTGTTGGCCTGGGAAATTCTCAACAAAATGTGTGTGTACTCTGTGTAGGTGTAAGTCTTGGGAACCTGCCAAGTGTAATCAAGCCATAGACGTAATGGGAATTCATTTGTGTTATTTTTAGCAAAACAGATTTGTTGTTTCTACGTGCAATATGTATTCAAGGACGTTGTGCTGTCCAAGTCATCTTTCGGTTAGACCGACTGCTTTATATGCCTAATAGGCATATAAAGCATAGGCATTGCCTATGCACAATAGGGATATGCATACTGTACTGTACACGTACACAAACATTATTTTGTATATCTGCCCATGAAGCCATGGGACAAAGGGTTGTCAGAATCTGATCATAAATCGGGGGCCGATCACATCATTTTTTTAAACGATCAGAAACAGAGCTTGACCAAACAAATGTGTTTGGGACATCCAACTGTTCCAAAAATACAGTATATAAATATTGGAACGGGAAAAATCGGTATCTGCAGATACACTGATCGGTGATCGGGACATAACTAATGGCACCCTTAATGATTCGCATTCTGCTGCATTTTGGAGGGTCTTTTCAATTCTTTCAACCAGATGAAATCCTCCGCAATTTCTTTCAATGTCATCATGTGTAACACGACAGTACACGAAATGGGGACTGATCTAAGTGCCGAAGTCTCGTAAATCCGTAACAATGGGAGGTCGCAACAATGGGTAAGGTCCAAAATCTGCACCCACGAAACGCTTCACAGTTCAATATTCCGTGGTCATTAGTTCAACTTGGGGGCACGGTGGGACAGTGGTTAGTGCTGTCGCCTCACAGCTAGAAGGTCCTGGGTTCGATTCCCGCGCTGCTGTGGGTGCTGGCGGCGTGTCTGCTCCTCCGCGTCATCAGTGCCCATACCCGAGGCGGGGTTGACGAAAGGGCCTTTCTGTGTGGAGTTTGCATGTTCTCCCCATGTCCCCTAGGGTAGATACCCTCACAAAAACATGCTGTAATCCTGGACTCTAAACTGCCTCCCCCTGGCCAGCCGGGGCGCCTGATGGAGGGGACTGGAACTGGTTGGAATAACGTGTTCCTTCCACGTGCTACGTCCAACTCCCTGTCGGGTGAAAAGAAGGCAGCTTGGACTCCTCATGCATTGAAGGAAGCATGAGGCCAGTCCGCTGCCTCCCCAGGTTGGCGGAGGATGTGTAGAGCCCAGGATCACATTAGGAATTGGCACTGTGTGAAAAAATGGGTTACAAAATCGTGGGATAAAATATTTGAAAAAAAAAAAAAAAAAAGACATCAAGGGCTAAGGAATGGAAAGAGACAGTTAGGACAGCTAATCAGCTACCCGTACTATATTACCCATGACTTATATATATGCCTGAGCTGAGTATGCCCTGGAAATTGCTTGGCTCAGGCTGATTGACTGCCATTGTTGCCTTCCAGACAGGCAGCTCAAGCAATGTTGCAGAAAGCTGGATTCAAGCTCATTATCTATTGAATGATAATTAAAAGAAGATGACAAAAGCAAAATAAATAAATTATGAAATGCTGTGAAATCAAGTTTTCCCACAAATCTAAGTTGTCAAAGTCTTGTATAATTTTACTCTCAACGGTATAATAAGCTGGACTTTATTTTTAAGAAACAGTACAAAGATCTATTAAATATGCCCACATGTGCTTTGTAGAAAAATAAAACAATCTGCATATTTAACAGATGCAGTCAAACCAGACAAACGTCTTTAGGCCTTCATCGGTGTCAGAATGGGACATACTGGGTCAGGGGGCGTTTTTGCCATTAGGCAGACTAGACAGTTGCCTAGGGCGCCATGAGGGGAGGGGGGCGACCATGAGGGGACGTGGCGACCACCAGACATGCTTTAAAAGGATCCCAGGCTAATAATACATTATACTTATCCTCTATAACTAGTATTGGACATTTAAAACACATATAATATGTTTAAAAATGTTCATAATTTTATCCTTTGGGGGGGCGCCATTTTACAGGAGATTTTCCCTGGAGCCCCCCCTCCAGGGAAAGGGGGGGCTCCAGGGAAAATCTTGCCTAGGGCTCCAAATTGCTTAGAAACGCCACTGTACTGGGTATTGGGTATACTATAAAGCTTTCTTCACTTCGGCTCCATGCTTCATATTCACACTGCTCCTGCTCATGTAACACTTGTTCAAACCATTGAAATGTTCTGACATCTGCATATGTACACAGATTTACTCTCACCCAGAGCTCCGACTTCTCTCTAATACTCTGCCAAGAAGAAGTGTATGTATGCTCCCATAGATTTAACGGTTATGTCTTAAAGGGCAGTAAAAATAAATTATATACATGCAGACCTATACTTATTAATAGTTCTTAAAATGTGTTATACATTTTGAGCATAATAGACATTTTTAAGTAGTGTACTGTAACTTTTAAGTTCATTTTAGGGCTGTTGAATGATTAAAAAATCTGATTAATCACAGCTTCAAATTAATTTAATCATGATTAATCACATTTCAAACTATGTCAAAAATGCCATGTTTTTCTGTATATTGTAAAGGTAAATGATATAATATGTCATGCCATTATTTGTTTACAACTTACAGTTCCTATCAACTGTTTTTAATGAAAAAATAAAATTAAGGCATGGTAAAAATACATAGTCTGCAAAGTTATCATCTTCAATTGCGTTAAATAGTTTAACACAATTAATTAACAAAATTAATTCATGCCATTAACGCCTTATTTTCAACATGTCACCCTTAGTTAATTTTAATGAGTAATACATGCAATTATAATATGTTACCCAACCTTATGTACAGTAGTGCAGTGCAGTGCTACAATCTTACAATCTCTGTATTTCACTAGAGTTATTTTGATTTACTACATCCCATTTAATTTTACAGTCTATACATACGTATGTCGCAAACTTTAGTCTAGAACAAGGGTTTTCAACATGTGGTCCGGGGACCACCAGTGGTCCCTGTGAGGATTCCAGGTGGTCCCCAGGCTAAATGATGGAAATTGGTTGACCAAATGTAACTCTTTGAGAGCGTAAAAATGAAACCAAATGGACCCTTGCGGGTCATTTGGTTTCATGTTTACACCCTCAAGAGTTAAAATATTCATCATGTGAATTAGCCCAACTCTACACAACTATAGAATGTAGAAGATTAATGGTGATTTCGTTCTATATGTTTTGACTGTTTAGTTTCCGAAATCCAGCCTGGAATTGTGGACAAAAGCAAAAATAAATCTTTAGTTTTGGGGTCTGTGGGGCTAAAATGTCATCAAATGGCGGTCCGTGGCTCAAATTCTGAATAAATAGTGGGCCCTGGTATGAAAAAGGTTGAAAACCACTGGTCTAGAACCATCCACACACAGATAAAGAACATGGCTTGGGGATATAGACTCCAGAGATGAGCTCCTTCATATACCAATCTTTCTAACCTTTATGCTACTGCCTGTCACCAATGAGAGAGACTTATTTTATAACATCAAACAGAGAAGAGAAGGCACGTACATCCAACTAAGGTCAGTTTTAAAATGACCTATAATGTTACCGAAGGGAGTTTCTCTGTCTGCAAACTATATTCTTTCTTTTCAGAGGTTCTTTTGAAAGAAGTTGGACTCCACGTAAGTCTATGAAAAAGGTTTGACCTCGAGCCTTTTGTTACCTTGTTTGCAATTAATATGTTAATAAGTTTGGTAGTTTAAAGGGCACATCTTTGTGCCATATGGAGATGCAACTATTTTTTTTTTTTTGAAAGGGTAGATGTCAGCCATTATGATGGCAATGTCCCCAGATTATTTCCACCTTGGAGACCTCTGTTGTATGTCAGAACCTCTGCCGTATGGGCTCACTTAATTGTTCATCAGCAGTATACTGTATATACCTATTATAGTGGAAAAATGACATTTCTATTTTCTGCTGTCTCTAACAAAACTGTTGACAAGAGATGTGTTCACCTGTTGCTAGCAGTCAGTAGCCTATTCCAGTGATTTGAAGGAGTGGCCATATAAGGCCATGTGTTATAGTCAATGATGTCGAGCAGACTTGAAGAAGCAGCCATGTAAGGACTCGTGTTCTGTTTTATTTTCAACCTACTGTATGTGTTTTTATTTTAAGACCTCTCGAAGTGCATAAAGAGGGAAGATGTGACTATATTCAGGAGGAATGCCATGATACTGAGGTGTTGTGTCAGTTCTCCACAGAGCGCTCTTGTGATTAAAACTGATTGTTTTTCAACACTCTCTCAAGCCTTTTTTGGGATCTGGACTTCTGAATTCATTATACTTTGAATATGAATTAGAAGTTGTCATTACACTATACACCGTTTTCACCTCAAGGAAAGCAAGACTGATGCACTGCACTCACTGCTCATATCATAAGGAATGAATAAAATGCAAGACTGACCTGCAGCACACAGACCAGGTGTTGACCAGGCATGCCATTATTGGTGTGGAAGCGTTTGACTGATAGTGTGTGTGTGTGTGTGTGTGTGTGTGTGTGTGTGTGTGTGTGTGTGTGTGTGTGTGTGTGTGTGTGTGTGTGTGTGTGTGTGTGTGTGTGTGCGTGCGTGCGTGCGTGCGTGCGTGCGTGCGTGCGTGCGTGTGTGTGCGTGTGTGTGCACGCGTGCGTGCGCACACACACATGCACGCTCGCGCCACTGATGTTTTTTCTTGCCTTATCAGCGACTGCACAGCCGTGTGCTGCCAATCCCACCTGCAAACACCAGGGGCGGATCTAGGCATAGGCATGGGGGGCGGGGGGCATTGCCCCCCTAAATGCCCAGTCTGCCCCACCAAACATGATGGCATGCAAAACAACCCAAGATATTTCAGTGCTTATTTAAAAGTATTTGAAACACTACTATACTGCTACTAACTGAATACAGTTGTGTCACCACTAAACCAACAGCATTTCAACATTGAAAACAGAAAACTCTCTGAGTCAGACCTTTAGCTTTATGCATGCTGCGTGTCTGTTGCAACTTCAACAACAACTGATGTTATTACTGATGCTTATACTTGCCCAATAAAAGTCCTGTAACTGAAAATGGTATGGGGGCGGCTTCATCGCCCGTGTCGCTTCGCGCCACGGGCGATGAAGCCACCCCCTTACCATTTTCTTCTGCCCCCCCCCCCCCCCCCCATTGGGAAATGTTACATCCGCCCCTGGCAAACACCAACACTACAGCTCATCTAAATACTTCCACCTCCTCTGCCAGTACACACACACACACACACACACACACACACACACACACACACACACACACACACATTCACCCTGGGTTTTCACCTTCTCATTAGAAACATCCCAAATTAGCCCTGGCCTTTTCTCAATACCGACGGGACTAAACAATACTCTGCCCTTATTGTGACAGTGACGTTGTGTGTGTGTGTGTGTGTGTGGGGGTGTGTGTGAAATACGCAGGCTGTTATTTACCAGCCCACCCGGTGGCAATTACCCATCGCGCCACGGGATATGGGAGCCTCCCACCGATGCACCATGCAGCTAGCAGGTGGTCCTTTTTAGATAGAACAGGGACAAAATGACAATGGAGTAAATTTAACGGCCTCCGTTGTGCCGCTATTATGATGCCATGGATGGCTCCTGCTTCTTGGGCCTTGATGAGAATGGCACCGTTGCCAATCCGCATCTGCAGATGCTAATGGCAGCACAGGACGGTTATTTATTATTATTAGTTATTATGGTTCTGTAGCTGCACCTACGGCATGTATCTACAAACATCTAAATAAATTAGTCTTGGATTAATTTGTTTTTGCGTTTAGTTGTGTGCTATCAAGCTCTTTCTAGTCTTCCAGCTAACTCTTTCAATCATACTTGGACGGCCTTTCATCAAAACATTGAAAATTCATTAAAATATCAGTGGAGCATTTGCAATCCCGTTTGCATGTTAGGCAGACACTTAAAAGGATAATTCAGATTTATAGAAACTATAAAAGTTGTAGGAAATGAGTCCCATTGTGGTACTTTTGCTCTGGTTTTGATGAACATAAGTTGTTCCAGTCATTTTGTGGGAAGTCACTGGGGCCACGCAGTAAAAGTATCAGTGTCCTCCCTTATTTGTCATTATCAGGTCATATCGGTATTGGCAAATATGCCAGACTACCAGGCAGTTTTAAATGTTAGAGCTTTGGAATTTGCTTTGGAGTTGGCCAAGTGCACGTTTGAGTTAGGAGTCTACTATTCCCAGGTGATTGACTTCATATAAGATCTGATTTTCTTTTTGAAGTGCTGCCAAGCACTTCCCTTAGACGATGTACAAGGTGTGTGTGTCCGTCTCTGTGTCCCTGTGTCCCTGCCTGCATGCGTGGAGTCATGTTGATGTTGCCATGTTCAGAGAAACAAGCACTGTCTGTGTCCCTGCCTGCCTGTGTCCCTGCCTGCATGCGTGGAGTCATGTTGATGTTGCCATGTTCAGAGAAACAAGCACAATGGGACGTTCCATTCCGACTCCACGCAGCCAGGCGCCATGCAGGCTTATAGCCCTAATTATTCTAAAGTGTGTTTTAGTATACTGTAGCCACACACGCAGCACTTCATTTCACACGGGTGTGATTTTCTTTTTTGTATTATGAGGGTTTTTCAACAGGTGGACCTGTTGAAAACCCCTGTTGAGAGGATTCCAGGTGGTCCCCAGGCTAAATGATGGAAGGTTGGTTAACCAGATCTAACTCTTTGAGTTAAAATATCCATCATGTGATTTATCCCAAGTCTACACAATTAGAGAATTTAGAAAAATGGTCATCTATGTTTTGCCTGTGTTCTTTCCCAAGCCTGGTATTGTGAACAAAAGCAAAAATAAATCTTTAGTTTTGGGGTCTGTGGGGCTAAGATGTCATCAAATGGTGCTCCGTGGCTAAAATTCTGAATAAATAGTGGGCTCTGGTATATCAAAAAGGTTGAAAACCCCTGTTATATATGTTATTCCCTGGTATTGGTATTTGGTATCGGTATCAGCTAACACAGAAATTGTGGTATCGGGATTGTCATCAATTTCATTCTTTTTTTCCCTATCTCTTTCCTGTCAAACTCGTCACCTGTCAGGCTGTCAAACTGTCCTGGACGTCAGCAGGTATGTGAGTCTTATGACGGACTTGTCTTTCCTCTCTACTCTGGGTCAGGCCAGATCTGCTTTCACCTTCTGGAAGCCATTAGGCTTGTTGAACATCATTGACACCAAGGGGCGGATCTAGGCATGGGCATGGGGAGGGACAATGCCCCCCTAAATGTCCAGTCTGCCCCACCAAACAAACACGATTGCATGCAAAACAACCCAAGATATTTCAAATTAAAGTGCCTATATTTAAAATGATTTGAGACACTACTATGGCTACTAACTATACGTGGCACCACTAAACCAACAGCATTTCATCAGACCTTTAGCTTTATGCATACTGCGTGTCTGTTGCAACTTCAACAACAACTGATGTTATTATTGATGCTTAATTGCCTAATAAAAGTCCTGTAACCAAAAATGGTATGGGTGGTGCGAAGCGACACAGCCAATGAAGCTGCCCCCATACCATTTTCTCCTGCCCCCTCAATTGGGAAATGTTACATCCGCCCCTGATTGACACAGTCTCACCTTGCACCTACGGAAAAAGAATCACGCACGAGTGTTGCGCACGCACGCACTCACAGTATACGCAAATAAGACACATGTACACACACACACACACACACACACACACACACACACACACACACACACACACACACACACACACACACACACACACACACACACACACACACAAACAGACAGTATGCTCGCGTCTGCAGACAGATTTACATCAATATTGTCTTGTAATTCTCTCTCGCACGCACAGTAAAAAAAAATCAATAATGTAATAGCACCTGTGTACATCTGACCTTGGAGCCCTGCTGCTGTACTGTATGTATACAGTAAATGTGCTGTAGAGCTATTTGCTCGCTAACTGTCACTGTCTAATTGTTCTGTGTTGTAAGCAGATGAAACTGAGCTCCCACAGGAACTGTGTGAGTAAATACCTGAGGCATTCACACCTACGGTTCAGCACTACTGTACATGTTTCTCGGATGAATCATTGAATTGATGATGAAGACGTCACATTAGAATACACTAAAAGATTTTATCACAACACAATGCCTTCATCAGGGGCGTAACACCAAACTCTGGGCCTTCAGAAAAGTATTCGCTGTGGGCCCCCAATACACGTTTTTTTGTGCTTTATATGTGTAGTCCAAGCGTTTGAGGCCCCTCACATCCTGGGGCCCTATAGTGTGTCCCACTTTTACCCCCAGTCCAACGTCCCTGGTCTTTATTGCTTGTCCTATTAGCTTAGAGGTGCAGGTTCATAATTAACACAGCCAGTGCCAGCCCTTTTTCATATTTTTTGAGGTAGCCAGTGCCAGCGATTTTCATCTAAAAGTCATATTTCATATTTCGGTCCATGTTTCCCGTCGGACAAGTTAGTTGGCGACACACTTCCGGTTCCGGGTTGGTCCGTCCCTTATTTTGGTCTGTTCTGAATGGAATATGCGGTCGCTGCTCACTGCTGTTATCATTGGGATCGTATCAAACCAGCGACGGTAAGCGACGTAGAGAGACGTAGATCAACCTAAGAGGCATCGGTCATAACTATTATTCATAATGATAACGCGTGACGTAGCTCTACTGCAAGGGCAAGGATTGTGCATCTCGCCCATAGACATCCATTCTAACCATTTCTATCAAACACCTGTATGTCCTAATCCTCCTTATCCCATGGATCGACCACATCCTGTGTCCAGCTAGCTACTATTATAAAAGAAAATCCCATTTAGACAAAACGCAACATTACAAACATTTCGAAGGTGATGGCCAACTATGTTTCTCTTCACTTGTAACAAAAAACAAAGGTCTATACAGTATTTACTGTATATGGTCCCCTCTCTTTTTCCATTCACACCAAATCTCTGCAAATAATGGATCTACAAGCTCATAATCTACATCGCGTCAGAGCTTGACTGTATCATCATATTCATACAACGTATATCATCAAGTACATGAGGAAAAAAATATAATAGAGAAAGAATATTAACCAGGGCACGGTTGAGATTTCACATGACCTCAGGACATCTGACAACGTTATTAGTCGCGTCGTGTGCATTGTGTCTACAAAAAGGGCCTGTATCAGAAGATCAATAGATGGACCAATGAGTAGAAAGAACATGAAACATAATGAGTAGATCGTTCAGATCCCAGACCTAATTCCAGAGGCTGGACATTTGCATAATGTGGAAAACCCTAAGGCTAAAATAAAATGATTAAGCTGGCGATAAATCAATGTCTTAAATCGAAACGTTTTGAGGCCAGAAGAAAGTTGGCCATACACGCATGCGCAGGTGCACGTGCAGTGATGGGCAGTAGCTTGTTACAAGTAGCTAAGCTACATAGCTCAACTACATTTTTCAGTAACTTGTAGTGTAGCTTACTACATCTGTTCTGGGAATAGCTTGTAGCGAAGCTACACTACATGTTTCGAGTAGCTTGTAGTGAAGCTACACTACTTGTTTCGAGTAACAAGGATTGTAGCTTATTACATTTTCCCACACACATTTTCAAATTCCACCCATTTTTAAAAACTCTAATATACAGTACATCCCAAAATTTAAACATGCCACCATCCCAGGCCACCCACCCCTAAATGATTATTATTGTGATTTTTATTTATATGTTTTTTATTGTGATTATTATTTAGAAGGTTGTACATTAAGTTGAGATATATATTTATATATATGTAGTGTTGATGTAGCAAGCTACATCAAGCTACTTTTGTCGTGTAGCTTGAAGTGTAGCTTGCTACAATTTTTCTGGGGATAGCTTGTAGTGTAGCTTAGCTATTTTTTTAGAGTAACAAGTAGTATACCTTACTACATTTTCCCAGTAACTTGCCCATCACTGTGCACGTGCATGCACGAACGAACTCGCACACACACACACACACACACACACACACACACACACACACACACACACACACACACACACACACACACACACACACACACACACACACACACACACACACACACACACAGCTCTCTATCTCTCTCCCTCCCTAAGGAGGTGATGTTAACATTACATTCAATGTAATGTAAGGCCCCTCACTACTGCCAGCGATGTTGGAATGAACATGTCTCACATTCTTCACATCACACGGCCACTTACCTTTCACTCTCCACCTCTCAGCAACGTCTTTCTCTTTCATACCTCATCTTTAATTGAATTCACCCTCTGGCTAAAACCAGAGGTATTTCCTGACCTTCAGATCCTCAGTCTTCACTGTGAGAGAGAGGATTTAGAAAGAACAGCTCAGGCGCCATTACCGACCCGCTCATTCATGTGACACTTACCAGACGTGCCAAAAAGCCAGAACAAGCAACAGTGCTGGTGTTTTGGGACCCCTTGGCATTGCACAGCTTGAAGTAGACCTACAGTCAGGGGCGGATCTAGGCATGGGCATGGGGGGGCATTGGGCAATGCCCCCCTAAATGCCCAGACTGCCCCACCAAACATGATGGCATGCAATCAAGCAACATTTCAAAGATATTCAAGGTTCAAGGTTCAAGGTTTTTATTTGTCACTCCAGTGTATGTCAGGACATATACAGGGATGAAATAGCGTTTCCATTCTCCACAGTGCAATAGACAAGACAGTGCAATAGACAAAGTCAAGACAATAGACAGTGCAATAGACAAGACAGTGCAATAGACAATAGTCAAGACAATAGACAGTGCAAAAGACAAGGTCGAGACAATAGACGAGACAAACAATAGTGCAGCAGACCAGTAAGGTGCGAACAGTACACCTAACTTAAGGTGAAGGTGCTTGGCTAACCAGGTGTGATAAAGTGGCAGTAGTGTGAAGCTAACAGACTATAGACAGGACATTTCAAGTGCTTATATTTAAAATGATTTGAAACACTACTACTTTTACTAACTAACTACAGCTGTGTCGCCCCTAAACCAACAGCGTTTCATCATTGAAAACAGAAAACTCTCTGAGTCAGACCTTTAGCTTTATGCATGCTGCGTGTCTGTTGCAACTTCAACAACAACTGATGTTATTATTGATGCTTTACTTGACTAATTAATATATTAACAAGTCCTGTAACCGAAAATGCCTGTGGCGCGAAGCGACACGGGCGATGAAGTCGCACCCCTACCATTTTCTCTTGCCCCCCCAATTGGGAAATGTTACATCCGCCCCTGCCTACAGTACTTAGGTGGATAATGTCTTCACTGACTCATCGAAGACTCTGGAGCATTGTCTGCCCTTTTCCTTCCATTGTATCCAGGGTGCTATGCTGCAAGAAGATGTTCCCATTTCTGTTGAGCTTGCTCTTCAGTGACTGATAGTGTGAGGAATGAGAATGCACAGCAAGTGAGATCCTTTATATAAATCCATTCGTACACTGAAGGCTCATTCAGAGTTTAGGATTTCGGTGAGCACCACGGCCACCGCTATTCATAGACCACTACCGGGACCTCGCCCCTCCCTCCCCCCCCCCCCTCTCCCGTTCTCCTCGCGTTTATTGTTGTTTATTTCTCCCTCTGTTTTCTCTCTCTGCTTCCTACCTGCCTTAATTATAATATCTGCTGCTTTTATGTTTATTTCCTATGTCATTGTTTCTATCATTGAATTCCTTCCTTCCTTCGTTCTCCTCCAGCCTGACGCACTGTGGTGTGTTGTCTGTTTTTTACGTCTCTCAATTCGTTAAAAACAAGAGAGCGTCTTGTTTTTAACAAAATGGACAAATGGTCTTGTTTTTAACCAAATGGACCAAATGGACTCTTGCGGGTCCATTTGGTTTCATGTTTACGCTCTCAATGAGTTACACCCGGTTAACCAACTGTCCATCATTTAGCTTTAGACCACCTGGAACCCTCTCAAGGACCACTGGTGGTCCCCGGACCACCGGTTGAAAACCATGCAATGGGATGTAATTCACAGCCCATTTACCAAATACTACTTTTGCAATACTACTGTGGTTCACCCCATATACCCAAATGTAGTTGGATTTTATAGTGTTTTTCACAATAACATTGTGCAGTACATGTGGCTATTGTACTGTAGAGCTACTGTTTGTTCTGTGGAGTTACTGCTTGGCACAAGAGTGGATGTGGGATTTTATTGAGCTGGGAAACAGTGTTTGTTGCGGACATGTTTGTTGCCTGTGGTTCACAACAGTGGAGCGTCTAACGTCGGCCTGTTATGAAACTATACTACTTCTCTGGGAAGCACAATTAAAGCCACTGAATTGTGTTTACTGAACCTGTGAAAAATAGCAGATCTACACAACAGTGTCGAATCTAACGTCGGCTGCTGGCCTATGAAAGCATCACTGAACACTATACTACCTAATCACAAACTTCTAGTGTCATGGACTAGGATCTAGTGTCAGGATCTAGAATCTAGTGTCAACTAAATGCTGCGCATAGGCTAGAATATAAAACAATGGTGTATTATATTTGGACTTTGAATTATGCCCCGATACTGTGGAATGTAAAGTCTCAGAAAAAAATAACAAGCAACACATTTATGCTTCACTCTTTGAGAATGTGGGTCTTTGCTGGTGAGTTGGTGAACTAGAACTATATCACCCTGTTCTTCTGCATTATGGAAGAACCCCATGCAGCCTTCTAAATTTAGTGACTGTCTTCAAACGGTGGGCAGAAAACGGCAATCTAACTTTCTCTAACTTGTACGACAATGGAGCCACTGCTCTCATTTTAACACATTCAGGGAGAACAGGAGGTGTGTGAGTATAGTCACTCACATTTTATGCACAGTGAATGTGGGACAGTGAAAAACCCAACACCTTAAACTGAAACCTTTCTCTTCAGTGGCTGCCCGTACAAATATAATTCTCACCGGAAATTAGCCATCAGAGTTTGTGGATTACGCAGTCTGATGGCTAAATTACCGTGAGAATTATATTTGTAGGAGCAGTCACTAAATAGAAAGTCCTCGCCCAGAATATCACCTGATTTCAACCAACACAAATCCTCTCCATCATTGATATTCTTGGTCAGATTTGTCTTGGATTTCCTTGATCTGACAACAAAAACGCCAAAATCCGTCCCGGTCCTGACCGTGTTTGCTGGTTGATAAACATCTGAAGAATAACATAATGCAGCTTGGACTGAGTTAAATTTAGCAGACGTTAAAGCCTGCCATGATTTGTTTTTTTGGACCTATAGGCCTATGTTACATTCATTAACTTAGTGGATCTAATAACTGGTTTCGGAGTAGTCTGATGCATAATTGTGAGCTCGTCAAAGTAATTAGTAACTGAAGTTGTCCAATAATTGTAGTAAAGTCAATGTTTTGCCTCAGTAAACTGGAATGACTTATTTGCCTGAGTGCTTGTACTTAGTTGCGTTCCACCACTGCAGCTATAGCAATCTGTTTGCTAGTCCAGCTGGGTACACCATATGGCCATGGTGAAAACAGCCTACAGTGTACCACTGTACTTATGCAACAGTCGTCACACATCGCTGACTGTAGCTGACAGGTGAGTGCCTCGTACTGAATGGGAGTAATGATGAGTTACGCTGTGGCTGAACCTATGCACGCACACACACGCACACACGCACACACACACACACACACACACACACACACACACACACACACACACACACACACACACACACACACACACACACACACACACACACACACACACACACACCTCTACCAACTCAGCAGTCTATGCATGTACATGCATTCCTAAAACTCATTATATATATGTATTATGGGTGTAAAGATGCATTTTAACAGCGGCACCTATAGACCTGCACAGTGGCATCACTGAAGTCCCAGAAGTGTTTTCCCCATTCATTTTTCTCATAGACTTTTCGAAGATAATTTATATAAAGATGATTACAACTCAGACAAAGCCAACTCGGGTCGTGACAAATCATGATGACACACACAATATTTTGGGACGATCAAATAATAATTTCTAAGATGAAAAACACGGACCCCCAGGGGGCACGGCCTCATGGGCTGAAAACAGTGCCATCAAAAAAATAATTTCCCTGTGCCGAGTCGCGGCATGATCTCGTGCCCCGTGCAGTGTGGTAAAAGGCTCTGGCGCTTTCTTGCCATGACGTGAGTTGTCGCAATTCTACTCTAATGTTCTAATGTTTAGAACACATTTCTAGCGACACGCAACGTGTGAGTTTGTGTCACAGTCACGCTGTGACATGTGAAGCATGTTGGTTACATGCTTTTAGCCTGCAGAGTTTATTATACAACATATTTAAAGCATGCTGGATGCTGCCCATCATATTTTAGCCTACACACCTTGGAATAATTATAGGCTATGTTCAAATATGAACCTCTCCAGCTGCAGCCATCATTATAGGTGAGTCAGGTTCGGCAGGGGGCCCGAACCTGACGCTTGTAGTGACGTTGTTCCGCCAGTGAGTCATTCACATAACCGTAATTTCCGGACTATAAGCCACTACTTTTTTCACATGCTTTTGACCCTGCGGCTTATACAGAGAATTCTGTTTGACTTGTTTCACAAAGCCTTAGTGTTTCTAATCCTCTCAGGTACCACTACAGTGAAGAATGCTGCATTACAGTAGCCTTTCACTTGCAATCCCTCAACATGTGGGCATGAAATCAACCCCATGCACCTATATAATATAAGAATATAAGCCTGCTCTGATTACAAATCGACAAATCTTTCCAAGAGTCGTTTGTAGAAAAGAACATTTTGTGTAAAATGTCCTAGTCTCTGATTGTAATATGACCACGTTATTTAGGATATTTCCACTGGGAAAAAAAACATAATTTTATATTCAGAACAATAGTGTAGGTATTTGCTGCATGCTCATACATTGTATGTTTGTATGTACACTTAGCGTTGGTAAAACACCCCGGACTGCAGCTAATCAAACTGTAATGATTTTTCCCCCCCGCTAAACATAATTAAAAAAGATTCCACCACGCAGCCATTCAATAACAGCCATTAAATCATAATGGAAGACGCCGTGGCCCTATTGATGTTTTCCTCCACATAAAGAGCAACATGTTCTCCTGTAAGGGTGAATGCTTTGAAGCTGCTCTTTGAGGTTAAACTTGAAAGAAAGTGTAGGGTGGAGAGGAGAGGGATCAGGGTGTCAAGTTGCAGAAGGCACACTGACACAAAGAGACCTATAGACACGATGCCAGACGCGCCCTTGTGAGAGCCAGGCGTTTTTTTAAAAGCACGGAGCATACAGTATATGCACACACAACAATGTACCCAGGGGCGGATCTAGGCATGGGCATGGCGGGGCAATGCCCCCCTAAATGCCCAGTCAGTCTGCCCCATGCACCAAACACGATGGCATGCAAAACAACCCAAGATATTTCAGATTACAGTGCCTATATTTAAAATGATTAGAAACACTACTACTGCTACTAACTAACTACACTTGTGTCGCCACTAAACCAACAGCATTTCATCATTGAAAACAGAAAACTCTCTGAGTCAGACCTTTAACATTATGCATGCTGCGTGTCTGTTGCAACTTCAACAACAGCTATTAATTGCCTAATAAAAGTCCTCTAACTGGAAATGGTATGGGTGCAGCTTCATCGCCTGTGTCGCTTCGCGCCACGGGCGATGAAGTCGCACCCATACCATTTTCTCCTGCCCCCCCCAATTGGGAAATGTTACATCTGCCCCTGAAGGTACCTGAACACCTTCACAAGTGTCTTGGTGTCATCTGAGAAGATCAACACTGCACACACAACAGATGGGACAAAACACTGGTGATGATACCTTGCACGTGCGTACGCATGCCTGCCCGCAACCACACACACACACACACACACACACACACACACACACACACACACACACACACACACACACACACACACACACACACACACACACACACACACGCGCACACACACAAACACAGGGAAATAGGCCTGTGCCGTGGCTCAGAGGTCCAAGGCACCCTGGATGGTAATCCAGCACTGTCTGGCAATGTCCGCGGGTTCGACTCCCGATCACAACGGCCTTTAATGCATGTCTCTCCCCATTTCCTGTCAGCCTATACTGTCTGTCCCTAAATGCAATAAAACAGGGGTTTTTAACAGGTGGTCCGGGGACCACCAGTGGTCCCTGAGAGGATTCCAGGTGGCCCTCAGGCTAAATGATGGAAAGTTGGTCAGCCAGATGTAACTCTTTGAGAGCGTAAACATGAAACCAAATGGAGGGTCCATTTGGTTTCATTTTTACTCTCTCAAGAGTTAAAATATACGTCATGTGAATTAGCCCCAAGTCTACACAACTACAGAATGTAGAAGATTAATGGTCATTTTGATCTGTAAGTTTGACTGTTTTGTTTTCTCCGATATCCAGCCTGGAATTGTGGACAAAAGCAAAAGAAATCTTTAGTTTTGGGGTCTGTGGGGCTGAAATGTCATCAAATGGTGGTCCGTGGCTCAAATTCTGAATAAATAGTGGGCCCTGGAATGAAAAAGGTTGAATACCACTGCAATAAAGGCAAAAGCCACAAAAATACATAAAAACACATGGAAGTAGTGTAGTCCCATACATACGTGTTGAAATACTCTTGAGCCAGACAAGGCTATAACACAGCTCCTGCCCATGTGCTCATGCATCAAAGCCATCTGAGCAGCCAGCAGCAGGGTGAGGCTGTAAAAGCGACTCGCCTTTATACCTCAGTAGAGCAGAAAAGGACTTCTTTCGGTATGCGGTACACCTCCCTATAACTCCCTATACCCAGTAAGTCTATGATTCAGTTGATGGAATATTTAGTATTTTTCCTCTCTCCTATTAAACCCCCCCACCCTACCCCCGGTTACATTACTTACTGCTGATGTTTTCCAGACCTTCCATAAATCAATGTACAGTATTTATGCAGTTTTCATCAGAGGCTTCTCAGTGTGTTTGGCAGATAAGCAAGACAGCAACGTACTGTATATATAGAATATGTCTCTCCAGTTCCATCTTTTATTCCACGTATCTTCCAGAGATCAGAGAATGTGCCACACATTTGCATTCAGGTGGTGTGATTTCACAGGCAGTTTATATGGCTAATTAGCACAAAGACAACACAAAAATCAACCTTTTTTTCTTCGTAGCTCTTGTTTTTGTTGAGCATCAAAAAGCAGATAAGACTGTTCAGTATCAGCCAAGTTCACACCATGACTTCACAGAGATGCTCAACAGAAAAAAACAATATATGGTAAACAGTATATATGCAACATAAAGAAATGCAGCGACAGACCTGTAGTAGGAAACTTTGTCTAGTCCTGTTCGATTGGGTCGCTGCAGGGAAGAAAACTTGTTTCTCCATATTTCATCTTTGTATTTTTCTTTCATTCATAAATGGATGCCATTTTTTTGCTTCGTGTTTATGACAGTGTCATGCAAAAGTAGCAGAAATATAATAATGGTTTTGGTCTGTATTTGGTTTGTATTTTGGTCATACAGTGGTCATTCCATGGCACCATTCTGTACATCTGACAATCGTACAGTAGATTATTACGACCAAAAGCAAAAACAGGCACAGACACCCAAGTGCACATCCACGAGGGTACTGATGTGTGCACACACACTAGTGCTGTATACTAGGGCTTAACTTGCCCTTCGAGCATCGGACAGCAATTTCAGGCCGAGCTTCGAACCTTATATAATATATATATTATTTATAAAATATATATTAATTATATATAAAATTTAATCAATGAATTAATCAATAGCTACATTTAGCATTTTTTTCCCCCTCCTCCTCATCTCCTGAAAAGTAATGGCCTTCGCCGTATAACATTTCCACCCTAGAGTCTACCTCCTACAGCAGGGGTTTTCAACCTTTTTGACACCAGGGACCACCATTTATTCAGCATTTGAGCCACGGACCACCATTTGAGGACATTTTAGCCCCACAGACTCCCTTGCTTTTGTCCACAATTCCAAGCTGGATTTGGGGAAACAAAACAGGCAAATTAACATACAGATAAAAAATGACCGTTAATCTTCTAGTTGTGTAGACCTGGGCTAATTAAGGTGATGAATTTTAACTCTTGAGAGTGTAAAAATGAAACCAAATGGACCCGCAAGGGTCCATTTGGTTTCGTTTTTACGTTCTCAAGAGTTACATCTGGTTAACCAACTTATCTGGGGACCACCTGGAACCCTCTCAGGGACCACTGGTGATCCCCGGACCACCTGTTGAAAACCCCTGTACTACAGTAGTAAAATTAGGAAAGTTCATCTATAGCCCTGTTGGAATTACATGCATGATTGAATGTCATGCTCTGCTAGAGCGCAGCATGGAGAAGCATGTCTATCAGACTCCCCTCCAGGGGCGGATCTAGGCATAGGCATGGGGGGGCAATGCCCCCCTAAATGCCCAGTCTGCCCCACCAAACATGATGGCATGCAAAACAACCCAAGATATTTCAGTGCTTATATTTGAAAGTATTTGAAACACTACTGAAAATGGTATGGGGCGGCTTCATCGCCCGGGCGATGAAGCTGCCCCCTAACCATTTTCTTCTGCCCCCCTCCCCAATTGGGAAATGTTACATCCGCCCCTGCTCCCCTCTGCCTACCACTGTGCAATAGTTCTCTTGCAGCAGGGGAGACTCATTAGAAGTTGTGGTTTAACCACAACCCTGTGTCCTTATTCTGTGGGTCGAAAAAAATCATGTATTTAGTAAGTGTGGAGTGAAAACAGGAGGGGGGCCTATAGTATAGATCCCCGGGGGACTCCGGTCAAACTAAGGGTTTCCCAAGTACAAGCGGTTAAAAAGAAACCCTCAAAACAAACAAACCTTGATCTTTGCAACCCTTCTGCCATGCAAATTTGATTGCATGAATACACAATCGGAGGGGCTTGGCTTTCCCTCCGCCATCTGCGCTCCGTTGCACTAAGAAAATAATCTATTTAATTTCCCCAGTGGCCGCAGGTGCTATCATTTATCTCATCCGGCGAGACTTCTTACGGCAGACAAAGCCGTGAAGATAAAGGTACCTTACTGCCTAGTGCCTACGCCCCACTGTGCTGCCTTACGGGAGATGGAGGAGGCTGCATGGCTGTCTGCACTATAGCAGGTCAAGGCTGTGCTCCACTTGAAGGGATTACATTTGATGTGGTCTTATTATAGTTAGTGATATATAGGGTCAGAATTAACAACGGAGCTAGCTCTGAGAAAACATTTTGAGTTCATTGAAATAAAGAGGAGAAAATGTGGGGTGGCATGTCTACCTTTATCTTGTGGGTATGTGCATGCAAAGTTTCACTGCTTTCACAAGCTTTTTGTATAAAATGTGACACTTTGGAAGCCAATCTTACAAAGAACATGAAAAAGCTGACAGATATGTCTTAATCACATGACACTGGAGCTATAGCGGCACAGGCACACACGCATGCACACTATACGCGTGCGCACACACGCACACGCGCGCGCACACACACACACACACACACACACACACACACACAGTGCAATAGCAGTAATGTATTATGTTAAGAAAACTACACCAAAAGACTACACTAAAGTCAAGAGAAAATATCCTTATTTTACATTGTCAATATCCAATATTTTCCTAGCTAAAACAGCATATAATACATACTGAGATCTAAAAGCTGTGAACTTGTATATCTGCTATTTTTACTGAAAAATAATAACAAAAAAAAAACGTTTCGAAGCAAGAGCGGAAGCACTGCCATATATAGATGTGTTTTTTTTAAAAACACACATCATGTCTTGAAGTTCGCAGTGCTTTGACTCTCAGCCACAGCTGGGCACAGTAGGCAGTGATGGCATGTAGCCTGTAATCCTGCACGAACTCAAAATGGTGCCTATTGGAAGTTAACAATATATGACAACATCCCTGGGTGTGAGTGCGCACGTGTGCAGTGTTTGCGTGTGTGTGTGTGTGTGTGTGTGTGCGCGCGCGCATGCGTGTTTGTGTGTGCGTATTGACATGTTTATTTGCTTGATTCGGTGTGGATTCAACCACCACCCACTCACTGGCGCACATTGGAGACCCCCTGGTGTTTTCCCTGCAGAGCTGGCATTTTAATTTGTGCCTGTGTGACACTGACTGTGCCCAGGCTCTCTCTCTCTCTCTGTCTCTCTCTCTCTCTCTCTCTCTCTCTCTCTCTCTCTCTCTCTCTCTCTCTCTCTCTCTCTCTGTCTAACATCACAGCTTCCTCTCTGTGCCTCCTCCTCTCTTATTCTTCACATCTGCGACTATCTATTTGTTTAGGACAGTGGTTTTCAAACTTTTTCATCTCAGGGCCCACCATTTATTCGGGATTTGAGCCACGGACCACCATTTGAGGATATTTTAGCCCCACAGACCACAAATCTAAAGATTTATTTTGCTTTTGTCCACAATTCCAGGCTGGATTTGGGAAACAAAACAAGCAAAACATACATTTCAAAATGGCTAATTCACATGATGAATATTTTAACTCTTGAGAGTGTAAAAATGAAACCAAATGGACCCGCAAGTCTCCAAATGATTTGGTTTCATTTTTACATTCTCAAGAGTTACATCTGGTTAACCAACTTAGCTGAGGACCACCTGGAACCCTCTCAGGGACCACTGGTGGTCCCCGGACCACCTGTTGACAACCCCTCGTTTAGGAGATGTATACATTTTGGAATCTTGAGATTACCCAAGTGCCTTAGAAAACTATTAGCCATTTAAGTCTATTAAAAGTGTGCTTGGTCGATAATGAAGTTGAGCTGGATATTGGACATTTTTTATTTGTAATCACTTACACACCCAATGAAGCCTTAAAAGAATTGTCGAGAATTTTTAGTCAAGCCGATAATTTAACGAGCAGCAGAGTCTCAAGTAGAAGGCCGGGTCTCCTTGCTTTGTGCTACGTCAATAGAGTTTAAGATCGCTCTGACCTGCAATGCCACCAGTGAATGACACAGTGCTTGGGTATATTATGGTCGGAGCCTGTCCTCCGGTGGCAAAACACAGCTTTTGGTGTCTTGTTAATGTCGATGAGAGGAACGTTGCAGAGCAGTGTCACTATGGAAACTTCCTTGTCTTGTCTTGTCGCAGGGAGGGTGATATTAAAGTCCCTATATTGGCTCAGGACTACATAGAGACCATCCTCTAAGTTTTAACCTGGCCAAAATAACTAAAACACAGCCATTAATGTATAAACTGCCGGCAAAAAAACTTAGTAGTACTGAAAATGTCCAAATCGGTCCCAAGTAGACACTTTCCCTCCCCAAGTTTCGTGTGACTTGCTAGTATTAATAAGGTCTCAGGTGTGAGAGGTGAGCAGGAGTGTTAAATTTTGTAATATCGCCCTGTACAGTGTACAGCCCCCTTTTATCCAAGCTGTACAGTGACTACTTCACATTGTATCAAATTGTATCTGTTTTCCAGTGAAGAGATATAAGGAAATATTTGTGGAAATGTGAGGGGTATACTCACTTTTTGAGATACTGTACATACAGTACATGGGGGCCACTGAGAGGAGAAAACCATTCTTCCCTAAGAGACCATTTGTAGGCTTCATACAGTACGTAACAGACAATTGCACAAGTTCCACTGAATCGAGTCTCAAGTGAGCAAGTCTCAAGTCATTTGCTCTCAAGCAAGTGCCAAATTTTTCTGTTTATTTTATTATTGTTTAATATTTTATTATTGTTTAATATTGTTTATTGTTTGTTTTATTATTGTTGATTTATCCTCGCTAAATTTGTTTAAACTCTTATGCTTTATGCCAGTGTTTAATTGGACCTGCTTCCATGGAGTAATGTCACTCTTGGTTGGGGGATTGAGGATTTACTGGATCCTTTTTTTTTTCAAAGGGGCCTTTTTTAACGTGACGTTTCAAACTCCTGGAATTTACAGTATGAGATGGAGGCTGCACATTACAGTACATTGGACATCACTTCGTTCCACATACAGTAAGAGGATACACTACATTTTGGTGGAAGAAATTAAAGTAGGTTAGGTTACAGCAAGTTCAGAAGAACACTGACACTCGCAACACACACACAGACAACACACACACACACACTAAGAGGAGAGCTGCTGCTCTCCACATAGTGATTGTAATGTGCATGCATGCACTGGCACAGAGGAGTGGCTACATCCACAAGTCATCCCAGTCAGCTTGTCTCAAGTCACGTTGAGTTTCAAGTATTTTACCTTCAACTCTGACTCGAGTCGAATCGTGGCAAAATGCGTCTCGAGTCCGAGTCGACTCGCTATGACTCGAGTCCAATTGCCTTATACATGGACCATCTTTGCCGCAGCCCCCTGCTCCAACAAGCGCACATTACTGAAAAATCCCACTGAGCATTCAGCAAACATTTTCAAGGAGCGCTCCACACTCCCTAGACACAGAGATAATTAATTCAAAGCTATCCTGATGCCTCTCAGTGTACGCCTCGTGCCATGACTCTGCGTTGGTCTCGCGTCAAGCTTAATTATTCCACGGATCAACACTTTGTGAAAAGGAAACTACTGCGTGCACTGGCAGCAAAATGGAGACCTCCCTCCAGTCAACTAAACTATTATGCTTCCGTTTCGCAGCAGCATATCTTGGGGCTAAATGACTGTAGCCTATGCATTATGTATCTTTGTGTACAGTACACTGTCGCAGCGTACAACACACTGCTGCTGCTGCTGCTGCTGCTGTCACCGAGGCCATCCGTGACCTGTGGTTTCTTTTGATTGGTTGTTGCAGTACTGTAAGACCCCTTGGGTCGGGTGTCGACAGAGGTCGCAGCGCGGTAGATCGTGTAACAAACAAACACGCAAAGGCCACTGGTGTAACTGTTGTCCTCTGGGGAAACACGTAGAAGTGCAACAATTTGCGTGATTATAGATGGAGGCGTATAGGGACAATATTTTTTTCTGAAAGTTGTGAAGTTTGGCTATACATTGCCTACTTGTGCATGAGCAGAGCGTGCAGTTACTGCTACTTAAAATGTGACTTAGTTTTGTCACCTGACAACCTATAAGTGAGCCAATAAGTGATCACCGGATCCACCATTCCTACTCTGATATACCGGCCGATCACCAAGTGTACCGTCATCAAGAATAGTGGTCCCTTATTGGCCTGTGGACAACACCAACATACAGGAGTAGATACATACAGTATGTATTGGCTCATGAACAAACCTACATACTGTACATACCCTGCCGATCGCAGTGCTTCTCACACAATGGGGGGCCGGGGGGTACTTCAAGATCAAAGTCATATGCCTAAGTATCCGGTTTGCCCAATTGTCCATATTGCCCATATAGCCTGTATGACCTCTGGTCCATTTGCCCAGTTAACCTGTGTGCCGAACTGCCTGTATGCCCAGTTGCCTGTTTGCCCACTTTGCTAGAAATGTGTATGCCTACATCTGCATTGTGCCCACTCGACCAGCATTCCTTGCTACCTATGTTTGCACAAGTAATTATAACCCCATTAGGCCGGTTGTGTTCAACCTTTCAGAGGCAGGCTTCTGGTTCAGTGTTCTAAACATCAGTACGAAAGCACTCTTTAATTGGCAATCATTGCAATGTCTGGATACATAAATAAATATTTTCTTTTGGGGGTATAGGCTGGTCTCCAGCCTGCTACGAAGTGCTTCTGCTGCAATTAAGTGTGCATCACTTTTTTTTCCAGGCAGAGGCCTCATTCTGGGTGTGTAATGTGTTTCAGTAATGACACTGCATGGCAGCGAAACGGCTTGTCGTCACGCTCAGTGCCTACCGGCTGATCCCCTTACTGCTGACCATTATAGGGCCTTTTTCACTTGCTGCTCCTCCGCCCCTCCCTGTGGAACAGATCAAATAGTCTCCCACCCTTCAAAACTGCCCTCAAAACCCAGAATTTCTCTCCGCAGCTTTTGTCCCTGTGGTGGTTGATTGAGAGTACCCTTTGGGCAGCAAACATGACCAAAAAAAGGGGGGGAAATGAGGAATGTCCAGGCAAAAAAAGTTGAACTCAAAGGGGTTTATTCCTAGCCTGATTATCAGACTCGAGCTCAGCTTCCTGAAGTTTGATGCAGTGGCGCAAGGGATGCAGTGCATTCAGAGAGTGGGCCACTATATGGGCTTGGATCCAGGCTAGTTTATTCCATCCAGGTTGAAAACCTGGATGTAACCTGGATGTTGTAAAGCAGGGGTGCCCACACTTTTTTTTTGACTTGAGGGCTACTTTCAAAATGACCGTCTCAACAAGATCTACACATCAAAAATGTGACTATTCCATTACTGAAAATCCATTTCAAGGCCCCCTAGAAAGTTTGAGCTTTGAAATAGTGGTGATGGTGTTACTTACTGTTATAGTGTTTAAGAATAATGCACTTCTAATGAAATTTGTTTTCTTGTATATGCTACTACTGACGTTTGAAAACAGTATTTGGGGTTTGAGTTGACAGTTTGTGATGTTGAATTTAGTCTCTTGCACCCAAAGCTAATAACTTTCATGTTTTTGTCCACAATTGGGAAAGAGAACTGGCAAAACGTTGGTCAAAATAACAATTAGTCTCCATTTTCTAATTGTGTGGACTCTTGAAATTACATTCAGATGTTTAAATATAATTTAACTTTTGAGAGTTTCATTTTAACGCTCTCAAGAGTTACAGATCTATACATTTTAGGGGGCTGTCATGTGATCTACCTGCATGATCTACTTGTAGGTCATGCAGGTGTGATCTACTGGTAGATCACGATCTACCTTTTGGCACCACTGTTGTAAAGAGTAAAGAGACTTTATATAGAAACTGTAACTTAGAATAGAGGGAGGTATAGGGCAACATGATAGACATGGCGCATAAATGATGTGATAGCCTAACAGAACTCCACTATCCTAGCCATATACAGTACAGTATATAGTGAAATAACACTTTATCATGTGTGGTGCGGGAGATGGCACTTCTATTTCCATAACATTACATTATAGCCTTTGGAAATTAGCATTCGTAGAGCACTCTGACAGGTCGAGAGATGGAATTGTTTTGTTTATTGTCCAGACTGAGGGCTGTGTATTGCAACATCACATATAGGCCTAGATTTTCGTAACCGCTATACTCCTTTAATTCAATTCAATTCAATTCAATTTTATTTGAGTGTCAAATCACAACAGGTTGTCTCAAGACACTTTACAAAAGAGAAAAGAAGAGAGGGGAACCGACAAAGATCCTCCCAGAGCAAGCAAAGGTTGCAACGGTGGTAACGAAAAACTCCCTAAGGGAAGAAACGTCAGGCAGAACCTGACTCTGGGGTGGGCGGCCATCTGCCTTGACCGTGTCGGGGGAGAGAAGAAGAGGAGAAGAGAAGAAGAGGGGTGGGGAGAGGGGGTGGGGGGAGGAGAGGGGAGGAAGGGACAGAGAGAGAGATGAACACGAAAACAAGTAGTGACAGTAGACAGTGCAGTAATGTAGTATGGCGGTATGGTAGAACATTTTGGTTATATAATTCAGGATGGGTTGGTGGTATGTAGTTTAAAGTTCATAGGGGGCAGTTCATGGTCGTTATCGACGATGAGGCTTGGTCCACGGTGGTCCACAGTGGTCCACAGTGAGGATGTTGGTGGGCGTCGTGGAGGGTCCTGGTCTTGTCAGGGCACCTGGTAGTCTGATGGCGGTCCACAGTAGGGTTCTATGGATCTGCGTGGTAGAGGACAAGAGAGACTCCGGGGAATGGCTCCCCGGATGCAGTGTTAGTGACAGGACATACTGGGGCCAGGATGTGTAAATAACGGACCACTCCATCAGTAGCATGACAGACCACCCAGCCATCAGCCGGTGCGTTTGTGACAGGCACACACTAGCCATAGGCTTTTTCAAAAAGAAAGGTTTTTAGTCTGGTTTTGAAGGTACAGAGCGAGTCGGCCCCACGGACCGAAACCGGCAGAAGGTTCCACAGACGGGGTGCCTGTGACCTAAACGCTCTACCTCCTACTGTAGATTTTTGTATTTTTGGGACAGCGAGCATATCTGCATACTGTGAACGCAAGGGCGTTCTATTCGGTTTGTATGGGTCTATGAGTTCTTTCAGATATTGCGGTGCCTGACCATTTAGGGCTTTGTAGGTAAGAAGGAGGATTTTGAACTCTATTCTAAATTTAACCGGGAGCCAATGCAGAGAGGCCAGTGAAGGAGTGATATGTTCTCTTTTCTTGGTTCCTGTCAGCACGCGTGCCGCTGCATTTTGGACTAGCTGGAGGCTTTTTAGGGATTTATTTGAACAACCCGACAGTAGCGAGTTGCAATAGTCCAGCCTTGAGGTAACAAATGCATGGACAAGTTTTTCTGCATCATTTTGGGACAGGATGTGTCTGACTTTTGCGATATTACGCAAGTGGAAGAAAGCGTTTTTTGATACTTGTTTGATATGGGAATTAAATGTCAAATCTTGGTCGAAGATGACTCCCAGATTCCTCACAGTGGCCTTGGGGGCCAAAGTGAAGCCATCCAGGTTGAAGTCATCGTCGGCCAGTTTGTCTCTGAGGGGCTTAGGCCCGGTTACAATTACTTCAGTTTTGTCAGAGTTGAGAAGCAGGTAATTACGGGTCATCCAACTCTTTATGTCTTTCAGGCATGAGTGTAGTTTGGCCAGTTGGTCCGTTTCATTTGGTTTCATGGAGAGGTATAGTTGAGTATCATCTGCGTAGCAATGGAAATTTATAGAGTGTTCCCTGATGATGTTACCAAGAGGGAGCATATACAGGGAAAACAATGTTGGTCCTAGCACGGAGCCTTGGGGAACGCCATATTTGACCTTTTCACGCATTGAGGAGTTGTCATTGACACATACAAACTGAACTCGGTCTGACAGATAGGACTCAAACCATTTCAGCGCGACACCTTTTATGCCGACCAAATGCTCCAGTCTCTGTAACAGGATGCCATGGTCGATAGTGTCGAACGCAGCACTAAGGTCCAGTAGCACCAGTACAGAGGGGAGGTTGTTATCTGCTGCAGTCAGGAGGTCATTTGTGACTCTCAGCAATGCTGTCTCAGTGCTATGATTTGCTCTGAAACCTGACTGAAAGCTTTCAAATATATTGTTATCCTGTAGAAAGTCACATAATTGTTTGGCAACTGCTTTTTCAAGAATTTTAGAGAGAAATGGAAGGTTTGAGATGGGTCTATAGTTGGCGAGAATGCCTCAAGTCAAGATTGGTTTTTTCAGTAGTGGTTTTATTACCGCTACCTTAAACGTTTGTGGCACATAGCCTGTTACGAGGGACAAATTGATCATATTAGCATGGAAGTGCCAACCGAAGGTAGGACTTCTTTTAGTAACCTGGTTGGGACTGGGTCCAGGAGGCAGGTTGTTGATTTAGAGGAGGAGGAACCGTTGAAATGAGATCGGAGAGCTCGATTGGGGTAAAATTATCGAGCAATATACTTGAGCGTGTAGTAATCTCTGAGACTACCGCACTTGAGAAGGGTAATTGGTTGTCGATTTGATCTCTGATGGTTTCAATTTTGCCATTGAAGAAGCTCATGAAATCGTTACTATTAAGGGTTGGTGGAATGCGTGGTTCAATAGATTCAGGACTTTTTGTTAGCCTGGCAAGCGTATCAAAGAGGAACTTAGGATTGTTTTTATGTTCCTCTATTAAAGATGAGTAGTATTTGGTTCTTGCACTGTTGAGTGCCTTTTTGTATATTTTTTGACTATTTTGCCAGGCTATACGCGTTTCCTCAGATTTAGTTGAGCGCCATGTATTCTCCAGTCGACGCGATGCTTGCTTGAGAACTTTGGTTTCAGAGCTGTACCACGGAGCCAGCCTTTGTTGTCTTACTACCTTCTTTTTGAGAGGGGCGACAGAATCAAGGGTCACTTGGAATGAATCAGTGACATTTTCGACGAGGTGATCGATTTGAGTTGGGCTATAGGTATGAGCGTCCTCTATTACATTCAGGTACACTGGATTGATGGTTGAGGATATTTTTTCCTTGAATTTGTTTACAGCGTTTTCCGATAGACTTCTACCAAGGATTTTTTTCTCCAGTGGTGAGAAGTCAGTCAGTGTGAAGTCAAAGGTTATCAGATAATGATCGGAGAGGTCACGGTTTTGTGGTAATACCGCAAGATTTTCGATCATGATACCATAGACCAGAACGAGGTCGAGGGTATGATTGAAAATATGGGTAGGTTTATCCACACACTGGGAAAAACCTATTGAGTCGATTATTGAGTTGAATGCTCTATTTAGACTATCAGTTTCGATTTCGGAATGGATATTCAGATCTCCAATGAGGATGATTTTATTAGTTTCAAGGACGAGATTTGACAGGAATTCAGAGAATTCAGTCAAAAATTGTGTGTAAGCGCCCGAGGGCGATACACTGTGATGAATAAAAGAGGTTGTATAGATTTCCAATTTGGGTGTGAGAAGGCAAGAGTAAGACTTTCAAAGGATTGGTAGGTGGCCCTGGCCCGAGGACTAATTGTTAGGCTGGAGTTGAAGATGGCTGCGACGCCACCTCCAGATTTACCATTATCTCTGGGTATGTGGGCATTTGTGTGACTTGGTGGCGTGGCTGTGTTTAAGCTGACATAGTCTTGCTCACCCAGCCACGTTTCAGTCAGACAAAAAAGGTCAAGGGAGTTGTCTGATATGATTTCATTCACCAATGTTCCTTTTTTATGTAGGGATCTGATATTGAGTAGTCCACATTTGATTTTCGTATTTTGTGGGAGGATGGGGTTGATTTTTATTTGTATCAAGTTTCTATGAACAGCACCAATTTGTTTCGATTTTGGTTTATTTAGCCTTGGTTGAACAGTTTGTATAGTTGTAATTTGGTGGGTGGGTGGCTGCACTAGGGGAAGCACAGGGTAGAGTGTAGGACCGCAACCCTGCTTTCTGGTCTCAACTCTGGGTTGTCATGCTTTATTTATAGATTTGTCCATGTTTCTAGAGATGAGCCTCGCACCGTCCCAAGTTGGATGTATGCCGTCTCTCCCTATCAGACCAGTTTTCCCCTCAAAGCTTTGCCAATGATTTATAAAGCCCACGTTATTATCTGGACACCACCTAGACAACCAGCGGTTGAATTGACTCATACGGCTATACATGTCATTGTTGATCATGTTTGGCAGGGGGCCAGAGAAAATTACGGAGTCCGACATTGTCTTTGCGTATGTGCACACGGACTCAATATTGATCTTTGTGATCTCGGATTGCCGAAGTCGAGTGTCGTTGCCACCGCAATGAATTACGATTTTATCATAGCGTTTGTGTTTGCCTTTAGCCATAAGTTTTAAGCATGATTCGATGTCGCCCGCTCTGGCCCCGGGGATGCAAGTGATTGTGGTCCCTGGCGTCTCTAACTTCACGTTTCTTACTATAGAACTACCAATGACCAGAGTTGTAGTCTTGACTGTCTTGGCGACCCGCGGCCGTTTGTATGGCGAGTCGACAGACTCACTGTCACTAATGGGTGTAGCAGTGAGTGGGGAAAAGCTGTTTGAAACGTGGAGTGGTTGGTGTCCCGTGTGCTTATGTGTATGACTACGCTTCCTTCTAGTAACAGTCACCCAGCCGCCGTCACGATCTGATTCGTGGGGACCCCGATCAGCCGCGGTCCGCGGCTGACGGTGGCGTCCCTGTGTCTGGGTGCGAGCGGCGGGCGAGCCAGCCGAACTAGCCGCACCACCGCTAGCACTTTTAACCAGAGCCTCCAGCTCGATCAGCCTCGACGTTAGCACAGAGATCGCATTGCATTTGTTACACAGACCCATCGCTCCAAAAGCAGTGGGGTCGTAACTATGCATGCGGCACCTGATGCACACGATAGGGCTAGAGCGAGAGGGGGGCTCGGGAGGGGATGCAGTCGCTGCCATCGCAGCCCGGTACTAGCAGTAGCAGTAGCCGCTAAGCCGGTGCCACTGTTAGGTGGCTAGGCTATCAAGCCAAAACAGCCAACGGGGAGTCGGCAAGTTCGTCGGACAACCCGCCCGAGCAGTGATGAGGCAGGCGGCTACAGTAGTCTCGGAATCTACTGAACCACAACAACACAACACAACAGCGTATGTCCGGAATCACAGCAGCACAACACACAGCGTTTGTCCGTGCAGCTAGCGACAGAGCGACCGTCTGGCAGAGTGTACAGACAACACAGGAAGTGACGTAACAGGCTTACCGTCTGTGAGGAGGAGGTTCCAGTACACACACACACACACACTTTATCCCTTAACTTCTTTGCCTTTTTAAACGATTTAAAGATGGAGTGTCGTGAATTTTGTATTTTTTCGAATTTTGTACATGTTGAAGAGGTGACAGAATTTAATTCAACCCCTTGGTGTAGTTTTTTGTGCAAGGATGTCTTCCCTATGTATTTGAGGTTTCTTCCTGGTGACTGAAACCGTACGTTCCAGTCAAACATGCCAATGGAAAAAACTGCAATATGGTGTGATGAGGTGAAAATTCCATTACCAAGCAAAGGACATTTAAATATTACTGTTTCAAGCTCTCAACCCATACTGTGAAGGAAGCATGACAACTGCTAGCTAGGTGCCATATCCTGACCTTCTGCCCTGTCACCCTACAGTAACTTCCTCCCTAAACCCCCCCATGGTACTTCCTTTAGTCTTGTGTATTCGTCCTGTTTATTCAACCCTTTGATGTCTTATTCACCCGAGGTTCCCACCCCCTGGGTGTGACTTCTGGCCAATATAAGCTACTAGAAGAAGCTTACAGGAGGAGAATCGAGCAGACAGATTGGGAGACAGGCCACAGGAAGGTCACAGGGCCTTCAATACGGGCTCAGATACATGGAGCTATGCTACAATGACAATTTGTTGCCTGAATGCAAATCCTGATGATGCTATCCTGACACCGAATAAACTTACAATATCATCTTCAAAGATACTGCTTTTGCCTCTAATGTTTAGTGTACAGTTTTTCGCTATATCAGGGGACATCACACACCAGCCCCTCCCCTAACTCCTTCCGTTTTATCATACAAGTAAAGCTGTGGGTGGGGCTTCAGTTCCACCATCACCACCCACTAGGCAAACCAGGCATACTTAATGAACTGGTGGGGGTGCTCACATAAAAACAACATTTCAACAAATACTGTACACTTTTTTGAAACAATTCTTCCACCAATTATAACAATAATACCTCATGTTTATGTTTTAGAGTGTAAATTTAAAAAAAAAATCATGGCACTCTATCTTTAAAAATATATAATTTTTCAGTAGTTAAAATGGCCAGTCTAAAAGCTCACAACGTGTTAAAAGATTGGCATGTTAAAACTATTACAAAACATTTTCTAAAAATAAAAAAGGCAAAGAAGTTAGGGATAAGCGGTTTAGCGTGTGAGGAAAATGGAGCCCATAGGGTTTGATGTAATTTGTATGTGGATTTGGTGATTGATGCCTGCTTGTTGAAAGGTGCCTGACAAAATGGTTCCAAGAATGGGCCACAACAATGATGTAGTAGCAAAGCAGTGAGCCTACATAACTTCCACTTGCTAGTTATTAAGTATAGGATTGATGGGGTGTGTCCCCTGGAACCATAATGACTTGATTCATTTAGAAATGACCCAGTCATTACGCTGTCTATTGATTGGTTCAGTGTTTTCAGTTTTCAAATTGAGATGCAGTGATCGTAACTTCATGAGGTAAAGTGTTCCTTTCAGATCTATCAGTAGTGTCTGGTCGATGTAGCCTGGATTTCTGTGTGTGTGTGTGTGTGTGTGTGTGTGTGTGTGTGTGTGTGTGTGTGTGTGTGTGTGTGTGTGTGGTGTGTGTGTGTGTGTGTGTGTGTGTGTGTGCGCGTGCACGTATGCGTATGCGTGTGCACGTGCGCATGCACACACACGACTGCGTGCCTGAAAAGGTGCGTTTCTCATTGCTTTCTAAAATTAGGGGACTATAACCTTTTGCACTCCAAGCACATTGTTTAAGTCAATTTGTGGACAGGCAATTTCCCCTTTTAAAGCCAAATCGCTGTCCTCTCCTGACCCTTTGCTTTACTCAAAAACATAAGCTACCCCACTGTGGCTGTGCCTTAATTTGTTGTGCTTGGGCTAAAACACCACAAAACACATTTGAGAGGGAGAGAGGAAGAGAAAAAAGCAGAGCTACTGTACATTACAGTGGATGACATTTTTCCCTTTTTGTTTTTGCTGCACCTTTCAAGCATTGGATCACAGCAAATAGTCTTTAATGGGAGGAAATAGGCCTGTCCCTTGGGCTTGCTGCACCGAAGCAGTCCCTAGCTTTAGCGGTATGATCTCTCTCTCTCTCTCTCTCTCTCTCTCCCTCTCTCTCTCATTTCCTGTTCTTTGTGTCATCATAGAGTTTGATGTTTACCGTATTGTACACTCCCCTGAACATGCAGCATCATTGCACGCTACACCGCTTGTAGAAGCTTCTGGTGCCCATAATGAGGCCACGGGGGTGGGGGTGGAGGTGGAGGTGGGAGGAATGGAGGTAATGCACGGAGCAATGCGTGAGTTTCCGGGAAGATGACGATAAAAGGAAAAGAGAGACAGAGAATCTAGGGTGAAAGTGATAGAGAAAAGGAGAGGGGGGCAGGGAGAGGAGAGGAGATAAGAGCTGGCTCATGTTCCGTTGCCTGCACAAGGTCGACCGACTGCTTTGACGTTTGACGTGTCGGCCTTCGTGATCGCACAAACCTCTACGATCAAAGATCATTGAATCTGATTATTTTTCACCTTCCTGGAAGTTCCATACTGTATCCTGGCATCTCCACTGACAACCACCGATACAGCAATACTGAATGAGAGATGCGCACGCACACGCACGCACGCACCCACGCACACACACACAACACACACACACACTCGCACACACGCACGCACGCACACACACACACACACACACACACCCACCCACCCACCCACACAACACACACCACACACACACACCACACACACACACACACACACACACACACCACACACACACAGTAAAGTATGCATTGGTTTTTCCGAACCGCTCTGTGTTCAGAAAATGTGAAAAGGTGCTTTGCATAATCCATTAGTCCAGGGGTCTTGGAGGATATACGGGCGAAGGGAGGAGATTTCTATGTCTGGTAGCATCCGCGTTTACCTGCAGGAGGTGTACTTTAAAGCGCATGCCGCTGCGGCTGCACACTAAGGCCGTTAAGCCTTTTCACACCCAGTACCAATTTGTGGGCCCTGCTCCTTGTTCGGTAATACATTAAAGATGACTTCATGAATTCCCTAATGACTGCCGCCAGTGATTTTGCACAACCTTGTCTTATAGGAAAGGGGAAAAAAAAGGAAAGAAATCTATATTATCTGGCGCAAGAACGTACAGCGGCGATATTGCACACTGTGGATTTAAATGGATCGAGAACATTATTATCCATTGCTGGAAAATTAATCTTTTGACTTTGCCCTGGGGTCAGAGAATGAAATATGAAAATAAACAAAAAAGCAGCAATCATATACACATACAGTAGACAGGCGGAGTGAATTGGAGTGTAGCGGAGTGGAATTGCTAGGAATTAATCTAAAATTTTAAGAACGGGAAACTGTGTGTGGAAGTGGAATAAAAGACTTTTCATAAATATTCACGGTAGCCCCGGGTGTTCTGTAAGCGCTACCCTGAGGGGAGCATATCGATTTAGACAAAAAGAGGAGGCATTGTGAGGATTCCCCTTAGATTTGCAGTGTTTTTCTGCCTGTTAGAGAACACATAATATATCTCCGACGGCGCTTCTGTGGTTTCCCTACAACACAATCCATTTTCACAATCCCTGATTCACTTCTATTCTTAGACCACGGTGAGGTTCCAGTCGTCTGCAAACAACAAGGGAGAGCCAGCAACTAAATGGCCCCAATTCAAAGAATTCAATTAACAAATGATTCATTAAGTAATAAAAGAGGACATCGCGGGGTGTTGCCGGCTATTTTTCAGTGGTGTATGAATGAATGAATGAATGAATGAATGAATGAATGAATGAATGAATGAATGAATCTTATTTTTTGTGTCTTGTCGAAGACCCATCCCTTACGGGATTATAAGACACCACAAACATACAACAAACAAACAGTATCACAACACTTCCACACATTGTTCTGTTAAGACAGACCAAAGGTAAACAGAACAGAAATAAATAATTCAAAATAAGAAATAAAACGTATAGGTATAGATTTTTTTTGACCGTATATCCAGGCTTTCTCTGTATATTTCTGCTAATGCTAATATCTTGTGTTCAAAGGGCCACCAAAGCCGTTCTGCATCACTTAACCACATTAGATCAATATTTCTACATCTATTTTAATAACTTCTGATGTAAGTTAACGCATGATACAGTGGGCAGTAGAAAATAAAATGGAACTCGTTCTCAACATAGTTTATATGACAGTATATGCAAATATGTTCTACTTCTATAGTATCTCTATATCTACCAGTCTCCAGGTGCAAGGACAAGATCCCACAAGGGATCTTTGACTTTTGGATGTGTATGGTGAGTTGATACAATGTGTTCAGTTAAGTTTCTTTACACGTTTTCCGTTTACGGAATCCACACAACAACAACAACAACAAAAAAACGCAAGCGCAAAAACATTCTTGCACACCGACTGCGTTGCATATTCCATTGTGTTTAATTTAATGTTTTTGCACAAATCTACCGAATGGTATTGAGAGCCCAGTGGAGTTGAGCAGCAGTAGTGATGACTTTTTTGTCCTCTCCCATTTGGATTAAGATAAAAGGAAGAGATAAAGAAAATATTGGGTTCATCCTCACCTTCTGCCATAAGGAAGGGTCGTTTCAGACCCTTATGAAAAGCAAAGGAACTATCCTGACTGTTTCAGAACTGCTGCTTTTAGATTAGAATGATCAGTGGCCCAGTGTGATATATGCAGTCTACTCCAGTACTACACATACTGTATAGCCTCGCCTACGCTCATTTTTCAAAAAAACGTATTGTCTGGCTTGCATGCAAACAATCACACACACGCGTGTAACCGATGCAGTGAAATATAAATGGCTTTGTGGTACTGCACTGATAACAGGCCAGCTGCAATCAATTATAAACCAGTTGCACCTAAACATTTTCATGTCAGACCTGCAGTCAAGCGCCCCCATTTGAACAAATAAAAAAAATAAAAAAGAGAGAGACCCCCAAGAAGTTTGTTGCTGCACAGTTATTCGCAACCTGTTTAATTTCAAGGATCCCCAGTTTGACCTGCATTAATCTACCCGCCCCCCATTTAATGACTACTCAATGAGATTGTTTTCGCTGATGCTTAGATCCGGGTAGATTCTACCCAAATGAAGCTCAGCTGTCAACCTTTCGCCAACGCCCACAGACGTGCATAATGCATGGTTGAGCTGCGGAACACGGATTAAATTGAGCCTTGTCTGAAAACGTTTTATACGCACATATACTGTAGATGCATGTACATGTAAATGGATGTTGCTGCTGCATGAGCCATTTTATCTTTGTGGGCGATTCTGGCAAAGGTTGCAAATATTGTTTGTTCATATGCTTGTTTAACCGACTCTCATTGACTTGTTAATTCTAGACAGGGGTTTTCAACAGGTGGTCGGGGACCACCAGTGATCCTTGAGAGGGTCCAGGTGGTCCCCAGCTAAATGATGTAACCAGGTGTAACTCTTTGAGAGCGTAAAATGAAACCAAACGGAATCTGCAAATGAAACCAAATGGACTGAAGCAAGGGATTATGGGAACGGAAAGGATTCATGAATGAGCGCCGTCGACAACGAGCAAAGGAAAAAAAAACTAAACAACATCATAAACAAGCTTGTGGGTTTGCTGTGAGCTTATTATCTGTCATATAATACATCCTTTATGTTTTGAGAGGTCATATATGACGTGAGGACCGGTGGTTCATCCAGAAAACAACTTAAACACAAACTGCCCTGTCCGCGTGCACAATTGCATGAATTCCACCCGCATGCAGTACCAAATTTAGCCACCAGGGCCCGCAGCTTCAAGCTGGAGGTGCCGTCTGTGGATGTGTGCCTACGGAGCACTAATCGGAGCAGTGACCTGGAGGCCAGGTGTAGCTAATTAGTTAATGGTATACACTTCAGTAATGATTACGCCCACGCATGCAGGACACCGGATACAGTTGCTTGAGACAGAATATTATGATGAAAACAAACAATGTTTTGTTCATATAGTACAGGGATTTTCAACCTTTTTTGATGCCACGGCCCACCATTTATTCAGCATTTTAGCCACAGACACCACCATTTGAGGACATTTTATCCCCACAGACTCCAAAACTAAAGATTTATTTTTGCTTTTGTCCACAATAACAGTCTGGATTTGGGAAACAAAACAGGCAAAGCATACAGACCAAAATGAACAATCAATCTTCTAGTTGTGTGACTTGACTTGGGCTAATTAAAGGTAGGGGAAGTGATTTGAAATTCATGGTGTTGTAGTACCAGCTGGTGCACTAGGGGCCCCCCAAAACTAGCTACACTATGTGAACCTGCTGCTCTCTCCTGATTGGAGGAGAATTGTGGTGACCTGGGGAACTTTTATTAGCTCTCTGCTAACGTGGGGGAGGGGGAAACTCCATATGTGGTATCCACACCTAGAGCATTTTAACAGAGAAAAAAAATATTTTTTGGGTGATATCTGACAAAAGTCAAATCACTTCCCCTACCTTTAAGATGATGAATATATTTTAACTCTTGAGAGTGTAAAAGAGTGTAAGTGTTGAGAGTGTAAAAATGAAACCAAATGGACCCGCAAGGGTTCAATAAAAACAAAATAAACAATAAAGTAAAATAAAAAGTAGAGAAAATTGCCCGTAGGGAAAGAATGATGCACTCTGAGGCCAAGGAATAGCTGCACTGACAATAGTCCATTTCCAATTCAAAGAAGCTCTATTGGCAAGAGAAAACATACATTTACATTCCCTAAGAGAAAGTGACACAAGACAATATACAGTTGTGTCAATAAATATTTAATATAAATCAGAATAAAATAATGTTGTTAAATAGACGTGTTACCTTAACATTTTGAGTAAAACTACCTTGGGGAAATTAAAAGATTGTGCCAGAGATATAGTTATACTTTCAGCAGTATCTCAGTCTCTTTTGTATCCGCTTGCATGCAGACAAAGTTATTGCGACAAAGTTATTTGCTCTGTGTTATACAACAGGATTTAATTTGTTGTAAAAAGTGTAGCTAGGCTATAAACTGTGTACACACAATGATTCCTACCTCTGAGGATTCTTGTTTTCAAGCATTTACTTTGTATTCATTCATTCATTCATTCTTTCATTCATTCATTCATTCATTCATTCATTCATTCATTCATTCATTCATTCATTCATTCATTCATTCATTCTCTCTTTCATTTTCCTTCCTTCCTTCCCTTGGACTCCACCTGACCACTTACCAGCAGGTATACACAGGCCTCCAACATAACAAAGGCCATCAACAGCACCCAGAGGGCTGCCGCATGCAATATTGAGGCTTTTTCCATTAGTGCTAGATTGCATGGTGGTGGGAACCATGACGGGTGTATGTGCATCAGGAGTCACACCATGCTGCTGAGAGCGGAAGGGAGGGATGAGTTGGGAAGGATGGCAACGAAAAGGAGGAAGAAGAGGCACGGGCGGATGTAACATTTCCCAATTTCGGGGTGGGGGGGGGGGGGGGTATGGGGCGGCTTCAGCAGCGATGAAGTCGCCCATACCAATTTTGGTTACAGGACTTTTATTAGGCAATTAAAGGTAGGGTAAGTGATTTGAAATTCATGGGTGTAGTACCAGCCTGGTGCACTAGGGGCGCCCACGAGTAGGTACACTATGTGAACCTGCTGCTCGATCCTGATTGGAGGAGAATTCACCACCACCTGGGGACTTTTATTAGCTCCTCTGCTAACGTGGGGGAGTGGGAAATTCCATATATGGTCTGCACACCTTATAATAGAGCATTTAACAGAAAATATTTTTTTGGGTGATATCTGACAAAAGTGAAATCACTTCCCCTACCTTTTAAGCATCAATAATAACATCAGTTGTTGTTGAAGTTGCAACAGACACGCAGCATGCATAAAGCTAAAGGTCTGACTCAGAGAGAGTACCCCCCCCCCCCCCCCCCTCATTTATGACTACTCAATGAGATTGTTCCGCTGATGCTTAGATCGGGTAGATTCTACCAAATGAAGCTCAGCTGTCAACCTTTCGCCAACGCCCACAGACGTGCATAATGCATGGTTGAGCTGCGGAACACGGATTAAATTGAGCCTTGTCTGAAAAACATTTTATACTTGTAAATGGATGTTGCTGCTGCATGAGCTTTTGTGGGCGATTCTGACAAAGGTTGCAAAATATTGTTTGTTCATATGCTTGTTTAGCCGACTCTCATTGACTTGTTATAATAGACCAGGGGTTTTCAACAGGTGGTCCGGGGACCACCAGTGGTCCTTTAGCTTTATGCAGCATGCATAAAGCTAAAGGTCTGACTCAGAGAGTTTTCTGTTTTCAATGATGAAATGCTGTTGGTTTAGTGGTGACACAGTTGTAGTTAGTAGCAGTAGTAGTGTTTCAAATCATTTTAAATACAAGCCCTTTAATTTGAAATATCCTTGGTTGTTTTGCATGCCATCATTTTTGGTGGGGAGACTGGGCATGTAGGGGGGTCATTCCCCCCACGCCATAGGAGGTAGGTCATCCCCCCATGCCTAAGAGCCGATCCGCTAGAAGAGGAGAGGTTCGAGTCCGGAAAATTGCTAAGAAAAGAGGGGAGATAAACATCAGAAAAAATCAGAAAAACAATACACTAAGCGAGGTACGAAAAAAAGCGTGCTTTCCCTGCTTTTCTGTGAGATGCCTGCTGAGGTAAGTGCAAGAAGACCCACAGCGAGAGCTGTCAGACAGACAAATCCAAGTCACAGCAGAGCCTTACATCTTCTTTTGCCTTGACTTGTACAAATGGGATCAAACGAGCACAGATAAACAAAGTTTGGCTATCGTGTGTGTCTTGGGAGGAGCGGTATTCATCATGACGTTCTTCATGACTCTAACTGGCTTTCTCTGCCACGATGCGGTCGGCTGTGTCTTTAAGAGATTTCGCACTCAAGCCCTCATTCACACGTATAAACAAAATGTTCTGTGCTCTGTCTGTCTGGCGGCCCTTAATCTCAGACAGAGCACGTGTGAAGAGAACATTCATTTGATACGTGTGTATGAGCCATAAGGCATTATCAGTCGACTACCGACAGCAGAGTAAATACTGGTAAATAAAATGTAAATTAAAACCACTTTGACGACGGATTTTCGCACTTTCTCAGAGTTCATTGATTTAGTTAATATTATATAGTGAAATATATATAGTGAAGTATCAAATGAATGTGCCAATTTTAATTTGAGATAATTATTAGCTTTTTTATTATTACTAGTCTTAGTTTTGTTGAAACAACTTCCCTTCCATGTTTCTTAATCAGTCTCAGACTTCAAAACGGCTGCTGAAACAGCTTTACAAAGGCTGTTCTTCCTCTTGTTTTTTTCCTCTTGTTTTCCCTACACAATTGTGGCGGGAATTGACTTCACCTAAACATCATGTCTGCAATCCTCTACATGCACCACACACACACACACGTATGTGTATATGTACCTATGTGCGCGCACACAGACACACTGCACAATCATGGACAATGCCCTCACAGATTGTATGTTAGTGCAGACTGCAAAGTTGCATCATGGTTATTGTTGTTTTTGGGTCAGAAGAGACAACTTCACCCTATTTCAACCCTTCTTCGTGATTGGTCCTTATGCTATTGTAGTATGCTGTAGTAGGTTTTTGTCTATTACTCTGTGTCTCACAGAAGTTGCTGTTGACAGATTCAGAGACATGCGAATATTTCAAGAATAACGGCTTTTATTTCAACATTCTAACTTCCCATGCACAGGGGCGTAGCTAGCAATTCTGGGCCCCCTGCAAAGCTTTTCCACATGGGCCCCCCTTTCCCGGCGGCGTCAAAAGGGAATTTCACCAATTTTCAACATTTTTTTCTGAGAGCGTACAAATGCAACCAAATGAACCCTAACGGGTTCATTTGGTTCCATTTGTACGCTCTCAGAAAAAGAAGTGTCTATAGAAAATCCATTAACATGATGACATACATCTTGATGATGCCATCAAGATGTGTTTAATCATGTTTGTTTGTGGTTTTTCTTCAGACCCCCATTTCCAGGAAACACAGAATGGGGGAAAACGTTGTGTCCACCCAGCTACCTCTACGTACGCGTTTCGGCACTCTGGCCTTCCTCAGCGTTTCAAACGTTGAAACGCTGAGGAAGGCAGAGTGCCGAAACGCGTACGTTTCTCTAGGTAGACTGCTGCTGTGTTACATTATGAAATAAAGAAAAATAATGAACTTTATGTGAGTGCGGATATTCCCTCCCTACTGTGATCTACTAGAATCTGCACCTTCAGCTACTGAGTAATACAAGCTGGACTCTGAGTAGAGCGCGCCTATACTCTAACTGTTTCATTGGAATTCCCCTTTAAAATGCTTCAATCTGGTGCACTTTGAGATCAAATATTTTTCATAATATAATCAATACAAATAAAACCATTTAATGCAAGCTTTTAGTGGGGCCCCCCTGACTTTGGGCCCCCTTACAATTGTCCCCCTTTTCCCCACGTGTCTACGCCCGTGCCCATGCAGAAAGATAAAGGCTGTGGTTTCTAATTGCATGGAATCCTCATTAAGTCACAGTTAAGCGGGTCTTGACCTGTCAATTGCCCACCAATGTGAGACAGGCAGAGTGGAGTGGATGGAAAATGTCCTATTTTGTAAATGACAATTAGCGAGGAGACAATTATGCACCAAGATCAGGTTGAAGATGTCTGTTGAAGTCGTCCTCTGGCTGAGGGATGAGGATCTGTGCGTGGTCCCTGTAACCACCA